>VXAZ01005694.1:2179440-2393512 GCA_013399875.1 Gymnorhina tibicen | reverse complement strand
AAAAAAAAAAAAGAAGAAGATAAAAATCCTGTATTTCAAGCTGACATTACTATACTATTTGTGAGGGACTGCTTGTGACACAACCTCCCTACCAGTAGATAGTACTAGAAGTACGGTGTGCCAAGAAAACTGTATTTCAATCAGTATACCTTATTTCACTCAAGGTAGCCAGAATCAACTGTTTCATAGGCACAAAATTCCCCATCGCCCTATGTAAGCCGTGTTCTTATCCCAGTCAGTCTGTCCACGGGCTGCAGTGGAAGTGCTCTGCCATTTGTGCCTGTGCTGACAGCTCTGGGGATGGAATTGTGCCTATTCTGTTTCTGAGGCCTTGCCAAAACACCTTGGGATGTGGTAAAGTCTTCCTGTTCAGTCAGCTTTGCCATTCCACTGGCACGGCTGTAGCTGCCATGGCACATGGACACAGGCAAGGCAAAGTTTGTGGATTGATACAGCATCTCTTACAAGATTTTTTGGGTGCTTCATTAAACATTGAGCATTGATGAATATTCTGAGAAATGCATAGCCTGAAATTTCCATGATGGTCTTTTGTTCTTTTGATAACTTAAGTTCTGTTAGGGGGAACGAGCTAATCTTAGGAAGAGTCATCCACTGTGTATACATTTTTTTTGCTGCTTTAAGGGATGCTTTGGAAGAGGATTAGCAAGGAAAAAGCATGCAGTGGATGCCATTGCCTACCTGAACAGGAAAGTTTCTGCCAGAAAGGCAGTTGAGACGGGAGTGTAGGGAGAAGCAATTATCATTCTTCTTCCAAATGCCAGCTGCAGACAGAATTAAATACCTTTTGAGGATCATTCTTGTGCTGCTTATAGATAGGAAAGAACATACTGACGAGAGTGGAGTACTGGAGAGATTGCTGTGCTTAGGGGTAGTGGGAGGTAGTGTGACCATCCGGGACTGTGTTTCATCCTAAAAACGGAGTGACAGATCTTTTAAATTTAATTACAAACACTACCGTTAATGTGTTTTCTTTGTTTTACTACCATGTGCCATCATTCAGCTTGGGCAGTGAATCAAAGTCCTTGTGCCAGGTGAATTCTGGGAGGTTAGAAAGGCTGTGGTGCTTATCCTAGGGACTGTCATACAGAGAATAATAGCATTATCCCGTGGTGCTTAAGTTTGTGTAACTCGTCTTTCCTTGTCATCTTCAGGAGCGAAGCAGTGTCCTAAATGTGCTGTAGCTGTGGGTGCTGACTCCTGTGACACTGCCCAGTGGCAGGGAAGGCTGGAATAACACGGCCTGCTAGCTCTGTTTGGAAAGATGGCAGGGCCGAGCCTCGGACTGGCACCGACTGTGCTCGTGCGGGGTTGGCTGCTGCTGGGCCGCGGTGCAGGGAGCAGCTGGGGCTGCTCGGGCGGGTGTGTGGCAAGGCAGCAGCACACACAGTGGGCTAAAGGAGTGCCTCGTCTCATGTTTGTAGGCTGCATTTAGAACTCTGCTTCTGTTCAGCTGCTAAGTCCTTTCTGAAGGCTGACAGAGCATTTAGAAGTTTTCTGTATTAAAAAACCCAACAGACCAAACTGTAGATGCTTTTCTCAGCTTATTTTAAGCACAGCAGGAACTCACTGATTCATCTACATGCTGATATTATGTATGCAATCATTAAGTAGATTTTAAGTCATAATGGCAACTTCCTCTTTAAATGGAAGCTAATTTTAATGAAACCTTTAATTTGCATGCTACAAAATTGTTGAAGGACTTCATTTATGAGATTTACAATCTCAATGAAACACAAAACAGTATTTTCCAAGACCTCAAGTGTTCTATAGCTTTCCTTTTTCTAGTTCTTGTTTTTGTCAACTGTGCAGCCTTAGAATGGGGCAATAAGTCTCCTCACAATGTTTCAACCATCATCTTGTGGTTAGATGCTGCTGACCATACTTAGACTTCCTAATTTCTTAAGAAAAAGTCATCCTTCACTGAGCTGTGAGTCATAGAAACTTTATGATGGAACTTAAAGACCACCTATGCCTTTCCTGTTCATCATCTTCACTGCTTTCCTTCACTTGTGAACAGATATTTCAGGCTATTAGCACTTCTCTGTTGGCACCTTCCTGTTGCATTCAGTTATTTCTTGCTTTTGCAGTACGTTTTTAAAAAGAACTAAAACCCAGTAGAGATGCTTTTGGATTAGCTTTTATCTTGCTTACCTTTGCATGCTCATTTATGGCAAGCATATTTAGCACTAAGAGGATCCTGCATGAATGACATGGAAACATCTTAGTTCACTGAAAAATCCCACTGTAATTTCAAGAAACAACAACTTCTATTTCTGCAGAGCTCTGAAGATCAGCTCTACTGCTGAATGCAAATCTGACTCGCTGGAGGTGAAATGCATCTTTTATTTTTAACCTTAGTGAATGCTTGGCAGCGAGTGCTGGTGAAGTAAATCCTCAAGGCCTGATGTAAAAGTCTCTTGGCATTCCTGCATCTTCTTGTATTAGAAGAGCCTTTCGCAAGCATCTTGGCCGAATGCGGTTCAGCCTGTTGTGTGGTTGTGCTGCGTCCCAGGGCACTGCTCCCACAGTGTCACAGAGGTGATGTAAGGACGGGCATTAGGCAATATAGTGGTAATGCAGCACACAGTGGCAATGCTATTGCTTAAATCTGGCAGAAAGAAGAACCAGTAAAACTTGCCGGTTAAACGTCTCATGAAATTGCCCCATCTGTGGAACGAACGAGGGCTTTTTGTACTGCCTAGCTGTTTGAAATGTGTGGAATAGCAGGTAGGGGGGTGTGCCTGTGTGTAACTGTTGTTTATAAACAGCCTCTCTGCTTACTTGCATTTTTCTGGTTTTAGCTGCAGCTTCAAATTGGTTCAGTGTAGTTGTTGTGGTCTAACCTCAGCGGGTGGCTAAGCCCCACACAGCTGCTTGCTCACTCTGCCCCAGTGGGATGGGGAAGAGAATCCGAAGAGTAAAAGAGAGAACCTGTGGGTTCAGATAAAGACAGTTCAATAAGTAAAGCAAAAGTTGTGGATACACGCAAAGCAAACCAAGGAATTCGTTCACCACTTCCCATGGGCAGGCAGGTGTTCAGCCATCCCCAGGAAAGCCGGGCTCCATCACACGTAGTGGTTACTTGGGAAGAAAATTAGCTCCATCCCAGCCCAAACCAGCATAGTACTGTACTGAAATTAGTCTCTTACAGGTTACCTTTTAAATTAAGAAGACGCCCATTAGTTTCGTTTCAAACTGTAGTTGTTGTTGCATCCTCTTTTCTTTCTTACATCAGTTTTGCCAAATGGCAGTGTGATTATGTCTTCATGTTTCTTGCATAAAAATAGAATTGTGAATTGGCTGCTTGAAATATGACTAAAACAGTCAAGATTTCAGTTCTGTGGCTTTCTAAATATTTGTTCCTGCTCTTAAAATCTACTTGCTCAACTTCTTCACTGAGCTTCCTGTGTAATGTTGCTAAACCTCATCCTAATTCTCCTGTGGCTCTGGTGTTTACCAAGTAAACAGCTGTGGCCGTTTTCGATGTTGCTTCTCAGATGGAGGTTGCTGACCCTGTAGTGAAGGTAGCAGGAAGGTGGGGGTGCCATCTGCTCCACCGTCAGGTTGTCACCTTACCATCTTGGGTGATGAAAGCAGTGTGCCATACTGAACTCGGACAACTTGGTATCATTTCGTTCTGCAGAGTCTCTTACCTGCTCATTAGCAGCTCTCTCCTAGGAGGATTGCCAGGCAGCTGAGGGGATATAATATTACAAACTGCTGCAGCAAAATTAACTATAGCCCATTTGTCAGAGCTGAGAATTATCTTGCAGTGATCATATGTAAATGAAATGAGTTCCTGTAAGGACAGAATACATTATTTATTGGCTTTTTGGAGGTGACATTTTATTACAAAACTGCCAATATCAATTCCCCGTCTTATATTTTTAATTTTCCCTCCTACATTATGACAAATTTCAGCGTCTTTTATTGGGCACTAAAATTCCAATTTAATTATGCATACTGGCAAGTTAAAGCTTGTTAGATGGGTTGTCTTAATGTTATGTGTTAGTCACATCTGAGTACTTAGGTGCTACAGTAATAAGAATGACACCAAGTGATTAGTGCAATATGAATAGATTGTCATTCAGAGTGATTCTGAAGCCTCAGCTGTGGCTTCGTTCTCATAATACATTCTGATGCTTTCTGGCACTCAGATTGCAAAGTCCTCTGGAGATTGTGCCTCCCAAGGCTACCAGTGTCAAACAGGTATCTCTTAACTGGCTGCTGAAGTGACACCACACAGTGATGTACAAAACAAATGGCTAACCAGTAATACTCTTGGATAAGGGCTCACATTAACAGCTGTCACCAATTTTCTGTAAACTTGATCAAATCTTGAGCGTTTTGAGTTAAATTTACCCTGAATCCTTTTTGCAGTGTTGTAAGTGTAAAATACAATTACTATTCTGAGTAGAAATCTTGGGTTATTGTTTTCTGGGGGACTCACCTGTTTCTGATTGCTCTGATGGAATGAACAGTATTTAAATCTGCCTGCTCTAATTCCTTGCACAAGTAAAGGTACAAACCTATTCCTGGCAGTGATTGTGACCCTGTTAATTTAAGCAAGGGAAGCTTAATCACTCTGTGTGCTACTGCCCTCCTTGCAGCATGTCTAGAATTAGTTGTTCCTTGAGCTCTGCTTGAGCTTTGCTTGATTGCTATTACCAGTAATATGTCCTTAATGTCCTAGTTTTGGTGAAACCTGGACTGGATGATTGAGCTTGGGTATGAGCTTCATACCTGCAAAAATACAATAATTATGGAGTACCTGTGATAAGGAGTTTATTTCTAAATTGTATTAACAGCCTGGTGCTTGCAACTTTGTAGAAATAATTCATAAAAATTTGCTGTGGTTTTGTAGATTTACTGTTTTATGAAGCTCACTTTTCTATCATCTTTCAAAGCTGTGTTTAACTTGTGTTAGGGTATGAAACTGTTAGTGGTCTCAGGATGAGAATTCATTATCCAGCAGTGTAGAAATCCATGTAATTGATCCTGTGGGAGTTTGGGCACATATAAAAGCAGTTGTCGTAGCTGTTTGGTAGCTCGTAAGCAAGCTCTTCTTCCAGCCAACTTTTGCACTCTTCTTTTCAACTTGAGTTGAGTTACACAAACCGTTTGTCTTTCAGAGCCGAGACATAATCAGCCAAACTGAACCAAGAGGAAGGAGAATATTTGAGAAGGCTTCCAGCATCTCATGAATGAACTAACGGAACTCGATAATGCTGGTTCTCCAGAGCCGGGTCTGCGGCTCAGAAAAGGACACATGTCTGACACTGCAACAACACAGGCAGCCTTTGAAGAGGACAGCTCTCAAGAGAGCCTTCTTCTAGTGGAGTCACCACTGTCTTCTGATCAGGAAAATGTAAGTCATATGAATACCCATTAGGCTGGATAGGAAAAATGAGTTTTGACATAAGTGCTTCAGTGTTTTAAATAACTTTCAGAGACGTGAACCGTGAGCCTACAACCTTTTAATGCCTGCTAAATAACTGTAATAATCCCAGGAAGATTCCAGAAGTATTCTGTTGAATGTGTGGGAACTTGGGTGACAAGACTGGGCATAACTAGTTTTACCAGCTTTACTGTTTTATTTTGTCCTCAAAGAAATGGGACTTGTACTGGTTTGTTCTCTGCTGAGATGCTGCTCATACGAAAAGATTTTTGTTCTGTCATTTTCAATTAATTGTAAGTGAAAGGAGAAGTATTGACTCTGGCTGCATGTAATCAGAACCTTGGCTAATTGGTATCTTTTTGATGATTAGGACAGAAAAATCTGTTTGCAAGCATTCTTGCTGGACTTAGACTAAACAATGCACGATATCCCATCTCAGACAGCAGCCAGTAACAGACTCACAAGGAAGAGCAAAACGACGGGGAAGCACCTTGTGTTACTTGCCTCGGACACTCTCCCAGGCTTTAGCAGTTGGTGGCTCACAGATTTTCTGAGCCAGTGGCAATGTCTGTAAATTTTTGGTGCATGAGCCTTTGTTAAGTTTTAGCAGCCACAATGTGCAGAAAGGCATCCGCAGCCTTATTAGTTGTTCTAGTGACAGTGTCCAAGCACTGGACTTCTGGTTAGACGGTTCCAGAACTGTAATTAATGCTTCTCTCAGGATATATTCAGGTGGATATCAGCATAGTTAAGTGGAAGAGGCATTCATCTTAGGCTCACTATCCAATTTATCATGGATTAATGAGTTTACTGTATCAGCTCAGTCACAGCGACCATGTGGTTTTAGCCAGCAGCAAAAACATGCTGGTGCTACTTAATGTATGTTGGACTGTGGCTGTAATTGCACTTGCCACAAATTCTGGGTGTGTGTGTGGCCCACTGTCATGGATCAGCTGACATGAGAACTGGTTTTTGCCTTCTCAGCTTGATGAGTTGGAGCCCGTACAGAATTTAGTTCCGTGCATTCTTGTAATGAGAAGTCAGGGTTGGTATTCATGGCTGGTAAGCCAAGCCAATGCACTCGCAGTTGTACTGCTATAACTTCTCTAGGACATTCTCAGTATCATGATAAGGGAAATACCCAGAGTCTTTTTCCATCTTGTAGAAGGTTGTGAAGCATGTGTTTAAGGTGGAAGGTCTTGGCCAAGACTGGTTAAAAAAAGAAAAGTTGAGTTGTGCTAGCAGATACTTTGAAGTTACGTTGTTTATCTGTTGGTGTTTTTGGGATCATCTGTTTTGAAGGCTGTTTTCATTCTTGTCTCTGACTTTCCTGGTTGAATAATGAGTTACGTGTTGCCTGTGTATGGAATACCCAAGGTAAAAGTCCATAATTGATTATGTGCTTTAATTCTTTCTGTACATTTGCTTCTAAACAGAAATTATCTGGATGAATCAGTGTTTAATTCTAACATTTTGGAAATGAAATGCTTGAAATACTTTCATTCTCTCTTTCAGGCATTCTTAGCACATGTTGTCTTTTTGGTTTTTTGCTTTCATCCATACAAGAAAAGTTTGTGGGTTTTTTTGTTTTGGCTCACTACAAATGTCTAGCTTTCTCGTGTTTGATTTCTCTTTCCTGGTCTTCTAAAGTGCTGTCACAGAAATTTGTTTTTGCCATTTGGGCCTTGCTGTTCTATCTTAATCTGTATCACTTTCTCTGCCGTAGATGGCCTCCTGCTTTTTTGAATTTTTTTTCACCCTTTTATTCCTGTCCTCTGTGATTTCTTGGGTTTGTTAGTATGATGTCTTTAAATTGTTTTTTGTCTTAAAAGGCTGAATAATTGATGCTTCTAATGGATCATCCCAAAACACTTTGCTGTCAAAAGTACCAATATTGGCTTGCAAAATGGCCTTTATTATGTGATATTCTCCAGTGTTCCAAATAATCTGGAAAAAACATTACGCTATACATCTTCCTCTGCCTTGTGTAAGCCTCAGCACGGCTGCTGCTCGAATGTCAGCTAGGATTCACTCTTCTGCTCTGCTGTGCATTCTGGCTCTGTGCAGCTGTCTCAGCAGAGAGACGTATTAGTTCATTAGCATGACTTATAAGTTCAAAAGCCTGATTATCCTCTGGTCTGGAAGGGGTTCATGTTTAGATAACAGTAATATAAGGATATTATTCTTGGCTGGATGGCAATAGTGCTCAGGCACTCAAGCTAAGCATAGCCCTGTAAAAGGTCTCAAGTAGTGCCCACTACATCAGTGTTTAGTGCTAAATGCAACCACGATGGAGCTGATGGTAACAATTCTTTGTTGGAGGAGGAAAGTGGATGAGAGCTGTGTAGTGTCTTGATGGCAGAACCACCATCATCATTTAATATGCTATTAAATGCTTCTACTTAGGAAAAGCTTTTATCGTAATAAATATGTATTCTAAAATGTACTGGGCCTAAGACTTGAGGTATTAGTGTAAAAATATGTCTATTTTTATCCTGTGATAATATTGCATTGTTTATTTTCCCATTGCCTCCTATTACCCTGCTTATATCATTGAAGCTCTTTACTTATATAAAATCTTCTCCAAACTCTCCTGTACAAGATTCCTTTCCCTTTCCCTACCTTTATCTCCACTTCCTGCTCCACTTGCAGCAGTAAGCAGTCTGAGCTCTTAAGAGGTAGTAGTTGATTTTGATGAATTATTTTAATAGTCTTTTCTAAGAAGGAAAGCACGGAAGCATGTCATTATGTTGTTCAGAATTGTTTTCCATCTTCCTCACAGCTTGCATTGTGTACTATGTACTTCTGATTTTGATGGGCCAAAATATCGGTCCTCATAAGTAATAAAGCGTTTTCTTGGGAAAGAAAATGGAGATGATATTAAGAAATAAGATTTGCTCCTAAAAGTTTTTTTTTCTGAGGCTTTTGTCCCTGGCACCAGTAACCTACCTGGGAGGTTGCATAGCTGTGAGCTAAAAATTAAAGATCCTACTTTCTGTAAATTGTGGCATTCAGTAGATACGTGTAGCAAAGAATTACTAGCCATATTGAACATGCTTATTCAAAATAATAATAACAACACAGCTGCATCCTTCTGCCAGTGGTGGTAATCTGCCGATTATATAATGATTCCTCTTGAGAAGATACAAATCATATAACATCAATATCCTTTTCACCCAAACCTCTCAGTCTGTGTTTTATTCCGTAATTCTCTGTTCTCTCCTAGAGTGCAAATATGTCCATAGATTATCCCCTCTTGCAAGTACCAGTTTCAAGGACTAGATACACATCTTGCTATCTTTAAACATGAAATTAGTGTAGTGGCAGGTGAGTGGTGAGCCTTCTGTGACTTGGAGAAATAGGAACCATTTGTCTGCATGTTAAGCATTTGATGAGGAAGGGATCAAGCAAGCTGCATAATTCTTCTCATTCCTTCAGCAGTTTAAACCTTTTTTGCTTTTTCTGGTTTACACTGTGTGCTGATAAGGCATTTTTCAGCAGGTGCTTCCCTCCTGTAGCATCCTGGATTGCCTTGCCTTTGGGACAGCATCCTTTCTCCTGTTCTGGAGTTTGTGTCTTAGCTGCCTTTGTAATTCCAGCAGTGATAGTTCCTAAAGAAATCTCTCCTACTGTGACTTTGTTAAGCTGACACAATCAAATGCATGTGACTTCTTACAGTGTGATGAATGGGCTCTTTATGCAGCCCCGAAACCCTGTGCTTGACTCTTTCCTTTTGTACTTAAACCTGTCAGCGATAGGAGGTAAACAAAAGAACCATTTTCTTTCCCTTTGTTTCAGTCATCGGGTTTTCGTGCTCGGATGATGATTCCTTTCATCTTCCATGCAGCTGAGCTGCCTTGTGCAGTTGTCCTGTGTGGCACCAAAATGTGCCCATAAAGTGGAGACCTGTTGCTTTGAAGTGTTTGGTAACCTTCTGGGAGGAGGTTTGTGTAGCCCTCGAGTCGTCTGAATAGGCAGAAGAAAATTTGGGTACATACTCCTCTGGATTGCTTCTCAGGGAGTATGGGCTTTGAAAGGAGAACTTAACTGACCTCTGACAAATTTCCTGATATCTCCATGTACCTACAGGAGTCTTTCTAAAGCATAACTACCAAAGTGACTTGAAAGAGGAAGGCAGAAGGATGTAACAGAATTTCAGGTACAAAAGAGAATTTCTGGAGTAATTGAGGGTGAGCAAATGACTCAAGGCTTTTAACTTGAATCATAGAACTTACTCGAAACCTTTTCTGGTACAGAAGTGTTTATATATTATCTACAAAAGCAGACAACGTAGATACTTTTTGGTAGTGCAGAAGGGTGCATGTAAATAAATGGAATTGTCAACTTGACTTTCTGGTGCATGCCAGCTGAGTGAAACAGACTGAGGTGAAGTCTTGAAGGTCAAAGGGAAACATTTGAGTCTTAAGAATAGTCTTTCTGGAGCTAATATTTGTTAATTCTGATGGTGTGAAATTTCATCCTTTGTAGATCTACTTGCAAGTTTCAAACCATTTAGCTTTCTTTTCAGTCTGGCATTTCTCTATTGGTTCTTTGGGGTTATGATTGAAAACTTGGCATTTGCTTCTGTATTTGCCTTCTTCCTCCATTGCATTGCAGGTTTTGTTGGTAGACTGTGAATGGAAGAGGCCTGGCAAAATCGAGTTTGAGGTCCCACCAAAGCACATTTCCTTTTGTTTTAAAGCTGATTGTGTTCAAATGTTGTTGTTCTGTAGATTTCTTTATTACCTCTTCCTTTCCTCCATTTTTGCAACTCTTGGGAAGAAATGTTTTTTTCTTTGAAAGCATGTGAGTTGACATTTTGCTTCAGATCAAAAGATCTTAACATCTGCATTTCTCCTTCACTTGCTGTTCTAAGAGCTGGAAGTAATGTGAATTTTGCTCAGACTGCTAGTCACTGAAGTAAGTGCTTGAATATAGTAAATTTTTTTTGTACAGCAAAGCATTTTTGGATACACAGAGCAGAAAACCTCCAAGTATTCCCACTTAGACAGTATGAAGACAGTGCGACACGTTTATGGAGATTGCTTCCAGGCTCCACAGGCCTGAGCTGGTCAGATGCTGATGCCTCTCTTGCTGGCAGTTGATGTGCCTGGGTTATGAACAGACTGTCAGAGCTTGAAAATCTGCAGAAAAGGCAAACTGGTGACCCAGTCAACCATGCATAGGCAGTGCCCAGAAGGCTGGTAACATGTAGGAAATGTCCATGTCTCTGTGTCTGCACTGTCTCCCAGAAAACTCTCACTGAATTACCAAGGAATTGGTCTTAGGTGGTGGCTGTTGAGTTGCAGCTGGATTCAACTGTGTCCTATTACTGTGGAGTGTTTCCGTGCTTTGGGAGGGGAAGTGGTGCTGCTCGGAGCTTGCTGCCTGCCAGCAGGTTTTGTAACCACTGCTTGCTGTGCTGTGCGTTGAAACTAGGAGAGGGAGGGAGTAGTTCTGTTTATAATTCACTGGCACAACAGTTTCCCTGGACAGGGGTTAGATTCCACGGGTTTTGCCTTTGTTCTCCTGGACATCATATCTGCCTGATTTGGGCAGCAGCGGGGGGGTGTGTCGGCCTTTCACAGTGATATAAGAGAGAAAAAATAGTGTTGTGCTGGTGGGTTAACTTGCATCTTCCTCCAACTGTTTCAGATTGATTGACTCTGCTGTTAAGTTCAGCAGTACACTTTCAATCTCTCGTTGTTTATTTTTGTAACAGAGCATTTCTTTTTCCATAAGCCCAGCATGCTTGTTTGCTTTTTCTGCTCTCAGGATTAGCAATGGCAGAGGAGCAGAAAAAGGCACATGAGACTCTTCTGCAGTAGAAGCGAAGACTCTCTCCCAAACCGTAGTGCTGAGCCCATGTGGGCATTGAGGCTTTGGGCCCTCAAATACTGGGCATTGACAGAAAATCAGTAGCTGCTACTGCTCTGAGATTCAACAGACCCTTTTCATCTGACGATATTTAAGAAGGGAGCTAGTTCTAATCAGAGTGTTCTAGCAAGGCTACTGAAACCAAAATGTGACTTTGTCCTAGGACTATTTGCTAAACGAGTTTTGAATGTTAGTGCTTGTTTTTAATGAGTGCCAGCAAGCAGTCACCCATGACCAGTTGTGTAAAGCTGTTTTCAAGCGCTATATTAAATGGACTGTATCTTTTATAAGAAGGTGACCTACAAAGGAAAAACACTAAACTCCAGGAACCTCCAAGTACTTGACATTTTGACCGACAGGCCTAAAGGTTTTTTGGCACTGTGCTAATGAAAGACTTGTTTTGGTCCAGTGACAGCAAACGTAGCTTTGCACACCCTGCTTAGAGGGTGGATGTAGTCAGCCTTTTGGAAACTCTGGTGTGGCTGTGTTTAGAAGCTTGTCAGGGAGAATGTGAATTCTAAAGGACAAAGCTGTTATTTTAAAAGAACTTGGTATGTGCAGAAGTTAGGGGAAGTCAGGGGAAGTTTTATGGTGCTGGTTCCAGTTAATTTCTTACAACCCAAAGAATGTAAGTTGATGAAATTCTGAAAAATGCGCAACAGGCTTTTAGGAGAAATGGTGTGGCAGCGCTTATTGCTGCTTACCCCTCACGAAAGGCTGGTTGATAAAAGGTCAGTTGACGGAATAGGCACAGAAGAGTTGCTGCTGAAAAAAAGCAATCTGGCCAGCTGAAAAGGATGTTACAGAACTGTGATTAGAAAAATAACATTTTTGTTATAGCCTTGAACGTATCTTGGCCATTATGCTGAATGCTCTCGAGTTACTGAATCTGGCACGCTGCCCCAAGGAACATAAAATGACTTGAATGTCATGTTAAGCACTATTAATCATTCATCTGATGAGATCAAGATAAACAAGAGCAAAAACTCAGAGTCATGTCTAGACTTTGCGACTTCAGTTTAATGTGGGGGATAACAGTGGTATTGTAAATGCAGCAACATATGTTTTGTAACTTGAGTTTTAGAAAGAAAATAGTGTATAAGTACCGTGTCATATAATATGCCATGACTCAGTGTTAATCAAGACATTTGGTTTTTCTGAGCTGTCTTGCCCGTCTTCCTACCAAGGCACAAAGTTCTGTCAGGGCACGGATCAAGAGAGTGGGGAGTGTCTGTCAGCAGCCGAAGGAAGCAAGAATATCAGAACAGATTCAGACTGCATCATGCTTTGGAAATTCCTGCAATGGTAGGTTTAGGGCACTGGTGACATCTTCGTGGTGACTTGGCATCACAACAGTTGAACTTTGAGACATGGGAGTTCATTAACTCCAGAGCTTAATACTACATAGGTATGTGCATGGTCAGTTAGGCTCCTGGGTAACTGAGTAATGGCTCTGTCTGAAAAGAAACCCTGATACAGGAGCCTTGTGCCCTTTCTGGGGTTTAGGAGAGTTTTATTGCGGTTACTAGTTGTCCTGGTTTTGGCTGGGATAGCTAATTTTCTCCCTAGAGGCTGGTACAGTTCTGTGGTTTGGATTTAGGATGAGACCAGCACTGATAACACCCTGATGGTTTAGTTGTTGCTAAGCAGTGCTTACCCTGAGTCAAGAGGTTTTCAGTGTCCCAGCTCTGCCGGTGAGGAGAGGCCCCAGCAGCTGGGCGGGAGCGTGGCCAGAGCAGCTGACCCGAACTGGCCAAAGGGCTGTTCCACACCATCGAGCCCAGCATGGGAACTGGGGAGAGCCAGCTGGGAGCTGCTGATCTCTGCTGGGGGACGGGATGGGCATTGGTCAGCTGGGGATGAGGGAGGAGATGACCGCTTTTTACAGAGGAAAAGGTGGCTCCATTCAGATTTCAGTTATGTTTTAGTTTGCACGCTCAAATTGACAACATTGGTGACATTTTCTGAAGTGGTGAACCAGAACTTGCGTGTCACTTGTGCAAGCAGCAGTCATGTGCAAACTCTGAAACTCCCTAGAAATCTTTAAACTGACATCAAGAAACTACAGCCCTCAAGAAAATACGCTTTGACTGCTTGAAGCCCATTGAACATAACTTAGTCAAAAGTGGGAAAAATGTTTCTGGAATCTTTTTCTGCAGTTATGACGACTTCTGACAGGCTTTTCCATAGTAAGGACATTATGAAACAGCGTGTCTGTTAACAGATTTGAGAGTGATAGTATAGAAACTGTTAGTCTGTGTGAGAAGGATAAGCTGGTGTAGTAGACAAGAGAAGTATGCTGCATTTACTAGAGCAGGTTTTACTGCACTTTCCTCTGTAACAGGATCTTTGGCTATGTGATCTGACATTTTTGGACTGCATTCATACGAGAAATTCTTGCACTAAATGTAAACTTTCTTTACCTTTTGTGCTGTTGCTATAAAAGAGTGAGATTTTACTGTTAAACTTATTTAATGATCGGCACTGTGCTATTGAGCTCTTGGGTTTCTTGCTCTTCGTTTGCTCTGGTGCTCTTAAGTCTTGGGTTTGGTATTAAACCTCTTTGATCCCTACCAAAACATGCTCTGAAATTCTTGTTTAGATGATGATCTGTCCCTGGAAGTGTGTTGCCTGGTTCTCTTAAAAAGTGACATAATTAAGTCTGATTTCTACCTTTTTCTTTTACATTCTTGTCTGTCACTGTTATCAGAAAAGAAACTGTAACACTTAACAAAATAAAGTGAATATGGGTAAACCAGTAAAACTGGTTCCTCTGGATATTTTCACTTGTCCTTCAGATTTGTTTTATTCTCTGGTACCGTTACTCAACTCACATTGTGTTTATACATCTGTTGGATAATTTCCATCTCATTAGGTACCTGTACTGGTTTTTGGTAGCTTTAACACTCCGGGAATTTGCGAAGGGAGTAGGATTAAAACTGGAACGATTGCTTGGCATTTCCATAGAATTAAGTGTCCAGACCTTTAGGAGTGTAAGTATCCAGAAGCCATGATTTCTGATTAATGTGTGATTGTACGCGTTGCTGCATGTGTGCAGCAGAAGAGTGACAGCTGATGATTGTAACAAGTTTGCTGGTTACCAGCGAGGGGGTTTCTTTAAAGGTACTCTGAAATGCTCTGAAGACTTCACAGAATTATTTAGTCAAACCTGGGATGCTTTGAAAAGAAGTTGAGTAAATTAGATGATGTAAAAGAACATCTGAAACATCAGCCGAGTGAAAATCCCTTTGGCCTATGGTCTAGAAACTACAAAGGCAAAAGTTATTCTTGAAGCCCTTAATTCAGGACATACCATAGCTCATGAAAAGTGGGAGTATCAAGAGTTTTCTTCTGGGCTCTCTCTTCTTTCATGGTCTTAGGCAAGTGATAGTATTTACCCAGTATGTTTCTCATTTTAAAATGGGATTCTATGGGCAGGACTTAGAAATAGTTGAAAATGGGTCCTAAAAGAATGTGCTTGCTTATGTTGTTATGGTCTAGAATTAGTCTTGAATTTCTGATACAGTCAGCCAAAGAGGAGAAAATACGTGAGTCCTAAGATACGAAGGAACTAGCCACAGTGGAAATGTTACAATATGCCTTCTGAGCAGAAGAGTGGTATTTTTTCCTCTCAGTCACTGTCTGAAGAACTGAAGGTCAGTAGACTCCTTCAGATTTCCAAGTGAAGACTGGTTTTGGTGTTGCCCTGTAGATTTCTGGCTGCCAACAGACACAGTTCACTGTTCTTCCCAATGAGACCTTACAGGAGGGAGTCAAGGGAGGATGGATGTTTAGAACAGGCCTCATTTTGCCTCCTTAGCAAGAAAAGGACTAAGAAGCTGAGCTTTAGTTTTTTTCCCTTGAATGCTAATTTTGCAGTTTAATGGCAGGAAGGAGATAGTAAAATCAATTCCATTTTTTGGCAGTAATCTGGACTGTGTATATGATATGAATTCCTTTTATCACCAAAAGAAGCTCAGTAATGATTTGTTTGTAGGCACATGGCCAAAATGCAAAGATTTTGGACTAGTTCAGAAATAGCTGTGCTCTTCAAGCTTTACAGTCTGTTCAAATTTAAGCCTTCCCATCATTCTAGAAATGGGAGTATGTGCAGAGGGGGAAATGAGCATTTTTTGGCTTTGAGTCACTGGGCAGACCGCAATGAATACAGGCTTTGATTCCGTAAGGGACCTTTTTTCCTTCAGTCCACCCAGTTGTGTAAGTTGAGGGTTACTAGCTTGTTCACTCCATTTGAGCTGGTTATTGTGTGCTGCTGGGGGAGGCAGTTCTAGGCTGGCTGAAAGGCATAGCAGTGCTGCTTCTGTCAAATGCACTGGAACTTAAATGCCAGCCTTGCTTTTCCTTAAGGCATGCTCTTGGAAACCGAAGGTTTCTTTGGTTTCTAAATTGTGCAGACTATCATGAGCATCTTATCCAGACCGCCGTGGCAGGGGACTCAGGCTAGTTGATCTTTAAAGCTGCCTTCTAACCCAAACCATTCTGTGTTTCCATGACCTTGAGTTAATTATTTATGATATTGAAAACTGAGAATCCTAGAGACCTCCATTAGTAGAAAAAGCCAGTAAAATTGGCAGTGTGGGAAATAATGTCAGTGAATGTTATTGAGTCAGAACGAAACCAAATTTTTAAAAAATTCCTATGCCTAACACGAATTGTGCCTGTTTTAGAAGGATGTTAAACATGTTTGCATCTTGCTGTTGCCTGGTGCCTTTCTGAATAGGACTAGTGGGATAACCTAGGCAGAGTGAGTGTATTTAATACTGTCTTATTCTGCTGGAGAATCTGCTTAGAGCTGGTCAATATATCAGTCGTGGCTGTAAAATACGAGATACTGTTCAGAGGGGTTGTTCACTGGAATGATAAATGAAGGTGAGTAGACGGTACAAGGGACCTGGGTTATCCACAAAGATTTGCTTATGCAATCAAGTTTTCCTAGTGTGGACAGATGTGAGGTCATATGTAAAACTTGAAGGATATATACCGTGTATTACGTACCAGAAATTGCATTCTGAGTAAGCAAAATTGGGTCAAGAACTGTTTGATGACACCTCTTTGAAAGATGAAGCTTCAGTGACTACTGCAAGCCTTGGGTACAGAAGCAGGTATGAACGTGTAATTTCTCTATCAGAACCCTAAAAAATATTGAAGACTCTGGATAGCTCACTGTAGGCTGGGAGAAGTCTCCTTTTATTTATTCAAAAATGAAAATTTTAAGCAGCTTATTGAGTTAACTTGACAGAAATAGTTAACAAGGCTTGACACTAAAGAGAGAGCTGTAATGTGGGACAAATGCACGGCCAGCTCCCATCCCTGACTTGAAGGTTCAGGGCATTAACCTGAACATTACTGATAATAACTTGCAGTTAAAGTAAGTCACTTTAGATGGTATTATTGATACATCATCTTGATTTTAAAGTTGTTAACCTTGATATGGGAATAGGAGGGGGAAAAGTGTTCTGTGCTGACTGTGGAGCTTTCTTGACTTGGTCATGGGGTGCGTGGCAGCTCTCTGCATTAAGTCTGAAGGGTGCAAAAAGCTCCTTCTCTCTTTCCTAGCTTCCTCCAATTTGTTTACCTTGGAAGCTGAAGTGTTGAATGGAGTCTCTGATGGGCCGTGAGCATTGCAGGAAGCAAACAGGAATGTAGAACTTCCACGGCCCCCTGCTTCTCTCCTATATGGGAAGCTAGAGTGTATCATAATATGCAGATGATGTGATAAGTCATGATAGAGCAGAAAGCTACCAAACTTGGTCCCTGTGAAGTTACTAATGATGTGTACCAGCCTGATATCCCAGCTTGGCAGATTATTTTAGTTTTCCTTTTCATAATTCTCTTGGGACACCCTGAGGAGATGGATGTTTCTCTTTATTTGAATTTTGCTTAAAACTCTGATCCCTGTTACTGCTTTTCTTTGATAGCTTGCCTTTGCCTAACTGGCAGAAGTTTTATAGTAGTTTCTGAAATACTTTGAAAAATCAAACAAATGAGTAAATTCCAGTACTGGATTACAAGCTGAACAGAAGTGTCAGTTAAACAGAATAGATTTTCGGATTTGGACTGAAAATTGAGGTGAAACATTTCTAATGAGGTAAATGGATTCCTCTCCTTGACTTACCTTTTATTACCCTAAAAAGCCAGATACATTATAGAGGCATTAACACCGGCACAGTGACATTGAAACATAAAACAGGGAGTAATCCTTCCCTAGAGGTGGGGAGGCTGCAAGCCTCAGACTCCATATCTGGGATTTAATGAAGCGTGACTTAGAGGAGCACTGCTTGCTTCCAAACCTGCTGGAAACATATGCAGAATGGATTAGACATGTGAGTTGTCCTCAGATACCTGAGAATGTAATCATTGTTTTGCTTGTTCTTCTGAATTCTTTTCTCAGTGCCGTACAAGGAAAGACTTCTTTATTTGCCAAGACCTCAAATCATAATTCTGTATGGAAAACATCACCTTTCTCTGTTCATCTTTCTACAAAGCATTTTCTCTGCTTTTTTCCCTCCAGTGTTCTGAGGATAATGAACACAATGATGAGCCACCTCAAGAAGATGAAGGCTTTATGGGTATGTCACCTCTTCTGCAAGCCCACCATGCTATGGAGAGAATGGAAGAGTTTGTGTGTAAGGTAAGGGCACGTGGAAACTGCTGAAGTAATTTCCTTTTTTAGGAAGCTCCAGTGGGCAGCAGCTCCCTCCATTGGAGCAACTGCACTACTAACGTGAGGGAGAGGAGGATCTCACTGTCCCCAAATAGGCATCTCGTGTTCTAACTAGCAATACCACACTTCCTGAGCATCTCTCTGTCATATAGGATTAAATTATAGAGCCTGAAACAATAGGGATTTACAGCTGAGACTCCAAAGCTGCTCATGCAACTCAGGTGTGTCCCTTGAGAAACACCTGTGAGGGCAAAGCAGAATAAAAGCCTTCTGGTTCGAGGCACTTTGATTTGCAAGGTCATTTGTCCAGATTTCTTCAGATTTGCAAATATTTTGCTTTTCCAGCACCATTTGCATCTATTGTAGAATAAGCTTTGCCCCTGACTTGAAAACAATGCTGTATTGAAACCATACGTAAGTAAATCCATTGTAGATTTTGTAATTGTTGCCCTTGGCTCAATTTTTGCTACTTTTTAGAGCCACTGGGCTGTGTCAGTCTCTGGCCCTCCTTTCTTGCTGAAAGGAATGCTGCCCCTTTATACACTGGTTCCTGCTGGGTTTATGAACTATTTTTGATGTTCTACAGAGGGACCCTAGTTACTTGGTGGTCTTTTGTGTACGGGTCGTTTTGGTATTTTTTGCTTTTGTTGGTTATTTTTTTTTATTATGCATCTTTGCCTCTTTTAAAATGTTTTGTAGGGTGGATTGTGTAAAATGAATTCCCTCCTTCTGTTTCTACCTCAATTCACATTTTTTGTTCATGAACTAAACCAGTTATTTTCTTGTTGAATGTATTTAAGAACCCACTCTCTAACTGGGCTGGTTATTCTGAATGGCTTTGTTTTGCTTCCATGCACAAGTGTGGAGAATTGATTTAAAAACTCTGGGCTCTTGTTGTTGAAACTGAAATAAGAATGTAGCTTTTTAAACTTAGTGTTTCAGGAACCTTCAGCCTTGCTCCTGTAACTCTAGCCAGCCGGCAGATCCAAGGAACCCTGCAGAAACACCCCCGGTACATAAAGCAGTTCCCTGCCACCCCTATCCTTGGCAGTGCTGCCAGACTGAAGCCTCCATGTGTCTTGTGTTACTGAAGCAGTGCTGGGAACATCTGTGCACACTTATTTCCTGTGGAGCCAGCTGCAAGAATAGCTCTGTGCACAAACCCCTCTCTCCCTTTCAAGAAGAAATCCTGTGGAATTGAGAGTCACAAGTCTGTTGCCTTAACTGCTCTGTCACCATTTGTTTTGTGAGCCTGGGAGCATTTTTTAGCCAACCTGAATAAGGGGTTGGACTCTTCTTGCTGCTCTCACCCTTTCACATTTTCCTGGCCCCTATGAATGCTGATGGGTAGCTTCTTTTGCTAGCCTGCCCCAAATGCTAGCAGATAGACAGGTTGGCTTATTTGTTTATTGGAGAGAACTAGGTGTAGGCTTCTTCAATTAAATGGAACAGAATACCTGTAAAATAACAGAACATGGAAGCGAATTAAATGTTTTCCCTTCATTAGCAGTAAAAAAAGCTCAGTAGCCTTCCTGTCCAATGAAATGCTGAAGTATTCCTTTCTCTGATGGTGCAGTTCATAATGATACAGTCTTGAACAGGAAACAGTGACTTTAGCGTTGCATTTCGAGTGTAAAGCCTTTTCCCCAGAGATGTCCCATCAACTCTCTTCTGTTTACTGCACTCATAGGTTAACTCCAGCACTTTTACTAGTATGGGTTTTCTGACTATTTCCATGCACTGATGGAACTCCATTCCCTGCATTTCACTAAAATCTTTTAACCCCTAGGTGTGGGAGGGCCGATGGAGAGTCATTCCCCACGATGTTCTGCCTGACTGGCTAAAGGACAATGACTACCTGCTGCATGGACACAGACCACCCATGCCTTCCTTCCGGGCTTGTTTCAAGAGCATCTTCAGAATACACACAGAGACTGGCAACATCTGGACACATCTCCTAGGTATTCTCAGCTTGCTTTCATCTAATGCTAAATCTAATCCAGTGGTTTCATTGCTCTCAAAGAAAAGAGAGCAAGATAGAAAGGGCTCTGGGGTGGTCAGCGTTATCATTCCACTACTAACCTGTTAAATTAGCAGCTTGGTATCCCTCTCCTAATTTTATCCCATCAGAGTTGGATGGGACTTCCTTAATTACGGCATACTGTACAAACAAATGCATTAAACATTTCCTAATCATTAATAAGTTACTGGTAGATCCTTCTTTTCCCAAGTGTGTGGGTGTTAATTGGGATCCCATTTCTTGCCACAGGAACACACTTAAGTTGCAGCTTCTCTGAGTGGTTTCAACTTTGGAGAGCCTTGAAGGGAAGTGGTGATGCTTTTAGAAAGAAAAGCTTTCAGTATGCGTGAACTTGACACCTCTCTGCCTCGCTGTTTTTCAGGATGTGTGTTCTTCCTTTGTCTGGGAATCTTCTACATGTTCCGGCCAAACATGTCCTTCGTAGCACCTGTGCAGGAGAAAGTGGTCGTCGGATTGTTCTTCTTGGGAGCCATACTCTGCCTCTCCTTCTCATGGCTCTTCCACACAGTTTATTGCCACTCAGAAGGTGTTTCCCGGCTCTTCTCCAAGTAAGTGCCTAGAGAACAGGGTAGGCCAAATAGGAAACAGGTGGGAAAACAGGGCTGGGATTTGTGCCTGGAGCCCCAGTGTGGGAGTTGTTCATTTCATGACTGCATGTACTTTGGAACAGAGTTGAGCAGAGATTTAATGCAGCTTCTTCTAATTATAGTTTGTTTCAGCATGAGTTTTTGTGCTGTCATTTGAGTCTTAAAACTCCATCATTTTCTGCTGCTTGGCAGGCATGTGCTTGCATCTTGCTGCTGTAAGTAGCACGCCTTGAGCTTAGTTGCAGGACTTTGAATTTTTAGTGCAGCCGTTACTTCTTGTCATTTCAGCTGTTCCGACTAACTTTGAACCTTAAACTTATGTAAGACACTTCCACAGTGTGTATCGAGATGTCTTGGTCTTTTGGTTTTACTGCACGTTCTTTTTTGGCTGGCTGCTGAATATCTCATATTTCCTAAGACTACGCAACCTAGGGTTCTGTAATCTGCAAGACCACCTCCGAAGCAGCCCAGCAATTAAAATCCCCTACTGAAAAATTAACTCCGTCAACTTTTGCAGGAGTATTTTGCCAGGGTGTGGTAAAAAGCAGTGGCTCTGGATTTCCTTTTTTACACTTGTGTACAAAAAAACCAGCGTGGTTGAAAAATTGCAACATTATTCCACTGTGGTCACTGAAGCTGATGCCCGACTAACTCACACTTGTCAGATACTGAAGTGCTTGCCTCGGCTGTGTTCTCAGAACATACTGTGTGCCCTGTCTTTAGAGGGCTCTTGCACTGCTTTTTTCCTCATCTGAAACTAAAATGTGAGTTTTCCTCAGAAAGCTTTGGTCTAAAGGCTGCTGAAGGTATTGCTGATGACAGTCTCAAAACTGGCCTTACTGGCTGTGTGTCAAGGTAATCCATGACTGTAGGTGGAAGAGTTGCCATCAGGACCTAAGCTGCAATTTGCAGTGAGAAGTAGACAGTTGGTCCACTAAAGAAGAGCGTGTGGGTGTGAGGACTTCCAAAGGTTCACATTTCTTATGCCACTGATTTTTGTTTTCTTCTAGGCTGGATTATTCTGGCATTGCACTCCTCATAATGGGCAGCTTTGTACCATGGCTGTACTACTCCTTCTATTGCAACCCTCAGCCTTGCTTCATCTACTTGATTGTGATTTGTGTCCTGGGCATTGCAGCCATAATTGTCTCACAATGGGACATGTTTGCCACCCCTGAATACCGGGGTGTAAGGGCAGGTAAGACCTGAAATTAACTGTTGTGCTTCTTGACTGCCTTTCCTGCTTCCTACTCACCACTTGGAAAAACCACCTTGGGAAGACTTAAGAGAGCTTAATTTTATAGACCTAATATTCTTGGACTGGGAGCTTGATGGGTTTTCTCTCAGCATTTATTGTACCCAGCTGGATGCACAGAGAAGGGCTGGTGCAAGTCCGGGAAGTGCATTCCTGAAATGGACAGTAACATATGCAGTAGGAGAGGTGGTGCAAAGAATTTCTAGCTGCATCTAGCAACTTTGCTCTCTCAAAAAACGACTGACTGCTTGGTGTGTGTTTGTGTACTTGCAGTGCTCGTGCTTTCTTTGTAACACTAGACTCAGACACTAGCAAATTATTGAATGATTGACATGATCTGAACGATTTGCCTGGGTAAAACACAGAGTTAAGATAAAGATATTTTTCTCTTCACATCATCAAAAGAACAAAACCAGATTTGGTTTCACATTTTGAGGTAGGAAAAAAGAGAGCTTTAGGGGGCAGCTATGGAATGTGCACGCAGCTGGGTTGAATAGTAATGTTTCTTGTTTCTTAACCTGCACATGCTGTCTACAGTAAATCTAGATTTCCTGGACAAGTTACGGGTACCTTCAGAGTGTTCAGCTTTCCAAACTTAAAATCTCTGTGTGGGACATGAATATTCCCCCCAAGCCCACATTTTTTACAAGTTTTCTGTCCTTGCTGCTAAAATCTAAACAAACAAGCAGTGTTCTCTTATATGGCAGATGAGATGAGCAGAGATGCTGCTTTTCTGTTTCCCAGGACTGCTTGTGCAGAATATGATGAACAATCTCTTTGTTGTGTCTCCTTGTCTTGCTCTTGAGCGGCTGTGGTGAAGCGAGGCACGGTCTGTGTGGTCTCAGTTCCCTCTACAGGCCGAGAGCAGGAACTGGCCTCACGTTCACTGGGGCTGGCAGGCACAAAATCAGTAAATGAAATATTCCAGCTATCTGCTGGAACACATAACTGAGTAGCTTCTGGTATATGAAGGAAGTCTGTGCATTCTTTAGCTTTCTTTCCAGTAAATCTCTTCTGGGGACCTCCAGCTTCAAGAGCTATCACTTCTCTGCTGCTTTGGCAAATCCTGAGTTTTCCTTCCGTAGCTTTTGTGTTTTCTTTGTCTCCCTTTACCGCCACTGTGTTCAAACCTGACTCTCCCGCATTTTCTTTACCTCCCAGGAGTATTTCTAGGTCTGGGTCTTAGTGGGGTAATTCCCACTCTGCACTTTGTCATCTCTGAGGGGCTCCTGAAAGCAGCCACAATGGGGCAGATAGGCTGGCTGGCACTCATGGCATGCCTGTACATCACTGGTGCTGCACTATATGCTGCCCGCATCCCGGAGAGATTCTTCCCTGGCAAGTGTGACATCTGGGTGAGTCTACTGAGTGACTGGATGAGGAGACCAATTTGAAAGCTGGTTCCCCTGGGCCTGAAGGATGTTGTGTCAATGTTTTCTTGTTGCAAGTATCAAACTGCTGCACCAGAAGCAATAGGTCTTCAGGGGCCAAACGACTCTGGGCTCTCTGAGCCTGGCTTAGCTGGTGCCTCTCTTCCTAAGCTGTCACAGCCTGGCTGGTCTCAGGTAACTGCTGGTGTGCAGATTCACCACAGCACATTTCTGGATAGCTTTAACAGATGGGCAAGGAACTCTGCACACATTTGTGTGTGTGTGTGTGTGTGTTGAGGCTCCTACAAAGACACATCTTCACCTTGCTTCCGTGCAGAGCAGTACATGGTTATTTCACTGATGTTCAGTGTGTTCCCTGGGATCTTGCCTGTGTCTGGCTCCTCATCTTGTATAGCCAGTGAAAACACTGGACAGAGATGGTGGGCTTTGGGGGATCCCTGGCCCAGAAGAAGGGAAAGTGGGGTGAGCAAGTGGGTGGGTGGGGGAAACTCAGTATGAGGGAAAGAATCCTGAAGGCTGGAGGAGAAGTACCTGAGGAGGATTTAAGGAAAGGAGTTGGGTGGAGCAAGAGTAGAGATGAGGGGAAGTGGACCTTTGGAAGGCCACTGTACTTGCACTTAGGATAGCTTAAGACCCCTAAAGAAGACTAGAAATGAGAATGAGGCCTGGGTTGTTTGGCTTTTGCACAGCGCCAGTTTGCTTGGTTTGTTTAAGTGGCCAAAGCATTGTTACTATAATGAGCTAAGCTCCAGAAGCACTGGTGTGCCACCAGCTCTTTTCCAAGCTTCCCATGAAGCCTGCAAGTACACATTTGTAGGAATATTTCAGGAGCATTATCCATACCGGTGTGGCTTCCCTCAGACAAGGGCATGCTTTGTCATGTAGCTCCCTCACGGTTCTCATTCCGCTCTGCTCCAGTCAGTGACATCCTGGGCATTCATTCAGAACATCCATTTGTTTCTAGGTTTTAATGTAACACCACGTTTTTCTGTTCTGTTTCTCGGTGGTAGAGAACTAAAACACCAGCATGCAGAATCCACTTGGTAAAACTTACGCCTGTGACCAGAGCAGAGTTTGTACCTGTTATCTGTACGAGAGGACCCTTTTTATCCATAAACCACCAACGTGTCTTGTGGAGGAACTAATTTTAAAAGTGTCCTGCTTAAGCCTTTTGCCTAGGGTTGTGAAATGATCCTTGTCCCTTTGCAAAGATGAGCTACAGCACTTGTGTAGCACAGTTTTGGGTTGACCAGCTGGTTCAGACAGCTCTGAAGGGAAGGGGGGGATGCGTGTGTGCAGAGAATTTGATTATTTTGCTGAAGACAGTAGAGGGGTGGGCTTTAACACACGGCCTGGAGAGCTCTGCAGCTCGTGGTGTGAGGCACTGCTCCGTGTTACTGTGTACTTCAGCTGAATGTGGGGCTCTGGGGGGGCAGGGCGGCCCCGGCTGAACGGAGGTGTTTCCTTCCCACAGTTCCACTCACACCAGCTGTTCCACGTGTTTGTCGTGGCCGGCGCTTTCGTGCACTTCCACGGAGTCTCCAACCTGCAGGAGTTCCGCTTCACGGTCGGGGGTGGCTGCACAGAGGAGGACGGGGTGCAGTAGGAGCAGCCTTCGGCCCGAGGTCGCAACCAAAAGAGAGCCGCCGGCGCGGGTGAAGCATCCAGGCTTAGCAGAAGGAATACCTAAGAAGAATCCAAGTTTCAGCTGATGAGGCATGGAGCTTCATGGGGATTCTGACTAACCAAGATAAATTCTATACCTCAAGCAATGGAATAAATCAATTTGAAGACCAGGAAATTCTGAAAACCTAATTTATTCTTGGGATCTACAGATTGAGCTACAGAGGACCCTTTCCAAATCGGCTTCTGTTCAATGCCATATTTATTTGTAGAATTGGGGAGGGATAGCTTAGCAGTTTCCTTTTTTTTTAAAAAAAAAGAAAAAAAAAAGTCAAGGTTAAATTTATATCCTCTTGGAGGGTTTGGGCGTTGATTTTAGATGCTCTTTTGGGAGAAAAACAAATTGTAAATAAGATTTCTAACTTTCTGTTTAAATAAAATTTATATAAATGTTTTAAACAATGGGTGGGGGGAAAAGGGTTTTTGTAAAGAATGCAACATGCAAGTACCACACACTGTTTCAATTTTGCACAAAATAAACAACTGCAGGAGGACCAGGTAAAATTCCCAGGAGTGAAGCACGTTGGCCCTGTAGATTTTCCCGGTGGCCAGCATGCCCTGGGCAAAGTGGGGTCCTGGCCAGCACCTGGAGTAGGTTCAGGACACGTCCACCAGGGTTGTGAAGGCTGGATTAATCACGGTGTCATGCGGGTCACAGCGTGAGCAAATGGATGTGCTCCAGGCACTGGCAGGGTGCATCTGTCCCTGCCCGAGTGTGTGGGACAGCCGCCTTCCCGGCCCGCGCGGAGCGGGCACTCTGGGATCACGGATCCTGCGGTCGGGGCTGGGGTCTCGTCCTAGGAACTGGAGCATGGTGGGATAACTGCACGTGAGATGGCAAACAGTCCGACTCCATCAGTGCCTGCCTACGCCCAGAGGCCCCCGGGGAGAGGATGGTTGCCATTTGCAAGCCTGCTTTGTTTGGTCTGAGGGATGATGGTAATAGACTTGTCGGAAGATAGTTGAGCATGTGAGGGGAAACAGAGGTAGGGTTAAGATGGACGGGAAAGAGGAAGCTGTGTGCTCCAGTTACCAGGCACAGGCATTACCATCCTCTGTGTCAGGCTCCATATGCCAAGGCAGTTTGCAAGGGGGGGGGTTTAGGAGGAATAGATCCCTAACCAGCCCAGTGCAGTTCCTTTTTTTTTTTTTTTTTTTTTTTTATTTTTGTCCTCAGGTCTGCTTTCCATCTGTGCTTTAGCCATGGGACTGCTGGTATTTCTTAAGCCTAAACCTGAGAGTTCAGCTGGATTGCTGTGGAGCAGACACACCTCCTATATAAGGGGAGGCAAATACCCTTCTCCTGTGTAATTGATGTAGCTTGAGCTTTGGAGCCCAGTCAGAAGCCAGACTGAAGGAGAATCTTTGGAGTTGTAAGGTGAAACTTGAACATTTTGTTTGTTATGGCACAGGTATTGCTTGGAGGCTTTAGCTGGAAATTCAGAGCAATTACCCCTCTCACAGATGAGTTAAACAGCTCACACCGTGCAGTATTCCACAGGGAAGGAAGGTAAGGGGTGGTTGGTTGTTGTGCGGGGTGGTTTTTTTTTTGTTTTGGGGTTTTTTGGTTTTTTTTTTAGATTCCCTCAAGTTTCAGTTTTCATCCTTCAAGATAAAGAGATGGATTGCAAAGATCTTCCCACCCCCTGGACGTCCCAGTGTGTTTTGGGGAGTTACTTTGTCTAGTGGAGTACGTAGAAGCAGAGTGCCCTCCTAAAGCTGACCGGGTATTAAGGCTTCAGGCCTGGAGTGGAGTAAAGCCTCTGAGAGCAAGGTCAGTGCAGAAGGAGGTGCTGCAGCAGTCTGCAGTTGAGAGGGATGTGTTCTCAGTAGGATCCCATCACTGGACGCCTGCAGGGCTGGCAGTAGTTGATCCCAGGTCTGTGGTATTTAGATGAAGGAAAGAGCAGTGTGACCTTGGATGTAAGGGCCGCTAGCGCTGGCATCCCAGACGAGGCTGCGGAGTTGCCCGGAGGAAGCGTGCTGGTGTCTGAGCCAAGCGTGGTACATATCACAGTCAGAGCTGGCTGGAAGGTGCTTTGGGATACCTCTGAACAGTACCAGCAGAAGCAGCAGTCTCCATCCTGGATCATCCCACGTTCACTCCTCGAAGGGTGATTGTAACCTGGTCCTACACAGCACAGAACTATTACAAAAACACAGTACTCCACCTGCTATTCTTAACCCAGTCAGTCTCTCCGTTCAAGAAGTTTGTGTGTTCCAATAAAAACAACCTAGCTGTGCACTTTTCTGTAGCTTTTGCTGAGAACTCTTCCCAGGTTGGCACCTGAATGCCTTACTCTCAGCAGTCAGAGGCTTGCTTGCTCTGTGTGCAGGTTATTGCCATAGAATAGTTAGGACCTACAGCTTCTTTCCTTCCCCATTAAATAGTGGCCTTGTTCAGTATATTTCTTTTTAACAATTGCTTACTGTTGGAAGCAATGAAGCACATTCTGGGGTTTTGATGGCTGGGGACTCTGGTGATGGTTCCATATAAGATGGGATCTTATTACTTGCTGTATTCTTAACTTCTGCTAATAAAAGAACCAAATGGATTATTGCCTAGTTTGGGTCTTTCTGCACTGTGTGGGCAGGAGGGGACAAGGGTGCAAAGAACAAGAGCTGGGGGGAAAAGAGGGTCATTGCTGGAGACTTTGGTGTTTGTGGGCAAAATTTTAGGTGAGTTGAGATAAAGTTCAGGAGGCTTGGACTTAAATTCCTGGTGTAGAGGAAATGCCTCCCATCCTGTATCCGTGTAAAGGATTGGTCATCTCCTCCTGGTGTGCAGGCTTAGGGGCTGGCACGAGTGGGGTTTGACTGGGGCCGGAGAGGGGCTGGTGGTGGCCAGAACAGCCTGTGCCCAGTGGGGCTTTCTGCTGTTCCTTGGCTGTCAGCAAACAGCTGGGAAAGCCTGGGAAAGATACCCCTAATCCTGCTCTTGTGCTGGCTCACACCAGGTCTGGGTATCCCCAGCTGAGCTGTGCTTTTTACTAGTTCCTTCACACGAAATGAATGTTCTGCAGTGACTTGGGAGAGAGACAGCTCCTCTTAATGACCTCAACAGCTCGATGGGTGTCTCGGGATGCATTATTATTACTATTATTGTTATTATTATTATTTTAATGAAAAGCAAATTCAAGGAACGTGGAGAATGTCAGTATCAGATTTCACACAAACGGCACTAAAAGTAGCTGCCACATTTGAATATGAATTGAGTTTATTCTGTTTCCAGAAAGCAGAGTGATACTTAAAAGTTGTCTGGGCAGGATAAAATCGTATGTCCCGCCTCCTCTGCATGTAGCTGTGTCCGTGCTCTGCCCTCTCCCAGGAATCGCTTCATTCTTTGCCAAATATCCTGAGTATGGATTAAAGTGCTGCAATCAAGGTGAGTGTCTGAGGCCATTGCCTAACTTTCTAAGGAGCTGGAAATAAATGAAGCACATGATTAGGATGGAAGAGCTGACTGCTTTAGCTGAAGCTATTAAAGGCTTCCCTGCAAAACAGTTCTTTTTCCCTTTCTCTTTTTTTTTACCCCTGCCTCCTTTTTCTACCCCTGCATCAAAGCATCTTGTTTGGACCAAACCGTCCTGCTGCGCAGTGCTGCTCTATCTCTGCCTGGAATGCCCAAGCTGAAATTCTCCAGTCTGATTTCCAGCAGTGCAGAGCACTGATGTGGTTTGAATGAAGTTGCTTAAGAAGATCGATTCCTTGGAGAGGATGAGCGGTAATTCCTAGGTACACATTGCTCTTCAAGGAGGAATACGGGCCTTGAGCGCACGGCAACACGGAGGGTGTCACACCTGGTCACCTCCAGATGCTTTAACAATGAGCAGCGAAGGAAAAGTGCAGGGGGAAAGTACCCAACATCCCCTGGGCAGCTGCCGTGAGAGCCTTGCAGTGTTCACCACTGGAAGGTTGGTTCCTTGGGCAGGGAGGGCGGGGTGAGAGCCCAGCACGCCTGGGTGAATGCTCGGAGCTGGTTTGCCAGCTTGAGCTTATCATGGAGACATAGAATGTTTTGGGTTGGGAGGGACCTTAAAGATCACAGAGTTCCAACTCCCCCTGCCATGGACAGGGGCACCTTTCCAACACTTCCACGGATGGGGCAGCCTGTGCCAGGGCCTCAACACCCACACAGTGATGGAATTCTCTGGCATTTCTGGGAAGCTTCATCTTTGCCTTTCTCTAGTAAAATTCATGTTTAAACTACAGAGGTATTGCTGTTTCTGAGCTGGGAGATTCACCACGATCTCGTTTAGTAGCAGCTTCATCTCTGTAATGGCACCGCTGAGCACAGAGGCTCTCTACAGCACAAAAACGGAACTGGTCTAGTTGTAAATGAGATGGGAAAATCATTGGCCTGGCTGGGTTCCCAGAGCAGGGTGTTTCCCTAAGCGAGGCAAATGTCACCCCAGCCAGTTCCAGTGGCTGGCTTTGCTTTCACCTCTAACCGTGCCCAACCTGTGCCTGTGGTTTGGGGATTGTCCTGGCACCGGCCGGAGCTGAGCTCCCCGAAACCCAGGTTTTGTCTGTGGCTGTGGCCAGGCTGCGGGGCTGGCACCGGCAGACGGGGGCTGTGGGGTGGCATCTGCTGCTGGCACGGGCAGCCAGCCCTCCTGGGAGGGAGCAGCCGCTGCCACCACCTCCCTGCCGGCTCCTGGCCACGGCCGCCAGCCCGGGGCTCTGCCCTGGCCCTGGCCCAGCTCCCCCATCCCGCTGCCTGCAGGGGCAGCCAGGCTGGGATCGCTGCCTTTGCCAGGGAGCCTCCTGCCAGCTTTGAAAGCGATATTCCGTCCCTCGGGGCGGGCAGGAGGAGCTGGCAGCAGGCTCCGGCCCCTTTTGCCAGGGGCTAAAGAAAGGCCCTGCTGGCCGAGACAGACGAGCAGGAGCAGCCGGGGGCTCCGGCCGGTGTCCCTGGTGGGGGGCTGCCCCGGCAGCTCCCTGTCCCTCTCCCTGCTGCCTGTGAGGGGCCAGCCCTTGGTGCCACCGTGGGCTCCAGTGAGGCTGGCGGCTCCTGCCACCGTCCCCGCAGCCTTTCCTCGAGGAGAGCTGAGGGAGCACCCACGCACGTCCCTGTGGCGCTGGTGGGAAGGACAGTGGCAGCTGCCCGGCCCCGGAGGAGCCAAACGGGTCTGAAGACAGGGCTCAGTGCCCAGCCCTCCTCTGCCGCCAGCAGGGGCCTGCCTGGGGAAAGGCGGGGTGCCAGGGCTCCCAAAACTTGAGACAGCAACAGCAAGCAAAGCAGGAAGGGCTGATGAAATTTCCTGCGGGTATTTACAGCAGAAACGTGCTCGGTGGCGTCCGAGTGGGGCCGCTCCGGAGCGCACCAGGCGCTGCTGAGGAGCTGCGTGGCCGTGGCTGATGGCACGGGGCAGTGGCAGAGGTGTCTGCTGCCCGAGTGACACGGGCTGTAAAGGCTCCTGTCGGGGGCAGGCAGCGGTGGCGTGGGGAAACAGCCTCCCCAGTGCCCGGGGGGGACAGGAGCAGCGATCCCCCTCAGCGAGGGCCCAGCTGGTGATGGAGTGCTTGGCACACGGCGTTTGATGCTCCTTCTCTGCCTGCTCTTGAGACTTAGCTTAGCACGGAAGTATGTGCTGCATTAGGCTGCCCTCGGCCCCTCCCCTGCAAGCAGAGGCCTGTGAGAGCCCAGGGTTTCTGTGCTGACAGTGCCACTGGGCTTTCTCAGCAGAAAAGCATCCTGGAAAATACTCTGAGGAGCCCGAGCTTGAGGTGTGCATGAAACCAAGCAGAACTGTGGTACTGGTACTTCGCTGTGGCAGAAATGGGCCACACACACCCCACACACCTCTTAACACACTTGGGCCGTGTGGCTCCTGGCCGTGGCCACTGCTATGCCCAGCGTGGGATATGCCAGTCTCTTGCTAACTCTAAGCCAACTCAGGCCAGCCTCCTTTTCCACCCGATCCCAACTGCAAACAGCTGCTGTAAATCCAAGGCTGATTTTCCTACTCTTTTCTAGGATGAAGTCATCCCCGTCTGGCCACACTCGAAGGCGTAGCCACCAGCCTGCTCTGTCCCACGCTGCGACTCAGGGGAGGGCACGTGCGTGTGATGCTGTGCAAGGTGTGTGTCCCTGCCCACCACAGCGTTTGGGGCAGATCCAGGGTTACCTCAGCCTGCACTGGGGTGTTTCTGAAGCCAGTAAGGAGTGTCACGGAGAGAATTCAGGCCCCTTCCCGGCTCCCTGTCCCCCTGCCTGCGAGAAAATTGGCTGCAGATTTGGGGCTTGTGAAGCCCCTGATTTGCGCAGCGGTGGGATGTGGGGCTGATGGACACCCCTGTCTGCAGAGCACCACTCGGGAATCTTCTCCCATTGCATCTTCCCCTAAGAGAACAAACCCTGATGCCTCCAGTTTGTGCTCAGGGGCGGATGGGGTCGGGCAGGAGGGACAGCTGGGAGCTGCAGAGCTGTGGCAGGATGGCAGCAGGATACTGCTCAGCTGGAAGTGAGAGATGGCTCCTCTCACAGCTGCTCTGCTGCTGGTTGGATCCTCTGGCCTCAGCTCGCTGTTTGCTTTTGCTGACCTATTTTCATCTGCTGTGCCCAGCACACGGCTGAAGAAGTTGGAAGCTAAGGCAGCTGCTCTTCCTGGGGATTTTTCTCTTGCTGAAGGGCCATGAGTCACTATCTCTGTCAGAGCATGAAATGGAATTTGCTTAACCCCGTGTTGGAGCCCAGAAATGGGTAGGTTTGCTCATGGTCTGCTTTGCTGCAAAAAAAAAGGAAGCTGTTCCTGGTATGTGTTTTGAGTCAGGCAAACCTTTGCTCGTATTTCTCAGTTTAAGAAATAATCCAGTTCTCACCCCTGTCCCATTCCCTGCAGTGCACAAACTCAGTGAGCCAGCTAAGCCAGGTATAACTCCCGTCCTCGCTCTCTCAGTGCAGGTATCTCTACAGGACCGTGTTTATTGTGGACTGACGCACCTGAAGCCAAGCACGGCTCATCCGCAGCAGAGCAATGGGTATTTGTGTGTCCCGTTTCAGCTGAGTGGACATGGGGCTGCTAATCCTTTCTGACAGGGAGGTCATCCTTGAGAGTGGTGCCCTGGGAGGGCAGGCACCACGGGCAGGCACGTGGAGCTGGGGGAGCCGTGCCAGCCCGCAGGAGCCCTGAGCCAGTGGCTCCTCCACCCGCGAGCGGCTCCCGGCTCCTCGGCCTTGACAGCAGCCCCTTTTCCCTCCATCCTGCCTTCATCTCCCTTGGCTGCTGCTGGCTCTGATAAGGTCACTGCCTCTGAAGCCTGGAACCTTCTCCATCTGCAGTTTTACTTCCAGGACTGCAGCAGTTCCTCTCCTCTTTGCTCTAACACCGCCTCCAGCAAGGCAAAACCCCACAGCAGGAGCTCTGAGGTCATGAAAGGTCCGCACCAGGACCTGGCTGGGACTAATACTGTCCCCTTAGTGTCAGGTGACACGGGTGGCAAGAAGAATGGCATCCCTAGCACACCTGGAGTGCATTTGTGGGCACCTGCTGTGCAGGGAAGGAACAGACCTGGCGTGAGGATAAAGCCCTTTCCCATCCAACTGCTCTTAGCAGCAGCTGCCCAGGAGTGCAGCCCCGCAGTGGGAGTGGGTGGCCCTGGAGAGGAGCCCGCAGCTCCCCGTGGCAGGCACGTGGCAGGGCACGTGTGGGCACTGCTGCTCATCAGGCAGCGAGCGAGGAGAGCCCTTGTCCTGGAGGAGGTGACATCTCGGTGTGACGAGCCACTCCGGGGGCCTGGAGGGGTGCAGGAGGCTCCCAAAGAGACCAGGGAAAGGTTCAGCCTTGCTGCTGTACTACCCCGCTGCCTTGGGGCCACCACGGCTGTGTCTGCGCTCTCTCCACCTACACCCTGTCCCCACGGGTTTCTGGGATTTGTGTAGGGCTGTGACGACCACCAAACATGCTGAAGCTACAGTGTCTATGTAGAATATGCCATGTATTTGTTTTTAATGAGATGGTATGGAACAGTTCATACAAAAAAAAAAAAACAAACAAAAAAAAATGGGTGCTCGCCACCCCTTGTCCATAAAGCTCTGTGAGAAATGGCCCGTGCCCATAGCTGGGAATGCCAGGCTCAGGGCAGGAACAACCACGGGCAGCTGCAATGAGCAGGGCAGTGCTGCTCCCAGGGGAAAAGCACCTGTTTCTTAGCTGCTTCTGCAGTGAAGAGAGCAGGTAAGTCTCTTCCGGTGGGTCATGCAAAACCCCTTTCCAGAGGCAAGTCCACACGTAGACAAGAACCTGGGTGCTGCTCTGGCAGTGTTAGGAGAGGTCTCCTCGGCAGAGCTGCAGCTCTCCAGGCAGGCTGTGCTGCTTCCCACTGTCCAGCTGCAGGTTAGGCTGGTGCAGTTCAGCTTCGGTGCCATGTCCCACCTCCGGGGTCCCGGCTGAGGACCACCCCCCAGACCAGGAGATGCTGCTTCCAGAGCCGGGTGCTCAAAATCCCGGCGGCTTCCCCTGAGGGCCGGGCAGATGGTGTCCCCTGCCCCTCCTGCTCTCCTAAAGCCAGCTGTGCCCCTCGGAGCCCCGTGCCGCCTGTGGCCCGAGCGGCCCCGCGGGAGGCAGGCTGCCGGTGGAACGCTGCCCGTGCCGATGACCGCAGCATCCCCGGCTGCGAGCCGGTGTCCGGGAGGAGCCGCTCGGCCGGCGCTGGGCCAGGAGCTGCCCCTGCCGCTCCCCGCAGCTCCTTCTGCCACAGGCTTCCGAGAGGCAGCGGCTCCCGCCGCCGGCACCGCGCTGCACCTCGCGGCGAAGGCGGCCCCGGGCAGCCGCAGGGGGTGTCCCGGGAGGTCGCTGCGCACATCTCCTCCCGTCCCCCCGCTCCGTCCTGCCCCGTCCCTGCCGCGTGGGGCGCGTCGCGGGCAGCGTCACCGCAGGAGCAGCACCAGGGGCAGGAGCAGCAGCGTCGGACGCACGGAGAGCCCAGCGGCGCCACCGCAGTCCTGGGCGTTTTCCTGGGACGTGGGAGACAAGGTGTCAGCCTGCCTACCGCCAACCCCGCCCGTCACCTTTGGAAGAGGGAGCAATGCCCGTGGCCTGGATCACCAGGAGCAAAGGAAGGGACTGGTTTGATTCCTGTTGGCCGTAGCCGGGAAGCCACTCGCCTCCTGGGCTCCTAGCAGGGGGTGTGTGTGTGTGTGCTTGCCCCCGACCCCGTGATAGCCCAGCTCACGCCCTTCCCAGGTGGGACTAATGTGACCGTCCTCCTGCTGGCAACCCCCTCGGGGATCCACAGGCCGTGTCTGGGCCCAGCCAGCAGGACGGGCCCGTCAGACACCCCAAGGGAGGGTGCAGGAGGAGACATTCGCGCGTTTCGGGTGCAGGCGCGCCCGTGGTGCCGCGCCGCCGTGCGCCCTCCCTGCGCGCCTCCCCGCCGCCCGGGGTACCTCGGGGTGGAACGCGTGGCACGTGTCCGGCCGCCGCCGCAGCTTCTGGGACCGCATCCGCTCGCACTTCACCGAGGCGTTATGTGCCAGGCTGTTAAGGACACCTCGAGGGCAGCGCAGGCAGGGAAAGAGGGTGAATGCCACACGGACCCACGGGGCCCCGGGCGAGTTTGTCTGGGTGTAACTGCGCGGCCCGGGAGACACCGCGGGGAGGACAAGGGAAGGGCAGGTCCCCCTGCTCGGGCCGGAGACCTCTCCGAGCTGTCTCACAAGCTGGGTCGTGCTCTCCACCCCCGTGGCGGTGGCAGCAGAAGCACGTTTTCCACCCTGGCAAACACGGAGATGACAGGGCCTGCGGAGCCCTGCATCCCTGCTGTGCATGGAAGGATATATTTGACCTCTTTTGCATCCATTGGGACGGGTGGGAAGACACTGCAATCGCAGACAGCATCCGTGACGAGGAGCAGGAGGTTACTGCTGATGATCTGCTGTGCCACAAACATCCTGCAAGGGAAGAGCAGGTGAGACAAAGCACAACTCTGTGGCTAAGGTGCCAGAGCAGCAGCCCTGGCAGTGCCTGAACCACAGCAAAGAAACGGACAGAAAACAGAGATCACTGGAAACAGGGTGTCAGCAGAAAGCAGGGGACACCAGTGAGCAGCCCTACGCAGGGAGAAGGCACTCCTTTTTGGCCTCAGAAAGCTCTGAACTGGCTCAAATCTACAACTCCATGCTAGGCACAAAAGTCAAAATCAACCCGAAAACACGACCAACCAACCAAACCCAACACAAGCCCTCCCCAGATGGGGCAGCACATCGCAGCAGATAACACCAGAGAAAGCCTGGTTTCACCCAGAGGTATGTCAGTGCCTATTTAATGTATATTTATGTGTGTGCTCGTACAATGCAGAGGTGTCTGTATTCTCTGGTCCTGCGAGGAGCAGAGTTGTGCTAGATTTCGTTACTCGAGAGAGAAATAGAGGATCCCAGGAACGTTGTGTGCTACACTGGTGTGATGGACTGACCAACTGGTGTTTGGCAGGGAGCCAGCTGTCCTGGAGCCACTGGGTGCAGGGAAGGCTGGGGACATCAGGCTCAGCGTGCCTGCACTGGTGGCAGCGCTGTGAGGCTGCAGCCAGTGCATGGCTCGGTGACTGCCAGCCCTGCTAACCACGGCTCAGCCAAGGGAGAAGGCTTCTGGAATAGAAATACAGGCATGTGGAGAAGTGCCTACTGCACTGGCCAAGCTGACTGTGCTGGAGGAGTGCCCAGGCTCCCTGGTTATTCACCACCTGGCCTTGCTGCCTTCCAGCCTCCGGGGATTTCTGTGCTCCCTTTTAAAGGCGTCGAATGCCACACACACAGCTGACCATTTCATTAGTGTTCCCTGACTGACGACTGCCTTGGGAGCTTTGACAAGCAGCCTTCAACCCATGCCCAAATCCAGTCACCAGGACAGAGGTGCCCCACGCATCAGTCAGTCCACAAGCCAACGTTTTTGCCCAGGACGGAGCACCCAGCCTACCCTGCTCCACCAGGAGCTTGTGGAACGTGATCAGGAACGCCTGCATGCCAGGCCCCTGGCTAATGCTCCACAGAGCCTGTGGCAGGGCATGTGTCTCTCCCAAATATCTGGATACAAGATGCACAAGAGATGCACCTGGGAGCCAGAGGCTGTGACTACAAAGGAGCCGAGTGGGATGCAGCACCTGCTGCCCCAGCACTGGTGAGATGCTGCCTCCAGCAGGGAGGGGTCAGTCCCAGGCCTTGCTTGTGGCAGAGATCTGTGACCCAAACAGGTCACTCAGTTCCTCTGGATCCGCCCAGAGCTGAATACAGTACCTTGCTGCCATCAAATCTGCAGTCTCTCCTGAAACACTGTTTGGCAAGGCCTGGTTTTCCTAAAGCCACGCTGACTAGTGGGGGCTGTTTTTCTAACCTTTAAGTCTTTCCTGCAGTTGATCCAACACTGCAGACTAGGTAGGATTGTTCTGGGGTTTTTTCAAGAGCAATTCCAGTCAGATCTGTTTGGCCTCCTCACGTTAGGAAAAGCTGGATCAGTGGAAATTCATCTTTTTGTCACCTTTCCACATGTGATTGCTGATGGCACCGTGCAACCACTGGAATCAGCCTCTTTTCACAGTGACTGTCCCGTTACTTCTGACTGTCCATTCTCTTACAATGAAAATGGGAAATATAAAAGCGGGCCCTTGTTTTCAGTTCTTTCAGTCTAACACTTCTTTCTTTTTTTTCCCCATCCCTGTTTTTTTTTTGTTTCTGTAGAAATACAGAAAAGGGGGAAAATGACAAAAAAAGAAAAGGAAAGCCAAAAGCACTGCAAAAAGGAAAACTTGCTAAGAAGAAAACACTCGCCAGAAACATGAAAAAGCAGAAAAAGTTCCTTTCTGAAATCTGTGCAAGATTTATATATATATTTTTATATATATATGAAGATATATATATATATATATTTAATGCTCTTCTCCAGCCACCTCTGCTTATTAACAGAGGGTGTTTATTTATTTATTTTTTTTGTCAGTACCCTGGTCTCTTCACCTCCCTCTGCCCAGCACAGCTGTTTAGCTCTGCGGATGTCGTGGTGGCCGTGCCACGGGCACAGTGGCAGGTGACTCTCCTCAGGTTGCTGCCACCACCAGCAGCCCTTGGACGAGGCCCCCAGGAGAAAGGGAAGCTGCAGCCCTTACTTTTGGCAGTCTCCACACTCGATGAGCCCGTTAGTCTCCTTGATGGCCGGCTCGTACACGAACACGGGGTACTCGGTGTCGCAGGGCTGCAGCGTGTCGTGCTTCTTGTGCTTGTGAGCTGCCGGGGGGAGAGACAAGGGCGCAGGTGAGAGGCACAGGAGCACATGGGACAGCTTTCCTGCACTGAGAGGGAAATGTCCCAGACCGGCGGTGGGCTTTGGAGGAGCAGCCCTGCGTGCCCACTGCCCCCCAGCAGCGGCCGGGAGCAGGTGCCCACCAGGGAAGAAGGGGAAGGAGATGCTGCAGAAAGCAGCCAGGCAGTGATCCCTGCTCCCACTAGGTGGTGTGGGAAAACCAGCCTATACGAGCGATGCCTCCAATATCGCCACTCGCCATCCCCCAGCAAGCCCGGCCCCTGCCACGCCGAAGCTGCAGCCAAGGGGCCGCAGTGGCCGCAGCATCCCAGGGACCCCCTGGCCAGGCAAGCAGGGACATTTGGGCACAGGTGTCCCTGTGTTCAAAGGAGCGGGGGGGTCCTACTGAACCAGCAGTGCTAATGAAATCCCTCCTGCCTCAGCCAGCCCTGGCTCATGCACTTTTTAAAACACGGAAACCTGTGCCTGGGCTGGTCCTCTGTGCCTGTGCCAAGGCTCTGGCCCTGCGGGAACCCTGCGTGTCTGTGGTGGGGCTCTCCACCAGCTGCTGATCCCTCCTGAGCCCACTGACATTTCAGAGCGAGCCCACAGCAGGACATCTGAGGGGTTCAATACGTGTCATGGTAAGAAGAAACCACCACCAGCAAACAGATCTGGCCTGAGACCACAGGGAAACAGATGACAGCTCTCGAGGACCAGCAGAGACCCAGCTAATGAGCAGCACTGGCTCCTGGAGGGAGCAGCTGCTCCATCACTCATCAGTCACACTCTGTGGGACTCCCAAACTAATTTGGGGATGAGGGGGAGCTGAACCGGCTTACTAAGCCTCCCTCAAGAAGCAAGAGCGTTCTTTCTAGGAGTTCAGCAAAATCTGTCTCGCCTGAAACTACTGCCTTGGGCCCTTCTGGCAATTATTTTCTGCAGTTGGAGGTAGCAAAGCCAGCTCCTGCCTCTGTAGGACACAGGGGACTGTTGCTGATGGAAACGTGAAGCTTTGTTGCTAGGGCAGAGGTGGTTGAGGCTCAGCCAGCAGCAAGTACGAGAAATGGTTTCTACATCAGCTTTGGGCCTGAGCACAAAAGCCTCACTTTGCAGCCCCCCACCCACACGGCAGCCACAGGCAGTGCTCCTGCGGGGACCAGCAGGGAAAAGGGTCCTCCTGACCAGCAGCAAGAGGGTCCTCCTGATGTGGAGGATGCCCAGTTTATCCCTTGCAGCAGAGGTGCCGAAGATTTATTAAAAAATGCAGCAACCTGGGTTTTAATCAGCGAATGTATGGTGAGAAGGCATCAAGAGGGCATCTGTGATTGGATGGGTGATTTGCATCACTGTAAAACCCTCACTGCTGAGAGCAATGGTCTCCTCTCCCCCGGCACTGCCAGAGCAGGCAGAAAGCAGCAGGCACCTCCCCGCAGAGCTTGCCGTCCAAACAATGTGGATTACACAAGAGAGAGAAAAACTGCGTGATTTTCTCTGATTTTTCTCTCCACCGTGGCAATCCAGCAACGCAAGACATCCGTTAAGAGCCAGGAACTGCAGCCCAATCTTCCCTCTAATGCCTTGCCCAGGTGAATATGATGGGCACTCAAACCCCTCCCTGCAGTGCAGGGTCTCTGGTAATTGTGCTTTGTGCTTTTCTTCAGAAGTCTCAAAAAGCAGCGCTCGGGAGGCAGCCCCCTGCTTAAATCCCCCCAGACTGTGGGACCCACCTTCCGGTGCCATGCTTAGGTTCATTTTGCACGGATTCAAAAGCACACTGAGCCTGACTGCAGCACAATGCCTCGTTTTGTATTCACCCTGGATTCACACTGAATTAATCAACTGAACCTGTCATTCCAGGGGCCGGCAGCACCTCTGCCACCAGCCAGGAGCTGTCTGGCTGTGCTCTGCCACCATCCGCTGTCCCTCAGTGCAAACCCCACGCTGCAGTAGCAGGGAAAAGCCTCTCCCATTTCTGCCGGTGGAGAATGCCTCTGACTAGGACCCGTCCCAGGGACTGACAGTCCTGAGGAGATCTGGAATGAGCAGAAGAAGCCTCTCTTTCTGAGGTGAATTTCAAAGGCTTAGGCACTTCTCATGGGGCATGCAGAATATCCCCGTTTGTGCTGTAAGGAGAGAAGCTGCAAACACTTTCTAGCTCTGACCAGCTGCAGGGCTGGTAGCTGTATTCTGGCCAGGAAAGTCCCCAAACTAAGACTAAAGGAGTGTGAGAAACAGCAGGAGCCCCTTCTTTCAGCCTTAATTCACCGTACTCAGGGCTGGGAAAGCAGCTCCAAACCCTGAAACAGGTGGCCAGGCTATCATAGTCTGGACCAGGGACAGCCCTTCTCAGGGACATGCTTGTGGCAAGACCACACACTGGTCCCTGGGCCACAAACCATCAGAGCCCTGTGGAGCTGCCCCTGGATTTACAGCAGTGCCACTGCAGCACAGCTGTTGGCAAAGGGCTGTGCAGCTCTCGCTCCGAAGAATCGCTGTGATGACCACAAAGGTGACCTCATAAAGCTGGGGCAAACTGCTTGCAAGAATTTAACACATGGCTCATGTCATGAGTGGCAAAGAGCCCTGACACACCAGGATCTCATTTTCCCCCTGTCCCTGGTAAAGAATGACATCCTTTACTAGCTCCTGCTGTAATATTGTATCCTTTACGAGCTTCCTGTTATGGCATCATCAAAGCAGATGGAGTTAAGGCAATATGAAATGCCGTGGTGTGAAGGACAGGGTGCAGGGAGGGGTGAATGAGACCATCAGCTTGGAAAATGCAAAATGGAAGTTGACCTGAGGCCTCTCAGCCTCAGCCAGTGTTGAATGAGGGCTGTAATGGTGGGCTTGGAGAACCAGGCCCCTCAAGGGGAAAGTCAGTTAAAGAGGCTGCATGAACCACACCCAGGATAAATGTGGCCAGCACCAAGGTGTATTTTTAAACTGGCACAAGAGCCCTGCACAGACCTTAACTCTTTAGTTTTGGGGGGTTTTTTGGCACAAGCTGAATGAAAAGAAGCCGCTTTAAAATCTCCCAACTCCTGCACAGAGACAAGACCTATGACAGAGATTATGCTTAAGCCTCCTGCCACTTAATTTGCTGGGAAGCAATGCAGCTGCAGCAGAACTGAGAAGTTCAGAGAAGCCCAGTAGCACGTACATCATCAGCAAAAGGCTCGGGCTGAGCCTCTGCATGCACATGCTGGACACCAGAATGTTATCAGCACCCTGAGAGCCTGCTGGTCAGGGATTAGTAAACAGCCAGAGGAGCTGATAACAAATTGCAAACTTTATAGCAAAGAGTGAGTTAATTCCAGGCTGTCGTTGCTACCATCTGCACTGCCAGAAAGACTTTGTCAGACATTTGGCAACCAGTCCTTCTGAGCAGCAAAGGCAGTTGCTGTGCCTCGTTATGAACTATAGAGCCCAGATTGTGAACTCTTTCCCACCAGCATAAATCATGCACCCGAGTCAGTGGATTTACTCAGGGACACGTGACAAAATCTGCCACTTATTTACCAATATAAAACACAGAATTTAACCAGTTTTCTTGTAAAATATCTTCTGTGTACATTACCATGCAGTAAATAAAGAAACTTTTATGATCTACAGAATTCTAGAAATAGTTCTTTCTAGGCTGCATGCCTTGGCTGGAAGTATTTTTGGCTTAATTAGAAGCTTTCAAACCTGTGGTGATGTCCATAAAAGCAGAAGCCCTTATAAACACAGAGAGAAACTGAGATGCTGAGAGCAGAGAAAAATCTGTGGCAGCAAACACGTCTTCTCACCACCTCTGAAAAGCAGATCTGTACGATGAGTGCAGTCTGAATACATCACGCCCATATTCCAACAGCAAGTCTCACCTTCCCAGAAAACAAGAGAACTTGGGAAGCAGAAATAGGCTCGGTGCTGCAGAGCCAGAGGTACACAGTCAGGCAAGGGAGAGCGTTAGATCCCTGATCGTTAATTCCTCTGCACATAACCCGGAAAAAATGTGTGTGCTCAATTTCTCTCTCACAAAATGTCTCCTTCGCTTCATATTTTTCGCATACACCAGCCTTGGCGTGCAGTCAAGAAAATGTTAACGTCTCTGGCAAAAATCTACAGCCCCTTCTTAACAACATGTGCAATCCATTTCTTCCAGCCCCAATAGTATCCTTCCAGCCTGCTACTCCCCCCCACACACGGACACTCATTTTTTTCATCTGCAGACACCCTCTCTTGCTCTTCCTCTTCTCCATCCAGTAAGACACATTCCAACTGTCTCTATTTCTCCATCTCTGTCTCACACATACGTCTTGCCGGGCAGAGAGCAAATTGGCAAATGCAAGCTAGATATGGAAGCAGGGAGATACAAACACAGCCGCAGTCTGGACTCTGTCTTGGAGGAATTTCTAACTCGCCTGGAGGAGAGGATTTATGAGCTACAGTATACACTTATCAGTTGAACCGCTTGGAAGTTGGTCTGCATTATCCCAGAGCTGGGCTGGGATTTATCAGAAGGAGCTAAGCCAGGGGGTGTGGAAAAGAAGACTTAAGTTACTTCTTAGTAACTGAAGTCTACAAGACCCATGTAGTTTTTCCTGCAAGAAGGCACGGGTTGGTCTTTGGCTTGGGAATACCAGCTGAAAAGAATGGGCCAGCTGGGAACCACGGTGAAGGACACGCCATGGAACACGGGCCACAGGCCCAGCCAGGCCACAGGAATGAGCGATGATGCCGTCTGTGACTGCAGTTCCTCAGGAGGCTTGTGTGTTCCTTCTTTTATCAACTTCTCAGTGACAGACCTTCAATCACCAGCTCAGCCAGCTAAACGAGCAACGGCATCTCCTCTTTGCAGACCGGGGAAACAGAGCCAGGCACCGCCTTGGCCCTGTCACGCCTTCCCGCAAGTCCCCCACGGTACAAAAGGTGGAAAAAATTCTTTCCTAGCCTAGGAATTTCTAGTTAATTCTCTTTTTTTCCCACTACTAAGGGGTTCTACTTACAGTGATGGAAGACAGCCTTGGCTGGAGAAGTGCCGTGACACACAGACACACAGGGACGATGGAGCCACGTGACAGTTGCACAAGATGGCAGTGACATGAAGACATGGATTTGCACACAGCAGTCATGGAGGTGACATGGGAAAGAGATGAAGAAAGCACAAAAAGAAATGGTGATGAGCAGGACAGCAGTGACAACACCCCTCCCTTTTTGCTCTCATCTCCTCAAGCGAAGACTAAATCAGACCGCAGCCACGGAACATCCACAGCAGGAACGCCACGTCAGCCTGTTCTCCAGAATGAGAGTCTCTCCTGCCCTGCCATGAGTACCACACCTGCTCATCTGACTCCTCCTCACCAATTTCTGCATTGGGACACTCCTGTTATCCTGATGTGTGTTACACAGCAGCCAGGGCTGCTGAGGGGACAGCTGCACCTCTACTGCCATCTCTTTGGAGCAGGAGAGTGGGTCCTAAACAGCACCTATGGACCTCCTTCTCCAGAGGGGAATTTCGCTTTCAAAAAATGACTGTTTCCCCATTATGCCAGGAGAGTTCAGCACAGAACACCCAGCCCCACAGCGGGCATGGAAGGTACCACTGTCTTTGCTAAAGGCACCACTAGTGATCAGTAATTAGCAAGACTAATTACAGCCCCTACATGGCTGTGCAGAGCACACCTCCCCTTCCCCTCTGAGTCTCCTCAGGGCCATTAACATCCCCCCTGCTTGCAGGGGCTGGGATGGGACTGCAGAGATTCCTGGGGTGCTTTCAAACCAGACACACCCCTCTGCTGAACACAGCTGCTGTTCAATACCATGTGCCACGATCTTCTCTCTTCCAGAGCAGCTCCAGTGGGTAAGTGAAGACCCTCCGCATGTTACTGAACTCTTAAGGTTTCTGTCTAGCTTCCTGGGACCTCTGCTAGGCTCTGAAGAGCCTGCTGCTCCACCCCTGCTCTGTCCTGTCCCGTAGCAGACTGGAAGGGACACTTTCCAACAGTTCTTTGCAGCTGGTGGCCTCTCTCATCCCACTGCATACAGGGCAGGGGTTCTCAGGAAGGAGTGTCTCCCCTCTCCTCAGCAAACTGCCCTGAGGGAAGCAAGCAGTGTGCTCTGAGCAGCACACACCTCCCCCTGACCACCCTGCTGCTGTGGCAGCCTGAAATGGGGGCGGAAATGGTGGGAGATGGTGGGATCTGGAAGCTGGATTCTGGTGTCCATGGAGGAAGGGGGTGTGGGGCAGATGGCAGGCTCCTCGCACAAGGCCAGGCTTCCCCGTACGGTTTCTTCTGTCACCAGTGGCTGCAACACTCACGTGCTATGGGGCGGCTGGACTCTTGTGTACTCACCATCTGCCAAGTTGTCTGAGTGCCAGAAGCTACTCATGTTAAACTCCAAAAGGAAGCTGTCAAAAGAGCAAGAACAGAGGATGCTTTTTCAGCAGCCTGGAAGGATGCAGGTGTCAGGGAGATGGCCCTGTCACCCAGAGAGTATCAGTTCTAAAATGTTTACTACAAATTTCTGGCAGTGCAAGTCTGATCTTTTAAAAATTTAAAATTTTTTTTTCCCCTCTCCACATGCTAGAATGTAGCTCTGTATCGTGGGATCTGCACTGTGGAAGATCTGAATGAGCTTTTTCCTGAAGCATATCCTGTGCAAGGGGCTCGCCAGTGAAGGAAGAAATGAGTATGGCAGCCCCTGAGGCTGGGAGGGGATTCAGCCACGGCAGGACCCACCTGAGGAGCAGCCATCAGAAGCCCACAGTCTGGCTACTTGGAGGTAACTACACTGAATTACTCTGTACCAATAGGCTAAAGCCCTCAGAGCTGGACCTTTACCACATCTCCCCTTCTGCGCACCCAGCAAGCCGAGCAGTGGCACTTCCATCCTAATTTGAGCTTGAACTCTGATTCACCCCAGAAGTCTGAGGTGAACCCAAACGCAGAGGAGAGCCTCCCCTCTCTCCCCCCTTGCCTGGCACTCAGACCTGAGCTGCTTGGCTTGCTTCCTTCAGCCTTCTCCCCCCGTGAGAGGAAGATGTGCATTCGCTCATCACGGGCAAAGGAGACAGGCAAGAGGACTCGGCATCAAGGATCTGCACAGAGCCCCAGGAGACCCAAGTCCTATTTCTGACTCAGGCACTTTGTACCGAGTGACTTCAGGTAAATCCCAGACCCACTCTGGGCCTCTGCCTCTCAAAATGGCAATAGTAATAGCTTTCTGTCTCCCAGGAGCATGGTGCAGAGCTGAATGTCAGGAGAAGGCTGGCGGCAGTGCCCTACGCGGGGGCTTCCGCTCGCAGCTTTCCCAGCTCCTGCCCCTCTTGGTCTGAGCCTCCCAAACACCCCCATCTTTTGGTACTCACATGAGGAAATCACTTATCAGCCACTTCACTGCAGCTAGCAAGGCATAAATTGGCTGGAGAACAAAAGAAGAAATGAGAAATACCGTAAGGACCCGGTCAGAGAATTTGTAATTGTTATGCAGGACCCCACATTTTAGACCAAGTCACTGCACTGATCAGAGCTCTTGAAGACAGGCTGGAAATTCAAGGTCTGGGCATCACTGGAAAATGTTCAAACTACATCAAAAGCCAGCAGAGCTGCCTTGCTACTAATAATATTTCCTCACCCCCTCCCATCAGGGTCAGGGAGTTTATCAGGAATGTATGAAGGACTTTGAAGATGTAATTGCTTGATGATTTCTCTCCAGTGTGGATGACCTTCAGAGCTCAGAGCAGGAGAGAAACACAGCTAAATGGGACACCACCAGTTCAGGATGCTTTTGTGTTCTGAGAGCAAGTGGTGTTTCTGGGACAAGTGACAGCATTGCCCAGGATTTAGTATTATCTGCCATTGATTGATTATGCTTAACCGTGCTTTCATCCAGCTTTTCCTCAAGATGGCATGACTTCTATCATCTTCTTGCTTTTCAGCTACAAATTGGAAATCCAGCATTATCCCAGGGACAATTCATCTGCAGAGGATACTGCTGCTTTTTTCCATCGTGGTAACCACGTCCAATTTTCATCTCCCCCTCTCATAATCATGCCCATGTCCTCAAATCCAAAGCAGATGCAGTAGTCACGGGACACAGGATAATGTTCCATTACTGCTGACTTACCTTCAGCCAAAATAAGTCAGCAAATAGTAAAATGTAGACATGGCCAGGAATTTGACTGATTTTCATGTCTGTATATGAAAACTGACTTTTCTTGATTTCTTCCTTTCCAAGGGTTTTGCTAAGAGGGGAAGATGAGGGATGGAGGCTGAATGCTCACCTTTTTATTCTCTTCCCAAGTCACCTCATTTTTGGCAACTCATAATTTGTGACATTTCTTTCAGTGATCAGAATTGGAGGATATAATCAAGCAAATATTTTCACTACAATCACCATTTATTATCTAGCCAGAGTAAGTACAGCCATTGCAAAACAGACGTTGTTAAAAGCGGTATTGTTAAAAACGTTGTTAAAAGGTAATATGTTGTAGAAAATTCTTTCACTGGAAAAAAATTACAATGTCACGCTGTAAGGAGTACTTCCAGCACTCCTTCCAGTACCAAAGGATCATAACAATAATGAACACATCCCCGTTCGGGGGTGTGTCAAGTAGTTTGAAGTGGCCTAAGTGGTGAGCAGTTCCTTTGTTCTGCCTGTTTGAGGCAAGGTTAGGAAGGTGGAGTGGGATTAGATTATGAGTTTGTATCAGCCTCAAGAGAGGTTGCATTTGGGTACTGGTAAAACCCTTCACTCTGTCGGTTTGTCCCCTGGGCTACCAGCATTCTCACTCTCTCTCCTGCTCCAGGCTCACTCATCCTTCCCCAATGACTGCCAGCTTTGCCCAGATGCTCTGCTCCCTGCCAGTGCAACTCTCCTTCTTGAGCTGCTGAGTAAAACCATGCCCTGTAAAAGCATTCCTGTTCATTTCAGCTGCTGGCTGATTCCTTGGCTTTTAGGAGAACCCACCATAATCTAGTTCCTGTCCTTTCCCTGGTCCTTCCAACTTTCGGTGAGATCCTACATGGCAATAGAGAGCCACACTGGAAACCACCGCCAGTGGCCACCACTGCTTCAGGAATCTGCTTGAGGTGAGTTTGGACATCCCCATCACTTGAAAGCAAACATCTCCTGAAGTCTTTTGGGGAAAGCTGGAGATGCCCAGCCCAGGGAGGGCTGCAGGTGACAGATACGTACGCTGAGCAGGGGCCGGGCGCCGCTGTGGTGGTGGTAGGGCACCTTGCACATTGCCTGGTAATCATACATGGTCACTCTGCAAGCAAAACAAAGCAAGCAAGCAGTCAAAAGCAAGCAGTGCAGCCACCCATGGGGCAGACACGTCAGCTTTTTCTCAAAAATGTCATGTATGAACTGTTTCCTGTATTCACTAAAGCAGTGACCTGCTTACACGTGTCTTTGCTGTTTGGCCAGTGCTGGATCTTGCAGAGCGAGAAATACAGGCTCTGGATTAATGTAACTGGGTCAGTACAGGAGGAAGTATGTCCCTAATTTCAGACAGTGAGTAAAGCAGGCTGTGAAGCAGAGGAATTATAATTGTAACTACCTCAGGTCCCACTAGTTCCTGTTTTCAAGCCACTGAAACTCTGAACTCTCTTTTGACATCGGCTGGGGGAGTGGAGTGAGATGAAGAGAGGTATTTTTAAGAGAGAGAGAAATGTGGTCAGCCAGCTGCAATGCTGCATCTGTGGGGCTCTCAGACAACCACTCCACAGAAAGGCTTTCCGAGCGGCAGGACGAACTGAAGCACTTCTGTACCCAAAATGCCAAGAAACGTTTCCCATAACATCTTGCCCTGGAAAAGACTGAGAAGCAGCCACTCCCTGGCCACACAGAAATTGGAAGTTTCTGTCTCTCTCTGTGTTTTGCAGCAGGTGGAAGAGCAAGAGATGAGTGTGTGGTGACGATGGCTGAGCGAGTCAGCAGAGGGGGCAGGTAGCTAAAGGAGCTCTTGTGTCTAAATAAGAGAGTCACATGCATCATCAGCATGTGCATTTCCCCTGCTCAAGTGCTTCTTAGAGGGACCAATGCACTCTGACCCACACACCAGCGGAGAACAAGAAGTACAGCGTGGAGATCCCCCACTTACCGCCTGAACATGCCCATGTTTAGCAGCTGGGTCATCACTGAGCCATCCACTGCACCAAAAAATTTTCCAGTCTGCAGGCACAAAAAGGGAAAAACAGAATAAACTGTACATTTTCCAAATGCTTGATGGCTCCAGCCGATCTGGTTCGTCTGGAGGCCTGCTGTACACAACGAGGGTTTTTGCAAGGAGGCAACGCCAAGCTTTGTCCTTTGGCTGGCTGGAAAGCTTGAGGGAGGACTTCCCCCATCACCAGCTGGGCATCCTGCACCATTCCTACCACGCTTGGAAATGATTTAGCCCACGTAAGTCCCTGCAGCTTGTGACAGAAAGAGGCAGACTCTCAAGCTGCAGAGACCCAGGCATGTTGAATCACTGGAAGCCTGGACTCTCCTGTGGGTTGCTGGGAATCCATGTTCTCTGGATCTGAATGCCTGAGTCTTCCATTTGAGCCTCTCTGCTACCCACGGCCACAGTGGTTTTGGAAACCTCTGCTCTCCCGCTGCCCGAGGTGAACCGGCCCACCGTGCATGACTGTGACATACAGATTTATTTAGGTAGCAAATACAATTTTACAACTCACTGCTGTGCGAGTTCTGAGCAGCAGTAACCCAAACAACACAACATGAACCCATCCATCCCTGTAGCTTTCATACTGTGCACTGGCATAGCTAGAACTAAGTTGCATTCGGGGGGACAACAACCCCCCAGTCCCGCTTGCATGTCTGAACTAAAGGTGGAGCTTGTGGCCCTCTGGTCCCATGAACGCCTCATAGTCAATAACCTCAAATACGGACCCAGTCTCAAATCTGGTAACTGCTGCTTTAAAGATTTCCTCAAACAAACAATTCCGGTCTTCCTGATTACTCAGCCATGACAAATCTATTGCAAAACTGCTTCCAACCTGTCAAGTCCACCGCTTTGTTCACAGGCAAGTAAATGAAATGTTTGTAAATAATAAAAGTGCAGAAATGAGCTGTCCTCTGTCTGTTTCCTGGCTCATGGGTCCTGACAGAGTAAATGGCTCCCATGTGTTGTGGAAGCATTCACACAGTCTGGGTTGTTCTGCTTTTCCACTGATAAACTAGCAGTCATTTAGCATGTATTAGCACACGACAGATGACTTCATTTATTTGAGTGGGACATTTTCACAAAAAAAGCCCGAACCTTAGGTAGATTTACCTAAGATCACATGGTAATCATCTAACAGTAGTGTTGTATGGTTATGAGCATCTTCCCAAAAGGCTTTAGAGGTCATTTCACTGTAGAAATTGATATATAACATCAACTCCCCTTTGAGCATTTAGGCTGTAATCGTTTCAGACAGTCCAGTGTGCCTGAGCAAGCACTACCTTTTTTCACCTCCCTCGCTCTTTCAATCTGATTAGGGTGGTGAAGAGGCCAGCTGCTTCCATTTAATACCAGTCTGCAAACCCAGCAGGAGCCAGAGCAGGGATTTAACACGGTGCAGGCTGCAGACAGTGGGGCAAGGGGAGGGGGCTTGTAAATGAGGCCCATCCTGCCAGGAGATGCCGATGTCTGACCAAATTTCTCCATGCAGGACATCGTTTGTATAGGTATAAGAGTGAGGAGCTATTAGTGCAAGTGAGAGTATGGCCTAGGGAGTGTGTTCAGAAAGGCATCAGCAAACTGGCCTCTAACACCAAACCAGACATGCAAAGCTTGCTGCTGTTTCAGGTACCCTGTGCAGGCAGTAACACAGGAAAGCATCACTCGGCAGAAACCAACACGGTCCCATACTGGAGCAATGCTCTGTAAAGCAGCTCTCATTACATCCCGCTTCCTCCAGTGACTGCTGCTCTCCGAGGCAGCCCTCTGCTGTGTTTCTCCTGCCTCCCATCTCTGGGCAAGCTTCCACAGGCCCTTGCCATTTCAGAGGTTCACAGCACGGAGCATTGCCCTGACGTCCCCGTGACACACGCCTGTCACACCCCCTGCAGCTGAGCCTACAAGCCTGTGTGCAGGCTGTGCACAGGAAAGAGGTGCAACCCAGGGCACAAACATGACTCAAAAGCTGCATCACTGCTCACATGCGTCCGTGCTTTGCTGGCTTACTGAGCAATTTACGCTTTTTGTACACTCAGAAGCTGTGGACAAACAGGATCCACCAAATTGCCCAGGCTTTGGGCAGGCAGGCAGCCTCCTTGTTGCGTGGCTCAAACAGAGCCAGCCCTTGCTTCTCCACAAGCTCTGAGCTCTGGTGGCATCTTGGCCTTTTAGCCACCTCCCTGCACCCTGCCCTGCAGTCCCACTTGGGCAGAGTTTGCAGACATACTCTGCAAAATGCCTCAGGCAGAAGGCAGCGATCCTAGAAAAAGAGGTTTAGTGAGCGAGGGAACATCTGGATGCAGCAGGCGGAGGGAGCTCAAGACCTGTGAGCCACAGCTGTGCCTAAGACTATGGCAGCGAGAAGCAGCTAAAAACTCAGGGGTGGTTGTGGGGCCACAGCAAACATGGCAGAAAACGCAGAGCAGCCCTCCCAGCAGCACAGCCTGACTCTGCCTCTTATTTTCCTTTCCTCCCCAGCCCAAGAGCACCTGGTCCTCGCTCACTCCCTTCTCCTGGCTCTGCGTTTTAACTCTTTGCTCCCTCTGGGATGAGACTGGACGGGGAGATTAGTTTGAATTAAGAGATTACCCGTTCTTCCCCAAGTAATCCTGCAGGGAGCTTCCAACGTGTCACTCATTAAAATCCCGAGTCCCCTTTCCATGGTGGTTTCCGACTGCCAGTAAGCTTCCTGCTGCCTTCATACAGAAGTTATTAGAGCCGATCCCCCATCCTGATCCCCCACCCCAAGGGCAGAGGAGAGCAGAGCCCGAGCCACGCTGTCCTCATCCCGTTCCTGCGGGAAGCTGCTCTGATTTCCAGTGTGGTCCCCCAGGGAAGGAGGTGCAGGCAGCAGGCAGCTCTGGCAGGCAGAAAAGCCAAACACCCACAAAACTCCAGGTATGGGATTTTTTTTGGCATTATGTTAAAGGATGCCTTGAGGGAAGAGGATGGGGCAGGGAAGGCCACATAGCAGCAAGTGATCCCACGCAGCAACACCCAGGTGGCAAAGCTATGAAACCCAGGGTACTGACTTAGTGCTGCTGTCTTCAATTCCCTGTAGGGTTTAACGCTGTGGACACTCATGGTGCCACCAGGAAATAAAACCAGTAACTGGAACAGGATAAAGAAATCAGACAAAAAAGCAGCAGTGAACTCTCTGAGGTCAGGAAAGGTAAAAGCTGGAGGAGGACAGCTCTGGTGCTTGCCAAAATGCCTGATCTTGGAGACATGTGGATAATGTTTATAATTTACCCAAATCCACTATAATGCCATGTTTCTGTTCTGAAAGTCAGATCTTTCAGAGGTGAGCTTTGGAAAAACCCATTTTCCGTAAGATGCAGGAAAAAACACAGAGGCAGAACCCAGGGGGGCAGTGCTGAGGACACACAGGAGACAGAGTAGCTAAAGGGTGTAGTTGTCTCCAGTGATGGACACACGTCACAGGACTCAATAAAGCACCTTTGAAAATGCCGTGGGGGTCAGAGGAGAAAACAGCAATTCCTAAGACCACCAGCCCACCCCAAACCCGCAGTAGGACCTGGCCTCCCAGAGTAGGGAGCCAGTACAACTTTTACAGCATTTCTCTCCCTTATTTTTCAAGTTCTATTTGCTTTTTCTTTTTTTTTTTGGCACACCATGCCACTGAAGGGACACTTCTACCAGACTATTCAGTGTGCTGGGTAGGGCACTTCTCACTTTCCTACAGAAAAGAGTTGGTTATTCCTTGCAAGAAGCCCCCCTTGGTATCTGTCTGTATCCCCCCACCCTGGTGCCTCTGTGCTGCTGATTAGTTTTGCTCTGTGACTCTCAAGAGTTCTCACCTCGGCCTCTCTGAACTCCCTGTGCAGTGCCTGCAGAATGCACAGTCTCACCTTTTCCTTTTGCCAGCCCATGCTGAATATGCTAACCAACCCAAGTGCAGGTGGGAAACCATGGGACTCATACAGCTGATGTTTTCCATCTGAATAACCATCTAAAAATTCTCCTTTCTTTTCTGTCCCAGCTACTTTGAGATCAATGTCACTACTTCATGTTTCGCTGTTTCACCAGCTTCTTGTAAGGGATGCTCTTCAAGGCTGAAGAGAACTGAAATTCAGGAGGTTATCCAGTCTCCCTTATTCCCTGATTTTGTCACACTTTCAAAGAACTACAGCTGATAAGTGTTCTTCCTTCTGGAAGCTGTGCTGCTTTGTGCCAATCCCATCCACCAGGAGTTCTGTTACCTTAAGTTCCATTTCAACCTGTTTGTCAGATCTTGAAGAACGTAGTTTCTGGGATTGGATCTGCTGCCTTTTGGAAATACCCAAACTGCATTTGTTAACTTCAGTACAATGGCAATTTTAATGAAAGTCCACAATTCTGTCAGTAACAAAGCCCCTTTGTTTCCCATTTCTTCTCTAAGCCCACTCTTACTATTGACTTATTGCTCTGTAGTTTATGAGACTGTTCCCACACATCACTTTCTCATGTCCAGAACTAGGGGGTTTAATTATTTTGAAAGAAGTAGCTCTGTGGTGAATTTATCAGAGAGCAGAAAAGTGTAGCTGAGCCATGCAGTGGCTGGTAGTGTTGACTTTACCCAGTTGCACAGGATGTCACATCAAACTTGCACCCCTTCAGCTCTCTAGAAATGGCTGTGGAACCACACACCTTATTTTTATTTCTATTCTGAGCCTTTACTCTTGCTCCTTTCACCTCTGCAAGTCCAGTAAATCCTCCAGTTCTTTAGGCGTGTTCCTGTTTCCAATTTGCTTAAATTCTTTTGTCTTCGTTTTTTGCCTTTAGCATTTTGCTCTTACCATCCCCTCAGTTTCCTTTCCTGAAGAACACCTTCTTTGACTTCAGAAGAACTCAAAAGTGCTGCTCCCTTCCCTTCCCTTCCCTTCCCTTCCCTTCCCGACTGTCTCAGATCATCTTTCAATAGCATCTGTGCGACAGGAAAGGAGTCTAATTTCATTTCTTCTGATCAAAAGATATTTTGACTAGTTCCTTCCTTATCACTGCAAACTCCTTCCTCACCTAGGATGTGCTGTCACTCTGCTGGGAGCCTTCCCCCTCACTGCGCAGTTGAATTTAATTACACCACAGCCTCCCTTGTTACACAATTGAACTTCCTTTGTTTTAACCAGCTCTGGTGGGTTATTTAGGAACAAGCAAACCCCCCTCTCATCCTTCTCTTATGCTCTCTTACCTCTTCGGGTATTTTGGAAACAAGTATAAAGCCGTTGTTGTCAATGAGGAAGCAGTTCAGAATCTGCAGGGATGAGAGAGGAGCGACATTAAAGATGGCTTTTTCCCTGTTTGTGTTCAGGATGGAGCAGTGTGGGTTTGTGATGATGGCAACAGCCTCGGCATTTCCATGCCAAGCCCCACAGCTCGGCTACCACGAGTTTTACACAATTCTTTTCCCTCTCTGCCTCCACTTTGAGGTATTTGAGTTCATGAGCTGTGACAGAGATTGTTTCTTGCCAGGGCTCTGTGCAGGCCTAGCAGGCTGTGAGCCACACTTCAGGCAAGGCATTCTTCAGGAAGAGACAGGATATTTGGAGTGCTCTTCTCTTTAATAATATGGTATCTAATGCTTTCCATCTTCAGATTTCAGAGTTTTATAACCACTCATGAAATAACTCTCTCCCCACCACTGAGTATCAGTGATCTTATTTTTATTTTGCAAAGCAGGAAATGCAGGCACAGAGTTTAGATCAAAACCCTTAGGTCTTGCGGGGAAAAACTAGGAAGCAGAGAAAATCCTACATGAACATACAACAAAAAATCTCTGGTGATCTTTTCAGGGCAGAGGAACTCCTGTCCCACATATTCGTAACACCAAGGCTGAAGCAGTGGCATAAACAAAAAGAGAGGTGTCCAGCATGCACATCATGCTGACAGCCACTTTTTTTTGGAAGATCTGGGATGCCAGGGAGACAGACTTAAAGGAGACAGGCTTTCCTCAGTCACTGGCTGGAATCCCAGTGTCTCTGCCCTGGCCCAGCTGGGGAAAGACCTAAACTGCAGATTTGTCTCATTAATATGAGGTCCTGCTCCAGCTGTGCAATCCCTCGTGAGGAGACAACAGGCAATACCTTTTTGGGGAGACCAAGATCTCCACAGAGCAGGTGCTCAATCACACTCCTCACGGGTACAGACAAGAAACCGAGGCAACTTACATCATCCTGACAGCTGAGTGGACAGGCACCATCCAAGGCACTGCACTGGGAGAGGAAAGGAAAGGAAAAGCAGAGAATTAACTATGGTGTTGAGGAAACTTCCCAGTCTGACCATGCAGGAGCCGCTCTGGCTCCTGCCACCACGCTCCCACCACCAGAGGCTTTCACTGCTGGGACTGAGGCAGCAGCAGCCCCAGTGACCCCACAGGTCCCCTCCTGGCTCCCCATACACCCCGCTGACACAGCCAGACAAGTTTTCCTTACTGGCTCAGCTCCAGGTTCCCCATAGCAGAGTCTCAGACATCCAGACCCTTAAAGCAATTTATTCACGGTGCAGCAACACAGAAAGAGCTCAAGCTGGTGCCTCTGAGGAGGGACCCCGAACAAAGGAAACAGGGCTTTTATACCCTCACGGTCTACACCTGTGGTTGTCTGGGGTCGTCTGATGAGACATCTGCTCCTGCTGTGTCTCCAGGTGGCCGGACACCCGGCTGTCCCACATGTCCCCGTGGTGCCCTTTGTTGTGCAAAGGGTCAGTGCCAGTTCACGGCCCCTTGCCTGGGGCTCCCAGAGCTCAACCTGCAGCTGCACCCGGAGCTACCTGCACTGAGTGTATCCCTCAACACACGGCACGAGCTCATCTTACTGTCTCCCCCTTGGGACTGACGGCCTCAAGGTTTCCAGAACCGTATCCCAGACAGCTCTGCAACTCCGCTGGCATTTCCACCAGGACAAGCTCGACAGCACGCACAGGTACCACCCCCAGGTCAGCCGCTCCAACTCCTGCCTCTACGAGCAACATCCCCTTTCCTGAGGGCTCAGATCCTGCACCTGCCTCCCCGACGTGCTCCCAGCAGGACCTGTGCACTCCAAGCACAGGTGGCACTCGTAAAGAAAGGGCGAAAGCAAAGGTTACTGTGCACCAGGGAGAAACCAGCATGCATTTCAGCATCTGTTAGTATCCGGACTCAGAATGTAGCATGGCATTTTAGATCAGGGTTCTTCCCAGGCAGGGGTTTTTTTGTTGTTGTTGCTGTTGGTTTCTTTATTCTCCAGACAGCTAATGATAAAATAGGATGTGAATGGTGCACATGTAGCCCAAGGCACCATCCATTTCTTTCATTTAGAATTTCTGCGTACTGGACTTGACATGTGTTTCACAACGCTGAATGGGGTGGGGACACGAGGGGTTAAGTGGTGAGTAACAAAGCCCTTCAGGTGCTTATTGATTTCATAATTGTTCAGAGTTTGCCGTGGCTGCATGTGTCTGTCTCTTTGTGTTATTTTTTAATTCTATTTTCTCCAGTAGCAGAGGGAAGAAAGCTGACACGGTGTTGCCATTTCTGTGCATGGAGTCCCCTTCCTGCCAGAGGTTTTCTGGGGTCAGGGAAGGACACTGGCATAGCACATAAGCCTGTCTGCTCTCAGCCAGCTACCCACTATTTCCTCAAAACCCTTAGACATAAAATCCAACCCCCTTTCTGGGTGATTCTCAGTAACAAGAGGTAAATTGGCCATTCCAGACCACAACAAGACCATAACTTTCAGTTAGAATTTGTTTCTACTCTTGAGTTTTGCAGAACAAAACCATTTTTCTGTGCCTCTGCTCAGCTTCAGAGGAGGTTTGGAGATGCCTGAGTTTGTTTCAAGTCCCACAGCTTTGCAGTGTCACGTGTTCACACTATGAATCCAGCTGGCTTTTTGAGACTCTAGGGATGATGGTTTAAAAAAATTCCTTTATCCACAGTTGCAAGCCCCGTCTCACCCCTGCCTCACCACAAAACAGCATGTGGTTGTTTTGTTCCCCTGGATGCATTCCTAGAGGCGGCCTTGCACTTCACCCCGGCAGGTTCCTTCCTTTGGTCGGCAGAGACACATGGTCACAACAAACCACAGCTACGGCCTTGGGGGATAACAACCGCAGAGCCCTGGGTTCAGATAGCAGGGCAGAAACCCAGGTGAACCACAGTGGTTCTCCACAAGAAGGGCCCGTGTCTCACACATCCTCCTCAGCAGTGTGAGGGCCGAGTCTCACTGCCGCTGCACTTCCAGAGCTGGAGAAGTTCCCGCAGTGCCTGGCGCTGGGCTGGCCGTACAGCAGCAGCAGCACCACAGCGAGGACCCCGGTTTGAGAGCACGGGCAGCTTGCAGGGAGCCCCCGAGATGGGGGCAGAGCTGAGCCTGTGCTCCCTGGTTGCTCTGAGACCACATCTGCTGCTTCATGGGCACAGCTCCCTCCTCAGAGACCAGCCTACCTCACAGCATCCTCCTGCTGTTGGTCAGGTCTCTGTGACCCGAGCACTTTGAGCTTTGCCAAAGACACTTAATTACTGTGAAGACAAACACAGCCTATGACAGGTTTGGACCCTCTCCAGTGACTACAGACAAGGGACAGTGCCTATAATATGCTGGCACACAAATGACACAATTACGAAGCCAAGCTGCGGCGAGGCACGCCAGGATGCCTCCCTGTCCCCAGCTTTTGTCTACTTACATCACTGTCATTGGGCTGGGAGGCACAGCGTGGACGGACATCCAGAGCAGCACAGCATCAGTGAAGCAGGAGAGAGGGAGAAAACAAAATCTGTTAGTCATTCCTCTGTCGAATGGCGGTCACATCCTGGGACGCCACATGGAGCCTTTTTTCACACCAGCACCTACCAGGGCCACGGCTCACAGCCACTTGGCACACAGGCCTCCTTCACCTGCTTTAATAAGGCTTCCCAGCCTCACTGACTCCCATGAGGGCTTGTTTGTGTGAGAACTCTCTGGGTATGGCCCTCAGCAGGTTTTTTAAAATGAATCTCTCTGTTGCTGTTTCAGGATGTGCTCATGTGCTTTGCAGAAATCCTTTCAGCTCAGGTTAGGTTTATGGGATCTTCCACCCGTGAGGATGCTCCTGCCACCACAGAGCACCTTCCTGCCCTCCTATCTTCTCTGTCAGCCCTGTCTGATGAAAGCTCCCTCTCCTGACAGCAGAGAGCCACTTCTGCTGTGTGCTGCTACAGTCCTGTCATGCTCAGTCCTTCAGAAGACCTCCCTGAAAGCAAAGCCTGGGGAGAAAGCCCCTGGGTGGTAAGGGAAAGGTGTTTCATTTTTCTTGCTCCTCAGACCAGGGGAGTTGTTTTCATTATTCCACTTCTCTCAGTTCAGAAGAGTATCTTTTATTAGGACAACATCAAAAGCTTATCCCTGGAGCAAATAATTTTTATTTTAGCAAGCTGGTAGCATTTTGTTATCAGTATCAAGATGATAAGAGAAGGCAATAGATTTTTTTTTTTGTGTGCCCAAAATTGCAGATTTCCATGAGGTTTCTGAAGGGCTGAATGAGCACAAGCATATTTCCACAATTAAATGTGTCACACGCAGCAGAGCTAACGCCAGGCCAGGATGCTGACACTGTCACCACGGCATTTGCAGAACAGACTGACGGCTCACACGGCATTAGTGCCACCAAAGGATTACAGAAATGTGTGACTTCAAACTAATCTACTTCATAAATCTTTTAATATGAATTTCACAAGAGCCCTCATTAAAATGCCATCATATGTGATGTAACATAGGATCGACCTTGCTGACCAAGAGCATTAAATTGCCTCTCTGCACGACTGCTGATGCTCCTACCTGTTGCATGGCCATCCAAAACTTGCGTTGGAGCAAATCCAGCTTAATTTGCACACCCACCGCTGCGGGAAAGAAAAAGAGGGGAGGATCAAAAGAGGAGCATGAATATAAATACAAGTTAGGAAAAGAGGAGTAAATATTTGCCCAAGGTGATGGGATGGAAATCACAATTGCAACCTGCTTCCAAGTGTGAATGATAAGCGCTGAGTCAGACTGCCACGTGAGAGTCAGAGGGTTAACAAGGGAGAGGAAAAGGGGACACTCACTGTACTGAGGTACTGAGACTTCCCTCACACTAAACACTATGAAGCTACAAACAAATTAACAAAAAAACCCAAACAACAAAAAAAACCCCACAAAAAGCAAAAAACAAAACCAACAAAACCCAAAAACCTGCAAAAACAACAGCAACAAAAATTCCTGCAAAACCCCCCCAGTGTGGCACGGGCTTTTGCCTTTGTCTTTTTAGATTTTGCCTGACCAGAATGGATGTTTGTGATCGCCCCAGCCTCAACTCCTATACCACGCAGCATCAATCAGAAATAAAGTAGGCCAGCGAGGAAGGGATTAATTTGAAAACCCACCTGTCTCAAGGGGGAACCGCAGAGATTCAGATTTTTCCTAAGCCACTACAAAAGCACAGAATTATGAATGCCACTTGACAGAAAGTGTCGATTATGAACAGCGATTTGTTACCTGTTCCCAGCCTAGTGCACGGCGGGCTAAGCAGAACTCCAGGTGTATGTGTGTTTCTTAATGAAGTGCGTCCTAATTTCCTGGCTTAATTTCTCTTCTATTCCCAGCACCGTGCTCCTGAATTAAGGCATGGTTCCAGAGGAGAAGGAACGGTGCAGGGTCTCCCTGACAGGACAACCTGGCTGTCCCTGGGTAGGCTGCCTACGAGCACACACAATAAATAACCAGTGCAGTCGTGCGTAGCCTGGCATGGTGATGGGGAACAACTGGGCTGTGTGTCAACCAGTTGAATCCGAGAGCTCTGGAGGAATTACACCCTCAAGCAGGACCTTCAAATAGAATATAAAGTGCAAGTGAGGGAGAAAAAGAAATACAGGGAGGAAGATCTGTAGCCTTTTTCCACAACCACCAATATCAGGCGGATGAAGCGTTGCTGTTTCTACAGATTTCCTCTGAATTAGAAGGAGCTTCAAAGCGGGGAACAGATCCTTTAAATCTGAATCATGCCGTGTGGGTGCTTTTAAGCTCTAATGCTCTAATTCAGATGGGCATGAATTAAAACTGGAGTATGCAGGGGTATATTTTCTTGCCGCATGTACAGAGACCCTGGCACCTGGCATCAGCTCTGCCTTTTACACCAGTGTCCTTGTCACATTCCTGCTGCTGGTACATCTTACAAATCCCATGTATCAGAGGCACACTTCTTATCCAGCTCTCCCTGCTGCAAACTGAATCTGACTGCCTGTCTGTGGGGGAAAGGAATGATTCCGTGGAGCCGCATTGCCCCGAGCCTCGCAGAGCACAAACCAGACAAGACCAAGAATGCAAACAAAGGAGGAAGGACAGGGCTGAGTCTGGCCTGGGCGAAGATTCCTCGGCTCCAGCGGGGCTATGGCAGGCACGGTTTGGCTCGGTGCCCCTGCCGACAAACCGGCACTCCGTGACAGAATGCAAGCGGTGCTGTTGCTGCTGAGTCCCATGAGGCCCACGCACCCGATTTGGTACGTAGCTTTAAATAAATTCATCCTTCCAAACCATCCCAAGAAAGAGTCATTCCCTTTATCACAGCAGATCACATCAGTGGGACTGAGCATTACCCAGGACATACAGTTTTCATGAGACTTGAAGAGGAGTCAATACCTACATAACTAACCTTGCAGTGCAGACTTACTCAGTGGCTCATATTTTTGCCAGTGGGAACACTTGGCCTCAAATTGTTCTTCAGACAGATCTTAGCCCCAGGTTGTAAATCCTTGCTTCTGCCCAGGAGGCATAAATAGCACATACCCAGCCTGGACAGAGCTGCCGCAACATGACAAAGAAGAAAACCCGGGGGGTTGCACTGGTGGCCAGTGGCAGGGACAGAAAGCGGCAGCTACTGGCAAGAACTGTGAGAAACTTTCAGACATTCAGGGGACCTGAGTAAGACATGGGAGCTGAGGAGAAGCAGGCCCCCCCAGTGCTAGTGACAGTCATCTGGGCATCTTCACACCACTGGTGAGGTCAAGGAGAAAGGAGAAAAGCAGTGATTCAGCCTGAGATAAGGATGATGCTATAGCTCAAGTGAGAGGGGAAGAACTGGAATAAACTCCTCTGTGCTTGTTCCGAAGAATAACTGACTGTTAATGAGCCTTTTTGCTCTGGTGGCAAAGGGTGTGCTGCATCAGCGGGAAGATCTGAGGCCCATGAAATGATGAGTGGCCGCTGCAGAGTCCCCAGAGAGACCACGGCTAACAGCTCTATTCCTACTCACATGCAAGCGACCTGTGCAAGTGCAGCACGCCAGCAGTGCAACAGAGCAGGAGGACAAGCGGTGCTGCACACCTCGCACGTGCCGACACGGCACCCCGGGCTGTGCACGCCTTCCCACCGGCCGGCAAAGCAGCTCCCCACCCTGCCTGCAAAGCCACGGCTGCGGCGGGCCTTCTCTGGAGCCGTGCACTGCCGTTCACCGCGGAGAGCAGAGCCTTCCCCTCCACCTGTTCATCCCTCTGCTGAGCATGCCTGCTTCATTAGCTCATCCTCTGCTTGCCTCTCTTTCTGCCTGCAGTCTCTGGCTTCTCTCTTTGATTATCCATATGTTGTTCTCCTAAGGAGCTTTCCCCAAGATTTAATTCTTGGGCCTGCTGCACAACAAAAAGGCATAACAAAGAGTCTCAAGACTGCATCCTTGCAGAGTGCTTATCAAGATTTACCTCGCCGCTCACAACCTGTTTTCATGGCAGCCGGTCCAATGGTTCAATAAAACCTGTGATTCAAATGGAAGGTGCCAGAACAGCAGAGCAGCCATGCCCCTACCATCCATTTGCATTCTCCATTCCCTATTTCTGAAATATTCCTATTTTCTCTCTTGAGTCAGTAACTTGACATTTTACTTTGAGTCCTCTAAAAATTTTACTTAAAAACATAACTTCCAGACAAATCAAAAAGAACAAAAAGCCCAAATCAGCCTGTTTATGATAGTGGACCTGACAGAAGGGGCAGTTTAAGTAAATCAGCAAAACAGTAATTCTTGCAAATGTGAGCTACTGAGGTCCTCATCAAGATGGAGGAAGGCAAGATAGGGGTGTGATTTTGGGGGGGGAAGGCTACAGGAGCCCATGGGAGAGCACAGAGGGAATCCTAACAGAGCTAGTGGGCTGGATTTGGCCGCTTACTGCACCCCTGTACCAGCAGGCTATGTCAGGGAGGGCAGGGAATGCCTGTCACTGATGGATGTCACCACACCTGACACGCACACCGGACCTATGGCTGAGCACACTCTGCTGCACACAAAGTTCAGGGGGACGAACTGTGGATCTTTCACCCATTCCCCTCGTCCCAGCTAGCCCCTAACTGCACCCCTCAAGTTTTCCCTGAATCCTTAAGGAAACAGACACAGGGTTGTGCTGCCCGCCGTGGGCACCTCTCAGTTAAGCCTCCCTGTTGGACGCACTGCCTCCCCAGCGCCGTCTCTGGAGCACCGGTGGGAAGGGGGTGCCTTTCTCCCAAGCCCCCCGGGGTCTCCCCCGCTGTCTCCCCATCGCTGCAGCCACTCGCCTCGCTCCTATACAAAAGCCAGGGCTCGTCCCTTCTCATCCTGACGCCTTTCTCCCCGAGTTTATTGTCATCAGCCGTAGCAGGGGAGAGATGGAGGGAGGGGAGGAACTGTTCAGCTCGGTGCCTTCTCTTGTAACCTGTGCCTGACCAATCTACCTCCTGAGGGGCTGTGGGGAGCTCCTCCCGCCTGGCATCTCCTCACCCCTCCTCGAGCCCCTCGGCTCCTGGCAGCCGGAGAGGGATGGCAGCAAGGGCGGGATGAGGGAGAGAGAGGGACTGACAGCAACTGCCCTTTCTCCAGGATGCATTGAGAGGAATGAAAACCTCCCGAGCTCCTTCCTCTGGGTGTTTGGGAGCAGATCCTGCCTGCCTGGCGGGGTGACTCCTCTGCACTGTCTGTGCGCGTTCCTGTGCGTGTGCTGCTGCCATCGCAGATGTACCCCCAGCTGTCACTTCACCGCGCACAGTCGCTCCCTCTCCCGCCTCTCTCTCTCTTTCTCTCTCCCCCTATTTATTATTTACGGAGGATTACAGTCCCTTTCCCACGCTGTCATCTCGCTCTGCGGCTCCTCTGCCCTCCACGCGAGGCAAGCGGCTGGCTAGGGAGGGCTCCTGCCAGCTAGGGTCCACCGAGAGTCCAGCTGCGAACAGAGGCACTTTCTGCTGGATTTGCTTTGGGATTGTACCGGGTTAAGAGAGCTGGAAGAGCTGCCATTCTCACAAGAGGGCCCCTTCCAGCCTGAGAGAGGTAAGTAAAGACGTCTCCCTTTGGCGTTTTTCCCCATCCCCAGCTAGGCGAGGGGAGTGGAGCTGCCCCCAGGAAGCGGCTTCCCCGGGGAGGAGGGTGTCAGGCAGGGGCAGCGCAGCGTGCCACACGGCTCGGCGCAGGAGGCTCCCTGGTGCGAGACTGACGGGCAGCGAGCTCCCCCGTAGAGCAGACCGGCAAACCTGCTGCAGAGGTTCTTGGTGCTGGTTCCAGCGCAGTTTCAGCGCAGGCAGCCGGGAGCAACTTCTCCCAGCTGGGAACGGCACCAGCGCCCTTCCTTGCGCCACGGGCGCCTCAGGTGCGGCTTTGAGGCTGGGAACGCGGTGCTGGGGTCACCCCGTGCCGGGCGGCTCCTGCTGAGCCCTGCCTTTTGTCCCCTCCTCGGGGCTCTCAGAGGGGTCAGCGTGAGAGGTGCCACTCGCCTGACTTGTGATGGCTTTGCTGGCTATCATTTTGGACTCGGCTGTCTTAGTAAGAACAACCTAAAATGGAGAAGTACGGACCAAAACTGAACAGGTTCAGCACTCAGTACACAGCTTTAGGATCGGGGGGGTGTATGTGTGTAAGCGTGTGGGTGTGTGTGCTCACGGACATGACCACAGGACACGACGTGAAGGATGCCAAATCACAAGTAGAGCCAAAATTAAGTCCCAAGTCGCTTTCAGCATCTCCGCAGGCTGAGCCTGTGATTTCTGAACTTTTGGGTGGAAGGCACAGCACTGAGGGGGGTGGGTGAAACACAGCACAAAGAAGCTTCACAGCCTTCTCCAGCCCCGACTGGGAGGAAGGGGTGAGAATGAGGTCCCAAAGGAGCCGAGGTGAAGCGCACTATGGATAGGGGTTATCTGTAGGCATTATCCTGTGTGTGTGTGTGTGTGTGTGTGTGTGTGTGTGTGTGTGTGTGTGTGTACATACGCATGCACAGACACGTGCACACATACATCCCACACAGGGCATTCTGTGCCCTCCTCCTCCCTCTGCCTGACCAGTCTATTACTGTCCCTGCATCTCCTGCTAATTAAGAGAGACTCGTTAAACTGGAGCTCTCCCGATTCGGGGAGAGAGGATATTTGAAGCTGTTGCTCCAACCAGGTCATGACCAAGCTGGGCCCCAGGCCTACCACGTGGACTGTCAGGTAACCTGAACGTGCCACATCCAGCACAGCCCTGATGGGAATGGCAGCGAGCAGGATACAGCACTGCTCTGCTGCTGGTGTCTGACCTGCCACTCAAGGATGGAGAGAGAAACTAAGATCTCATTTGGGGAAGGACTGGAGCAGCTGCTATTGCAGGGTTTAGAGAAGGAAAACCTTAAAGGAGAGGGGAACCCTTAAAGGCACTCAGTGACCTGTCCTAAAGCAGGGGACATTTCTAGCAGTGAGGAGAAGGGAGCCTTTCCAGAACTGCAGACAATTTTTCTTCTGAGCTTTGTCGCTCAGGTCTGTTGGGGGGGGGGGGGGGGGGGGGGGGTGGATCTTCCTCTAACTGCTGTGGGCAAACAACATTTGCAAGGGAATTATTCCACATGAGCGAAAGGCTTGCGGGAGTTGTCTCCCTGTCAGACATCAGTGCTGCCTCTGTTAGTGCATCCTGTCCACTTGGAGGAATTATGGTAAATCCTGACCAAAGGGGCTGTTTGCAAAGAGAAAGGGGGGAAGCCTTCTTATGTAATCTTTACACCAGATCACAGCTTTACCCTTTCCTCCAGCAAACTGAATGTCACATGCTAGCATGGTGCACTGTCAGCTCAGGTATCTGTAAGAGTTACTCCAGCTTCCTGCCCTTCCTCTGGCTTTTTTTTAAGCCTGATGCAGAAATGATTTTTCTAGGCTCTTCTGCACCACAGAAGCCTGATCAAGGCAGACGTGTGTCTCAGTAGGGCTGCGAGGGTCAGCAGCAGCACGAGGCTATAAGGATACCCGGGCAGGACCATTCAGGGAGCAGCAGAGGCTGGAACAGGATGGGGAGAGGCTCAAGCCTGTGGGAGGGCATTTCTGGGTAGTTCTTCGGTGACTCTTCAGCACTTGCCTGTTGCTGATTCAAAAGACAGAGCAGGCAGTTTCCTTCACTTGCCATGTTTGGTTACAAGCAGCTGCTTACACTGCTTGACAACTGTCCCAGTCCTGGGTGGCTCAAACCATAACTCAGATGACCATACTGGGATGCTCCTGCCAGCCGGGTAATGCTTCAGCGTGCTACACCGTGACACACGCTCAGTTCTCAGCGGAAAGAAGCGGGAGTGGGAGTTCTGGGATGCTCCTCCTGCTGCAGGGAAATACCTTGTCACACATACCTTATTCCTGCTGTGGCTTTACCAAAATGCTGGCTCACAAAAATGTGATTGAGGGTATGATAACAGCAAGAAGATGTACATTTTTTCTACAAACCAGTTCAATTCCAGACTCAAGAGATGGAAGGAAAAGTTGCTTCACCTGTGAGGGGTTGGATTATGTGAAATATATTATTCACACTGCAAAAACAAGCAGTTGAAAGTTTGGAAATGTTGCTACTGGAGGCAGCGTGCCACTTGCACAGGGCTGCAGTCCTGACTGGTGGGATCACATGCTGTATTTTCATGAGCTGCTTCATTCAGGGTACTGGCTACATGCTGCTCAAGGAGTGAAGCAGGGGGCTGTTCTTTTTTTTTTCGGGCACTGCAAAATGCATGTCTGTTTTATTTGTTTACTGCCTGCCAAGCAAGCCCTGCAGGCAATACATCACTATTCACTGTCTTGTGGTGTTCTGAAGATGTTAGCTGCTACAGTTGCCTTGTAGCTGATGACAGAGGATTTATACTCTGATGAGGCAAGAGAGAGAGGTTGTTTCCCTGGCTTTTGAAGGGAAAAGAGACTTCCCCTTTTAGCTACACAGGGAAGCAGCAGCAGGTGCAGGGCCAGAGCCTGGGACCTCTTGGCTCTCAGTGCTATTGAGTCCTCAAGGCTGTACCAGTTTGCTGGCTAAGCTGCCAGCATTTTGGAAAACAGCTGTGAGTGTTCAGCAGTTCTGCAAAATGGCCCCTAGGGTCTCGTGTTGGGCACCCGCAAAATTCGGAATGTACAGACTGTGGCCTCCTGCCAAAACTGTGGTTTAATATTTAATTCTGACCATACAAAAATAGCCTTATTTATTACAGCATCCTCATTGTTAGCTTGAGTATCGTGTGTCCTTTGCAGTGAGCATGGGACGGGCTCCTGTGGAAAAAAGAAACAGTACTTGGTCGGGTAAGAAAAGGCAGTGCTGTGCTGCATCCATGCAAGTGGCTGAATGAAGCCTGGGCAAGTATCAGCTCACATTTAAGTCCTTGGCTTTGCAAGCCTATTTTACGATATGGCGATTTTTTCCTTCTTTTAATGAAAATGACAATTTCTTGGTTATTTTTTTATGAATGGGAAAACAAGAGACTGTCTGTTATTTATGCCCTGCAATGCCCCACGCCTGTCACAGGAAGGACTGAGACTTAAATTTACATCAAAGCCACACGAGTCAGAATTTCTCGACTGACTGCAAGCAAAGGCTGTTACTTGGAAGACATGCCCTGCTACCATGCTCCTCCTCACTTCAGGGAGGCTGGGAAGATTCCTTCCCCATGAACCATGCTCTCACACAAGGGATAGAAAAGGAAGACCTCACCCCGAGTCTGGAGATGAGCTGTTAGAGGCAACTTGGCTTGGCACTCATCTCTTGGGCTCCCTTTCCCCTCCTGGTGAGATCCTCCAGTGCCAGTGCTGCCCAAAGCAGGGTGTGCTGCTGCTGTGACTGTGCTGTGGGGTACCTGTGCAGGGGCAGAGGGGTGAAGGTGTGCCCTGCTCTCCACACCACTCCCAGCTGGTGATTTCGATGGGATGTGAACTTTGCCATAAAGGTGTCTCTTCTGTGGCTGCAAACCCTGTAGAGAACTAAAGTCACATCAGATTTGCAAACCTTCCTCAGCCTCGGCGAGCTCCGCAGCGTGAGGCTGTGAGCTGTGTGCTAACTCAGACTGCATCCCAAGATCCTGGCTGGAGCTCTGGGTTGTGAGAGCTGTCACCACATCTTGTTGAGCTATGGGCAATGTTTCCAGCTCGTAAAAAGTGTAATTGTGTCCCAGAGATGCGCAGGCACCCCTGGAGCTGAAGGCAGCAGCCCAGGTCCCGTGCAGTTTGTGTGGCCTTTGCAGGGCTGCCCCTCTTGGACACTCTGGGAATGGGGGGCAATGGGGCAGCAGAGCAGCTCCAGGCTCTTACAGGCAGCACCAACACCCCCGTGCCACAGGGGCAACCAAGTGAGACAGATCCCTGCAATTCACTAAGGCAGAAAAAGGTCTCCTTCAGAGTCCAGTACAAATGCATGGTGTGGGAATGATGAGAGCCAGCCTTTCCTCGGGAGGTTTGCCAGCAGCTGTGTGCATGCTGGGTCGCCGATCCCCTTATGATAAGAGCTGAGAGGATTTTTACTGCCAGCATCTTGTGCTCTGCCCCACCACTGTGCAGGCATGGATGGTTCCTGCCCCTCTGGACGTGCCCAGGGCACAGCCTCGTGAGACCTTAGTGAAGTTCTTTCCTTGTTCCAGTGTTTTCTACATCCTCTCTCTCCTCCTGCTCCAGCTGCCAGAGCGACAAGCCACTACCCTGGCAGCCGGTGGTCTCATTTTGGGAACCTGGCACCCAGGGAGGCACAGCCAGAGTGGGGAGTGAGGAAAAGGGGGAGCAGCCTCGGTGGCAGCAGTTCTCCACCACACTGGCTTCTCCGCCAGACGAAAGCATAACAAGAGTCAAGCACAAGGAAGGCCAGCGAGCTCAAGGGCCCAGTGTATTTCAAGATGCAGGCTATGAAAAAAGCAAAGCCAGGTTTTGGGCTAATGCAGAAATGAATGATGGGAAACAAGCAGGTGTGGGGCATTTTGTGTGCAAGGGATCACTCAGGCTTGCAAAAGCTTGCCTCATTTTTGGAATGAGAAACCACAAGGAGAAAGGCTTACGGCTGAAGCGCCTTGACCCCCGTAAGATGTAACAGGGGTCTCTCAGTATTGATCTGGAAGCCCCTTGATTTGGCAGTCTGGTCATGCTGTTGAGCACACATCTGGCCTAGCGCTCCAGGGACAGAGCTCATATTGATTACAAACTTACATTTTCCTATCTTGCTCCTTAATTGATGCACCTCCATCTACTATTCTGTGCATGTAAATGTATCTCTTGTCTCAGACAGGCTGGCACCTTCCCTCTTAAAGATCTCCTGCATACTTTGACTCTAAATAAGAGACCCAGGGAAGATACTGGGCCATGTTAAATTCCTGAGCCCTCAGAGAATCCTTCACAAATGTGGGCTCAAATATACCTTCCTTCTTAAACACCAGCCGAATAAAGACAAGAAAGAGAATCCTTTGGGATTCAGAGCACCGTCCAACCAAGAAGAGCAGGAAATACCTGTGAGTGCAGCAGTGATGGGAATGAGGACCAGAGAAGCGGGATTCTCCCACCAAGCTGTCTTCTCTGCCTGCAACCTTTTCCTGGTTGTACCACCCACTCACACCCCCGGGGTAGGCTTGCCAGGAAGGGGGGAGCAGCATTTTAAATGCCAGTGAGCTGGAGGATGCTCGTGGGGTGTAGAGGAGGAACTGGGAGCAGAAGGGTGCCTCCCTCAGACCTGCCAGGTCAGGAGCGGCTGCAGTCCTTCTGCCAAGGGACTGAGCAAAAGGATTAAGGGCCTGAGCTACCACTGACCATGGGATTAACCCCTGCAGGAAATTAAAGTTGTAGAGAAGGCTCTTCACTCCACAGCTGAGAGAAAAACTGGGATCTGGATTAGAACTGGCAGGGCTGGTGACAAGCCACCACCCACAGCCAACTGTTCCCGGCTGGATCAGAAAATGTTATCTCAACCTTCATGTAGAACCCCCCTCCACATCTCACTTGGTTACCAATTTTTGCCAACAGTGTGAGAAGAACAGAAACATCACCCTGTGGCAAGAAAAAGAGGAGGAAACTGGGTAGTCAGCTCACGTGTCCCTCCGCTGAGCCCCTCTCCCACTCCCTCACCCGCTTCCCTTCTCAGCTGCCTCCGTTTTGCAGGGAGGAAACATGCACGTGGTCTGTCGCGTTCAGTAATACTTGGAGAAGATGCTGGCACACACATGGCTGGATTTCTTCCTGTCAGCTGCCCCCTCAGCTCTCCCCCTGCTGCTGCTCTGGGCCTCCTCCATATGCCGCACTCTCACTGTGCTGGGACTTTCCTGTCACTCCTGGTTGGATATCCCAGTCTCTCCACCTGCTTCCACAGCTTCCCAAGGAATTCCACATCTCCACAGCAATCTGGGTCTTTCCCAGCAGTGCTACCCTCCCTGTCTCCCCTTCCGATGCTCTGTATTTCTCAGAGGATTTGCTGAGGCTTTATGCCCTTGGTGTTTCCAGCTCCTCCAGAATTTCCCAGTCTCATTATTGTGCATTGGTCAGGGAGGCTTGGGAAGCAAATAGTGTTTTCTGCTTAAGGTATGGAACGAGGAATCAAGAAAACTGGCTTCTCTCCTGTTTTTGCCACAGGCCTTTGGGAAAACCTGGCCAAAAGTCCTTTATTCTGTGTAACTTTGATAAGGCCTACAAATACTCTCTGCAGGACAGGAGAGCATTTACAAGCCCAAGTGCAAGCGCTGCACTTGACAGCTTTGAAAATCCTGAGTGAGTGGGGAACTGATGTGGACTAATGATGAAGTATCAAAAGCAAGGCAGCTGAATTTTCAGCCAGCCGAAATCAGCAGCCAGTTTCACCTGCATCATAGTTTACCCCTCCATAAAATGGGGATAAAGTTGATCTTTCTTGGGAGGGTACTGGAGAGGAAACATTTTTTACCATCGACACATTTGCATTTCAGAGGTGCCTACATTGCCAATCCAAAAGTCAGAAGCTTTTTGACCTTTTCACATCACAGAGAAAAGGGTGAGGTTTTTATTCACACCAGGCCAGGAATGTGGCAGAGTCCCTTACAAGACCAAGCAGGTTTTACACTTTTTCTACTTACTTTACAGCTTTCTGTATGAGGTGTTTTGCTTAGCTGTGATTGATCACTGCAAGTCAGAGGGCACTATTTCTTCTGCAGCTGGGCTTCTTGTATGAATTTAAAATGTGCTTTCCATTGATTGTGACAGCACAACACTAATGAATCTTGAACACCTGTGTTAATAAATCAGCAAGTGCTGCAAATGAAGCCCCCAGCTCTTTAGCTTGGGAGGCTCACTTGGGGCAGTGACACGCGCTGGATGTTTCTACAGTACTGCTGAGCTTCTCCGCCACCTCTGAGTGCTTTGGCATTCCAGAGGGATGACAGCTGAGGGGCTGCCACTGAGACAATGCGACCTCTTGTGATCGATAATTTGCACAGCTAACAGGTCTGTTGGGAGACCAAGAATGGGTGAGGTCTCCATGCCATCTAAAGCCACTCGTGGTGCAGCAGTCAGGCCACACAGATCATGAGTCTCTGCTGGCACTTGCCCCGCCAAGGGCAGATGAAGCAACATGCACAGAACAACATGCTTTACTAAATGTTATTCTAAATGCTGGGGTACCACTGTCCCCCTCCATTATGGGGTGATAGCAATAAAACACGAATCCTAAAAGCAACAAGGAAAGGGGAAGGAAAGAAGATAATCGCCTTAAAGCGTCCTCCATGCCCTCCCTCATGCTGCTGCTTTTCTGATAAAGGCTAAAGCAATTCAGCACTGCAAAGGGGAAAGGGACTTTGCCATCAAGGAGAGTGTGGGGGAGGGATGAAAGTCTGTGCGTACTTTCTGATAATTTATTGCTGGCATCTGTTGCAGTCTCTGCTACCTACCCTTCTGTAATATAGGTCACCCACATGCCCTGCCAGTGCTCATAAGCCAGGCTGTTAACCAAGTCTGATCCCTCAGCCATGATCCAAGGGTTAGTGCAAGGGACTTGGAGAGATAATCAGAGACAGAGGCTGCTGGGCTCTGTTTGTGACAGTGTCTCATCCTAGTGACACAGTCACCTGTGTCTCCAGCCTCACTGCCGTTGTCTGGAGAACGGGACAGATTTATCCACCTACCTAGAGCAGAGGCACTACTGGCTCTTACCTCAGCCTTACTTCTGGGGGTCATTAAACACAAAATAACACCACCTACAGCTATGGTAAGAGCCATTCATAGAGCACATGGCAAGCTGTGGATAGACGGTGACACAGAACTGGGAAGAGTTACTAAGCCAGTATGTGGATACAGTAAACTGAAACCCTCCCCGCTCTCCTAGCATGCTCCTTGGGACCCTCCCCACGAAAGCTATGGCTTTGGAGTGATGCTGCAAACATTACTGGTGTCTGGGCACAGAGAAGCAAGCAGAAGGCAGGAATAGTGCCTGCTGTAGCTTTTAGGCCCTGGCAAGCACTGCAGAGTCATTACAATCCCCTCTGCATTCCCCCCTTTTTCCCTCCCCCTGCCCCCAGCCGTAAGGTTTGCTGTTCAATCTAATTAGGGGAATCCTCATTAGAGAGTCCTCTAGAGTCTGACAGCAGGCCAAATGTCCAAGTGGCACTTCAGCTCGGTGTATTTTTGGCCACTGGAGCCCATGGGCCAGAAACGGATGATTTCATTTTGTTGCTTTGAGCTGAAACTAAAAAAGTTGTCTTTTACTGTCCTATTTGAAACAGTAATAAGAAAAGGCCATCACCAGCCCCACAGGCTACCCTGTTTTCTCCAGAATCTGGAAAGACATTCAACTCCAAGCACATGGAAGAAAGCTCTGGACACCGTGCCCCACGGATCACAGGGCATTCAGTTGACGTGTTGCTCTAGGGAGAAGGAACCATCTAGAAAGCCCACAAGAAAGGCTAATGCCTGGTTTGTGGAGCCCTTGGGTGACTTCAGAGCAGTCAGAGCTCCAGCAGTGCTGACCAGCCTTGAGCCCCCAAACCCAAGCAATGCCAGGCAAGCTCAGAACAGATGGCACGGCGCCTCTCTTGTTGAGTTGGGGGCATATAGGGAGCACTCCTAGGTCTGGCAGAGTGCTCGCTGCTGGAAAAATCCCTGGCTGTCAGGCTGAAAGCAGCCAGACAGTTCTGCTGCTGCTCTGGAGAGGCTTGAGATGTGGGCAGGTGCTATTTGCCCCAAGATTACACGTTCCCAGTGCTGCACTGGCAGTGACTGCAGTTGGCCTGGTGCTCTGCAGAGCAGAAGGCATCTCTTGGGCCACAAGAAAACTGCTAATTAAGTCAGAATTCAAGACAAGTCAGAAGAAACCTTTAAAAAAGAAACTCTTAAAAATCCTCTCCCTGCTCTCTCCTGACTGTGGAATATTAATCACTAAGGGTATAATGTTCTTATGGGCAGCAGATGCGTAGGAGAAACTGGGTTTTTTTTCTGGATCCTTGGAATTAAAATTTCTCCATGAACATACTTCTTCAAGGTATAATGCAGAAGCTCACTGACCCTCACCCTTCAGCAGCCAAGATCTCTACCTATTCCAAATCTACTGCTCTGCCACCTGGGCATATGGTATGCTTGGAGAAGCAGGCAGCTTTGTGGAAGACACGGAGGTTAATAAATATGGGTTACAGAAGAGCCCCTGGCACATGTGCAAGCCCAACTCTGTGCACACATTTGTAAATGTAAGCTAGATTGGTGACTCTGTGCATTTGTACATGAAGGTGGCTGCTTTTAAGCCTTGGAAACACGTGTATGAGTGCACACAGGGTGGCTGCTATCTATGGAGTGGGGAGTGTGGCATATATGTGACATGCTTTAAAATAATCTCGGGTTTATCAAGGCCCCTCCATCTCTGTGCGTGTGGCAGCGCAGGAGACAGCATCAAAGCCTGAACAGGTGTTAATCACTATGCACTGTAATAAATTCTAAACATAGGGAAAAGGCTTATTTATACATGGCTGCTCCTCCCACCCTGCACTCTCTGCTTGAGCCTTGGTGCTGCCTGAGGGAAAGAGGCGCCTGTGAGGTACCAGAAATGAGTGCAAGAGCTGGACCTGCCCTGCCAGAGCAGAAGGAGCCGGGGGTGCAAACCCTGACCCCGTCCCCATCCTCGCGCCCGGGTGTGCCAGCCCTGCCCTCGGCCCCCCCACTGTCGCCTGGGGACGGTGTGGCTGAACTGCACAGAGCACGGTGCGAGAGACACCAGTGCACGGCCTGAGCGGGGGCCTGGGCTGAGGGGACACCGCAGAGGGAAACTGTGTCACAAAGCACCCGAGGAAGCTGCTTTTGGTTTTGTGGGTTTTTTTGGTTTTTTTTTTAAATTGTTTAGCCCCCCTAATTGGAACCCAGCCAGCTGATACAGATGGGGTGTTACAAAACAGAGCCAAAAGGCAAGAGCACAAGGAACAGAGCTATCTATAACCCTGACAAAGTTAGATGGAGTGAAGGTGGGGAAGAGGGAAAGGCAGAGCATGGCAGGCGGCTGCCCCTGATGCTGAGAGCAAGGACGTGATCATTTGGCAACAGGATTTGGAGCTGATCGACTGGCGCTATCCAGCAGGCAGATAAGGCTCTGTGGCTGTCAGCTTAACTCTGCCGTTTATTCCAGTGCTGTAGGGAGTTAAATAGAGCACACGGAAAGCCTGCTGCTGGGGAGTGAAAGTCAAGGAGGGAGAGGGAAGGAAGAGGCTGTAATTGGGCAGTGTCCGGGGAGCCGGGTGGAAGTGGCTGCAGGCAGAACCCCTCCAGGTAAGTGCTTGTGGCTTTTCATCCTCCTTTTCGATATGGACAGGCGGGGATGGGAGACTTCAGGGGTGGCATTTAGGATGGAGACGTTTCTATGGGGGAGGCTGAAAGTCTCCTCAGTCAGGTCGAGCGCTAGCACCAAACGGGGACAGCTATTTGTTGCAGCTTTTCCTTCAGTGGGGACTGCAGGGAAAGGGCTCCAGCTCAGTTTGGGGAGCGGGGGGCTGCAGCGGATGAAGGTTGAACTGGTTTCTGTACCACGAGAGGTATTTGGTGCATTGGCATCTACGTAAATGATCTATATAGCCTTGCAAATGTGCTAGTCTAGGTACTGAACCTGCTCATCATTTTCATCAAGATGCTCATTTTAATTTTTCCTGGTGGTTTACATTCCCATATAAAATAAATCAATCCTGGGAGCCTGGGGGAGGGTAGGCACCTGGCACGTGTGTGGGGAGAGTGTCCCGGTGGCAGTGCAGCACCCAGCTAAAATAGCCGCTGTGGATGTTGTCAGAGCCCCTCAGAGGGGATGGAGAATGGCTTATTTCTGTACTCTGGTTGAAATGTGTCCATCTAACTGCTGCTGCAACTCTGGGTGGCACGTCAGAGAGTACGCAGGGGGACAGAAGGCTTCGTGGTGTTTTCATTTTTCCTGCCTCCTTGTATCCAAAAGGGAAGCGGGAGGGAAGTTGAAACCTGTTGTCAGTCACTTATTGTCAGGGGAGAGTTTATGGTCTTTGGGTTTCTAATTAAACTGAGGATTTTTCCTTCTACTAATTAAGATGCAATTCCTCTCTTTTCAACACTCCCACTCAGTCTCCCCCGCCTCAGGTCCTTCCTTCTCCTTCTCCTCCGAGGCTCGCTCGCTCTTCAGCTCCTGCAGTTGCTGCAGTGGGAAATCCCCAAGCTGAAGCTGTGCTGCTCTAGCCACCACATCCATTTTACCTTAAACCAGACAGGAAGTGCTGGTAGGGAATACAGCATGGGGGGGTGTGGTGGAGTGGGGGGAGGAGGAGGGGGGAGAGAAGCAGCTTGGCAGCCGCTGGTGCCCGGCTCTCAGCGAGCCTGAGCCGTGCGTCAGGCAGAGGATGCACAGGTGGCACCAGCCTGCGTGGAGGCGACAGGAATGAGCCGGAGTCTGCTGCCCTGGCAGGGTCACCTTAGCAATTCATCAGGTTAACCTTGAGCGTGAGGCTAATGTAGCTACCGTGGCAGGCTATTCAAGCACAAACTTCTCTCTGGCACTTTATTTCTGCACCGTGAGGTTCAAAATGAATTAATGTCGCGCCTTCAACACGCTGCGCTTCCCGAAGTATCCTCCGTTTCTCCTCCAAAACAGAACTGATGCCTCAAAGGCAAAACACTAACTGGGGAGGGGAAAGGACAACACTGAGCTCAGCCCCGTGTGCTGCACCCGGGGAAGTGAATCTCATCCGCTCTGCTCTGCTTTCCCACTCCAGGACCTGGCAGGCAGGCTACAAGGTCATTCCTTCTCCCTTTGGGGCCGTGTGCCAGGCTGGCTGTTGGATGTGAGGACACGCTGGAGAAGACAACGATGCTGCCTACAAGTGCTGGCCACCGGTGGAGGAGCAGGTTCCTCATGAGGTGGCAGGAGGCTTGTCGTAAGTAATGCCTGCTCAGGTACCAAGTACAGTATTCCTGTTTGTCGAGGGAGTGGGAAGAAAATAGGTCACATCAGGGTTAAGAACAGGGGAGAGGGACAGCTAAGAATGGAGATGTTTGAACTAATTCCTGATTCCTTTAGAGGCCAGGCTAGCTGGGAGGGAGAGCGATATTCTAAAGCTGAAGATGGGCTTAAAGTGGGACAGCGAGTGATGATTGCTTCTGAATTCCAGTGGGCCTGGCAGGTGAGAAACAGCATGACAGACACCATCGCACAAAGTTCCACCCCGAACAGTTCTCAAATCAGTATCCTGTAAGCTGCAGACTCCTCTCTGTGGCTGGGGCTGCTGAGCAAGGCTCCCAGCTCTTCCCAGCAAAAGTCATAACAGATTTTAGAAGGAAATGCAGGATGTGAAGGCAGAATTCTCCTACTGGGCACTGCCACATGTAGTGAAAATCAAGAAGTAAATAAAGAAGCTCTCTTTCAAATTAAATTGTAAACGTTCAGCCTGTGCATATTCCCAGTGGACTGGGGCAGCTGCTACAGCACCCCTGAGTGCAGAGCAGGCACTGCTAGGGTGATGTGGGGCTTCCGGGAATGTATCTGCATCTCAGAGAAGCATCTGGGGACCACGGCAGAGTAAAGGGGACACTTGGAGAGTGTCCCTCACTACTGCATGCCCAGGCACCAAGTAGGTCTGTGGTTTCCCTTGTTCCAGTCCTCCTGACCACAATTGGAGCTGCAGCAGTAAGAAGCTGAGGGAATTATTTCCTTCTCCAGAAAACAGGCATCTTTGTAATCCATCCTCACAGACTAGACTGTATAAATAATTTATAATGAATGCTACTGAGTCTTGACTTAATCTGATATACCTGGATCAGCTTTCTGCCACCTACTAGAGTCACCAAACACCCCACAAAGTAACTTAATCTTCCCCAAACACAAAAACACTTACTACCCATCCTTCTGTAGGGCTGGAAGACAGCTTCAGGTTCTGTCTATTGCTTCCCTGGCTCTCTTTACAGTAGAGCTGCATCCTAACCAACGCAATGAATTCCCTGGCCTCAGCTCACATCCTCGTGGATGCACTTCTTGCAGGGAAATGAAAATGAAATCAGACTTTCTCTTCTCTGTGTGATTTTAGTAAAATATTTCCAAAAGCATACAGCAATATATGGGTAACAACAAGACATTTTTGGCATATCCTACATGGCTGCAGAAGCTTGGCATAAATCCACTTCCTGAACATAACCACAGCCAGCTGCCTGAGACTTTGTTCCCGCCAGCCACTGCCAGCATACACACTGGTGGAACCCCACAGCCACCCAGTCGGCGCCGGAGGCGGCCAGGCACTCTCAGAGATAAGCCCTGAACAGAATGCCACCTGTATAGCATTACACACGGGCTGCTCTTGCCTTTCTTGGTGTACAAAGCAGCTAAGTGTTATCTCATCATCACAGCTGCCAATCTATTATTAATACTGGGCTTTTGTTAAGTGTCCAGGAAAAGACGGGGTCACTTGAGTGACTCATGGCTCTTTCCCTTCCCCACTCTAGCTCCCATTCTTTTAATGCTCTCCCTACAACAAGAGTGTGATGTATTCTGAACAGAATTAAATATCAGCCAGTCAGTCAGTACCTGTACTGCAGTAGTCCATAGCCTACGGTTGACTTTTACGGCAATTTCTGCTGTGGGCCCCAGCTTTTGCATGACAAGAAAGCACAGAGGTGCTCAGGGTAAAGCTCTGTCTTGCATTTCACCATAAGGATCCATAATTCTCCTTAAAAGAGTACATTTATTGGCATGGGCTGGGCTGATGTACATCTGAGATCTCAACTGTAGGACAGTAAAAAATAACTGAAGAATTGCAAAAGACGGATGAAATAAGAGAGACCTGATATATTATCTCTGAACATTTATCCCTTGGTCTTTAATAAAGTCATATAGCTTAGGATTCAAACTGGATAGTTCTCCTCAGTCCACAAATCTGCCAATTCTCACAAGGATGGCTGCGAACACAAAACCTGCCCTATGCAGGAGGACGGGGTTGGAGTATGAAGGCACAACGCCGGCAGAAGCAAAGTCGCTATAAAAAAATGCTCTGTGGGTCAGATTAAACTCTGGAGTGGCACAAGGGAAGAGAGGAAGAGCATGGCTGACTGCAAAGCTGCTCCAGGCAGAGCTTCTCCAGAGCATGGGTCTCCTTTGGCTCCCTCTCCTGTGGCAGTCCCTTCACAAGTCCTTTAGGATTAAGAAACCAAGCCCCTGCTTGTTGGTTCTTTGAAGAAAAGCAGGACAGAGGAACCTGACTTCCAGTTCAGGAAGGAGCGGCAAGACAATAATGCATCTGCTTTAGCTACCATTCACTCCTAAAAAGACTCTACCAACCCAAGTGACTGCCTTCTCTGAAGGAAAGCGAGAAAGGGAGAGGACAGGCATGATGTACAGACAAACCTGCTTCAGTTTTAGTCAAATGCTCAAACTTGTCACCTTAAAAACTGCGAGGGAGATGAATTTGCTTCCCACATTGAAGAATAGTGGAATTCCTTGTGTGATCTCAATTCCACAAGAGGCATTAAGATGAAGGATGCAAGTGTTTTACATAGTCTGCTTAAACATAACTCCCACTCCTCTAATGACAGGAGGCACAAAGCTTGCTTTCTTGTTGATAATGCTTCTTTGTCACAAAAAATGAGAGTTTGAAAAGCCACTGGCTCCCACGGAAGGTTGGTAACTAGTGCCCTGGTGCAGGATCTGGACCCATGGCTGGAATCCAGAGCAGCTCTAAAAAAATGCTGACTTGTGGATTGTCCGACCTTAACTGTGAGACAGTGTAGGAGAAAGGGTGTGTGTGTTAACCCTTTTCCTCACACTTCTTTTGTCAATTACCAACCTACACTTCTTCTCCTCGTTCCATTGTTGTGGGCAGGGTCAGAGGAGACACTTTTGGGGCTATTGCTATTGGGATTCAGAAACTGTTTTGAGAGCAATGGCAAGTACCAGGTGTCCAGTGATTTAGGGACTCCTTGTTACTTTTTAGCAGTTTTCTTGGTCATCCCTTTGTAATGTAATGTAATTCATTAAAAAGTGGACACGAGGCTCATACGACACACTGTGAATATGGTAAGCAAACGATACCCTGATTTAGAGTCTTAGATCTGAGTCTTATCTATCACAAATATTAGGATTCAAACTGCAGGAGCACACCTGAAATGTAGGTTGTTTTATTTTCATTTTTCTTAAAAAGTTTTTTAATAACGTATCTGTTTCTGAAAAACTGGAACTTCTTAAATATACCTGGTCCCTGCTCTCTCCACCCTGACTGTTAGAAAGAGTTGTCCTTTTTCAGAGGTGACACCTCCCACCACTCTCTGCTCCATTCTCCTCTGACAGGTACCAGTGCTCCAGTATCTCTCGGCAAAGTCCTCTGGGATGCACTGTTCTGACTTCGTTGTGAAACTGGAAGGATATTTACTTGCTTGTTCATAAAAAAAAGGCTAAGAGGAAAGTCATGCTGTCAGGATGCAGGCCAGCAGTAAAGGGATGTAGCTGTGAGGAAAGTCATTACACTGCAGGGCATTGCAGTGAAGAGCCCTGCTGTGAGGGTTGTGTTGTAGTCGGTGGTGGGTGAGGATGGGAAAGCACGGATCTAATCCATGCCCTCTTTCTTCCCTGCTTTCCACCTACCAGTGCTTGGCTGCTGGCTCTCACTGTGTGCTGCTGAGTCCTTCTTTGCTTGTCCTTCCTCCTGCAAGTGTAACAGTGGCAACCTGGAAGTGGACTGTAGTGGCTTGGGCCTCTCTTCCATTCCCTCAGACATCCCCACAAACACCAGGACCTTCCTCTTTCTCAACAACAAACTCAGCATCCTGCCGGGAGCAGTGTTTTCCAACCTCTCTGCTCTACAGAGGCTGGATCTATCCAACAACTTCTTGGACCAGCTCCCTCAGAACATCTTCAGTGACCTGGGGAACCTCACAGAGCTCCAGCTGAGGAACAACAGCATCCGGGCCTTGGACAAGGACCTGCTACAGCACACGGCCCTGCTGCGCCAGCTGGACCTCTCCATCAACGGCTTGGCCCAGATTCCCTCGGGCATCTTTGACGACCTGCCTGCTCTCCGCTCCCTCTCTCTCAGGTCCAACCGCCTGCAGAGCCTGGACAGGGTGACCTTTGAGCCTCTAACCAGCCTGCAGCAGCTCCAGGTCGGGGATAACCCCTGGGAATGCGACTGCAACCTCCGAGACTTCAAGCACTGGATGGAGTGGTTCTCCTACCGAGGTAGGTGCTCGCGCTGCGGGAGCCAAGTGGAGGAGCGCTGCTCTGCCATGGAAAGGCAAACAAAGGCAGTCAGGGGACAAACAGGAGCAGATACAACTGGCAGGTCGGGCTGATCTGAATGACGGGTCTCAGCCAAAGAGCATGAGGACCCTGCTACGCTTTAGTGCCACTGTACCTTCATGTAGCAACACTGCCAGTTTATGAAGTCCTCAGCAGCCCTAGATCTCCTATTTCCTTGTTTTGTTTCTAATCTGAGCTATTGCCTGTTTTCTTTCATCTTGAGAGAAGAAAGAACTTTCCTCAAGTAACATTAAAATTTTAGGATTATGAATTCACCTCACCCTTTCTGCCTAAACAGAAGAAATGCTTTTTACATTTGAAAATAACCATCTCATTCTCTTTCTTAAACTGAAAGAATTAAAAGTCAGATTTGGCTGTAAAGCATCAGGTTTGCTGCCAACAAAAGAACCTTAGGAAACAGTGACATTTAGGAAAAACACTGCAACTGATATTGGAGAACCCAACCTACAGCTCAAATTAACGAGCCAGGCCCCAAGTCAGACTGGCTATAAAATCATCATTTCAAACCGAGCAGTTTTTGACAAGTTTGTATTTCCAGATTTTCCTTGAAACACAGAAGACTAGAAAGGTACATGTCACTTATCAGGAATGCTGATGGGATGTGCTTTCAGGAGCTGCAACTCACAGACAGCACATTTTACAGGGATGATGATTGAGGGCCTGACCTTCTGTTTCTGGAACCAATGAGTAGGAAAGGGTCTCAAATCATGTGGACAGCAACAGTCAGCTGTCACATCCCTGCTGATCACAGCCATGCTGCAAGGAGATTATCTCTGCCTATGGCTACACTGCAGTCTGAAATATGCATTTGTGTGAGCAGAATCTAACAAGCATACGAGTGCTACTTTCCACTTTTATTTTTTGATTTGTTGGGTTTTTTTCTTGACTGCCATATCACAAAGTCAGTGGAAAGCACACAGACATAACTTCGCTTTTTTTCCTCCCCTTCCAAAAAAATTGCCCAAATTCACTCAAGCATTTGTTTCAACATCTGTCATTATTTTCACAGAGATGGATTACTTGTCAGAAGATGGGATGTGTATCTGTTGTTTTTTTGAGAAGATACAGCCTGGTCCTATCTTTTTGCTTTAATTTCTCCTTTTCTAAAGTGGTTCTACTGACACTTACATAACTCACTAAACAGTATGAGGCTGACTTAAATGGTTCCAGAGGGCTTTCATGTCTCGGCCTGAAGGATGCCTATGCAGATATCATGCACCAGGAGCTCTAGTGTCAAACCCAACCTAGGCAGAGGCACACTGGCCAGCTGACACGGTTGAAGCTTCTGCAGGGAAAATACTTTAGCAGGTGTGAATGGAGGCCCACGAACTCACCCCGCCTGAGGATCTCACCCTGCTGCCTCTGTACGGGGATGAAGCTGTGATTCACTCTGTTATCTCTATTGGAACAGGTGGGAAAATCGACCAGCTGGCCTGCACCTTGCCCAAGGAGCTGAAAGGAAAGGACATGCGGATGGTGCCCATGGAGATGTTCAACTACTGCTCCCAGCTGGATGACGAGAACAGCTCCACTGTGCTGGACAATACTGGCCCACCTTGCACTAAAGGAAGCCCTACTCCTTCCAAATCTAAATCAGGCCCAGAAACAGAAGTGGAGCCCAGTGTGGGGTGCCCTCAGAAACAGCGGTACAGGCCTGTGAGCGTGCGCCGGGCTATTGGCACTGTGATCATTGCAGGGGTGGTTTGTGGCATCGTCTGCATCATGATGGTGGTGGCAGCTGCCTATGGTTGCATCTATGCCTCCCTCATGGCCAAGTACCACCGGGAGCTGAAGAAGAGGCAGCCACTCATGGGTGACACAGAAGGTGAACATGAAGAACAAAAACAAATCTCTTCTGTGGCGTGAAACTGTTCTAGGAAGGAAGGGACAGCGATGAAAAAAGGTACCTGAGAGCAGTCAAGCATGGGGTCCTCCCAAAATACATCTTCCCAGACAGACTGTGCTATTGCTCCACTCACCCAAGTAGTACAACATGCTTCTGGGGGGTCAGGGCACCTGGCTCAATTTCTTTTCCTCTGCCCCAGGCCCATTTTGTGCCCTTTCACCCTTGGGCCCTCCCAGACAAATAAAGTAGAGTCAGACCTCGAGTGCTTGCTGTGCCTCATGCCCTTGCACAGAGCTTCCCTCACATGCCTGCTGCAAAGGCAGCTGGCACCTTCTGGGAACCTGTGTCATCCTCTCAGCTTCGGTCCTGAGTCGTCCTGTATCCTGCCAAGAGTTCTCTGCAAACAGAGAGCAGCTGTGTGAAACCTTCTGTGGGGAGCAGGACACCAGAAGTGTCCGTGCCTCACTGTCAGGTCACTGCTGCTGTGTGACAGTAAGTTGCTGCCTACCCTACAAATCAGCGATTCCAAGACTACATCAGAAGGGAGGCAAGGTCCCTAGGGTAGGGCAACAGTCAGTGGGAGATTTCCCTTCTCACTTTTAGAGGAGGAAAGATACCTGTATCACTCTAACACACTGCCAGGGAGCACAGCGTCCCTCTCTTTGCTCCTGGCCAAGTCCAAACCTTTGAGCTGACACACACCTCATCTGCTGTAGGTGACAGGCACAGAGTCATCCTCTTGTACACACACACACTGACTCATTCTGATCCCAACACGCACACACACAGCCAGGCCCAGTTCCAGGCATCCCACCTGCCCATGCAGAGCTACCACACGTGCCCATGCTGACCTGCCCTCTGCGTGCAGCCATGGATACATTCAGCCACTTTACCTTACCCTGATCATGCAGTGCGTATCACCTTCTGCTTCAGACAAAGAACATGCACACGCCACTGAGGAGTAACAAAAACATCTCAGCCATAGCGCAGAGCCAGTGGAAACTGGCAGAAGAGGATGGAGAGAGGCAAACTTATTGAGATTACAGCACCAGTCTGTGGAAATAAGTACACAGCATGAAAAAAAAAAAAAGAAGGTGTGTTCTTATCTATTTTATGTCTTCTCTGATAAATGGAGAGGGTAAGGATATGAAGCCTCCATTTAGAAATGTTTGACTGGCAGATCAGAAGTGGGTCATCAGGAAAGCCTAGAGGAGGAGGTGGCTTACCAGTAGCGTAAGCCACGCTGAGTAGTGTGAGCCTAGGGGAAGGTGTCAGGGGAAGAAGTCACACAACCCAGGAGCTGCCATGGCTGGCATAGGGGCCAGCACGGTGTGTGGAACAGGGTGATGCAGCCGGGGTGACCGAAAAGAGTGGGCAGAATTCTGGAGGGTCTTGAAGTGAAGGCTGGAACCTGGAGCACAACTTGGCACTTGTGGGAGAGCCCAGGAAGGGTCTGGCACGGAAGGCAGCAGAGCCCATATGCACTCCCTTCACCATCACTGGGGTGCTCAGTGCCACCCACGGCTGCACCCAAGGGTGCCCACACACACAGAGCCGTGCACACTGCCACTGTCACGTAGGGTGACCTCCCCCAACCAGATTTTAAAGCCCTCAGACTGCAGTGCCTCCTATTAGTCTTAGCTCATTCTGACCTGACAGGGAAAAAAAAAAAAAGTGAGAAGGGAAAAAAAAAAGAAAGGAACTCAACATAAGGACTCATTTTGTATCACTGGAAGTGGGATAAAATGCTGTCTCCAGGGGAGAGCGCACATTGCCATGGTAACCTGCTCTAACCCGTCACAGTGGGTATTCCTGGGCGAGGAAGATGACACTGGAGGTCGTGCATCTACAGTGCCTGTGGATGGTGTGATCCCTGCCATCAGGAAACAAGCTGGCAGCCAGCCCAGCTTTGCAGGGTGTTTCGCTAGCAACCTGTGTTCAGAGCCCTGCATGCTCTGCAGGTGGACCCTGCCAGGGCACATCACCTCTTCCACCTGCTCCATCTGAATCCCAGTGCCGTCGGACATCTCACAGCCCTCCTGCTCGCTGTGACTGGATCCCTGTGGAAGCAATGCACGCTGGCTCCTCACTCCTTCTGATCCCAGACAGGTGGTTGTACCGACCCATGGGCACACGACAGCTTTAATCAAAGCCCGGAGTGGCAAAATCCCTCCTGGTCTACCCAGGGTCACCGGAGTCAAGGAGACAGGATGCTCTGGACTGTTTTAGCATGACTTCCCTTCAACACAGGGATGCATGGGACAGGGGAGGATGCTCGTCAGGGACGCAGAAGACCAGGCTGCCACAGAGGAAGAACTGGGAGAAGCAGTCAGTCCACCCACCAGTGTGCACACACACTTTCCCCCCCGCTTCCAGCACGCTGTTTGTGGGGAAGAGGAAGAGAAGGAGGGGGGCTGGTGAGATGTGAGGAGGAAGGACTCTTCCCCCATGCACTGTACAGCCACTCCAACCATCCCATCTGCTCCAAGCGTAGCCCGCTCTGAAGGGCGGAACTGGTGCACTGCAGACTCCGTATGCGTGTTACTGCTGCTCCACATTCCCAGCAAGCCAGGACTAGACTCTGCCTGCTGGATCCAAACCTCTCCCCAACCTCCCTCTCAGGGGAACTTCTCCCTTTACCATACTGGACTCCGCAATCATACTTGAAATGGGACTTGAGTCAGAGCGGTATATTTATAGATCTATATTTTACTTGCATCAAATAATGGTGACATATTGCACAAAACAAATGGGATCTATATATATGTGTGTGTGTGTGTGTGTGTGTGTGTGTGCGTGACAAGAGAGAGACTGTTTTTAAGGGAATAGACTAGAGGTGAAATGAATGGGAAGAAGGTAGGGGACAATGCAGGGGTTGAGGGTGTGAAATCCTCCTTTCCCTGCACCTTCCCTGTGACTTCCTCCTGCCCTGACCAATTTTTCTTTGTTGCTAATAATATTTTCTATATCCTGTGTTGTGGGGCTGGTGATGACCTTGCCCATCCTTTCCTTTTTTTGTTTTAATTTATACGGCAGAAAGTCTGGATTTATCTCAACCCTAGACAAGGGACTGCTATGTTTAGAAACCCACCCAGGAAAGAAGACAGGAAAGGGGAGAACTGAGTGTTGCTGGGAAACACGAAGGCTGGCTATGAGGAGTCCCACTGGAAAGCAAATACTCTGTTTGGCAGGATGAGGACCTGTCCTTTCACACGCAGAGCAGAGTAACAGGGTTCACTGGGAAGCGCCCTCTTTGTGGCACTGTTTGCAAGCAGGCCCTTTCTCCGTTCCCTAGCACAGCTGGAAATCAGGCTGCCCTGGTGTGACTGCACTGCTGCACTGCCCACGGGCCTGCTCGGCATCCCGAGCGGCCAGAAACGAGCCTCTCCTTCGGGATGCTGGATACAGGATGAGACCCAGCGCTCCTTGTGTGCCCAGCCAGTGGGTTCCTGTGGTGTGTGGGGACAGCAGCTCCCGCTGTCCCTGCAGGCACGGCTGGGCGTGGGGGAAGTCCCCCTGGACGCACCCTTTGCTGAGGCAGGTGCTCCAGTGCCACGTGCAGGTGCCAGCCCTCAGGAAAGGGTCTTCTGGGGCTGGCAGGTCCGACACATGCCAGGGCGATGTAGGGCTGGCAGGGCCACCAGGAACACCCCTCCTGCTCCCCCCGCTCCCCTTCCCCACACATCCACCTGTGGGACAGGCAGGCACATTCCTTGCAGGGAACAGGTGGCACTTGTAATTCCTTTTTCTTTTTTGTTACCGTTTGAGGGAGAGCGACGAGATTTTCTAAAATGATTGAATGGAGGTTTCTTTGGCATGAGACAGAAAATTTTTAAAGGTATATTATATTTCTGGCTTGTTGTTACAGAATAATAATAAAGAATGTATTTTCCTATGCTCCTTCTTGTTTAAATGAGATCTCTGATAGCAACTTTCACTCTTTCCCTATCCCCTGCAAAAGCAAACAGCACGGGGATACAGCCAGCCAAAGGGGAGAGCCCCTCAATTCCCACAGATGTATCCTTGTCTGTACACACTGTGTGAAGCTGGAGTGAACGTGCACACACGCACAGTATCGGTGTAAGTCAGGGTGAGACTCTAGGACTAAACACACAGTCAGTCAAGGTGAGACCCTAGATCTAGAAACACACACGCAGAATGCTCCGGGGACACAGCCACACAAGGGTGATTGTGTAACAAGGATAAGATACTGTGGCAACCAGCTCATTACATAAAAGTAGAAAGGGCCAAATTAATCCCTAGTGTAAGAACGCAGGAGCCAATGGAGTTATATTCAGGTCAAATTTGATTCCAAAAGCTTTTTTTTTTTTTTTTTTTTAATTAGAACATAATGTAACAAATAGGGAGCTATGGGTTCCTACATCTCCAGATTCCTGACCCTCTTGAGCAAGGTTATTTCGGAATGGATGGAAATTGCTCTCTAATCCTATTGCACCCCCAAGTACACAAGCTGTTACCCCTAGAGCTAAAAGAGTCTCTCCACCAGCTGTTCCCTGGCTAGGTCTATCACACGCAGCTAAGAAGTTTAAATTCCCCACTTTGCCACTTTCAGTGCTAAGCACACACAATTCATCACATTCCCTTGCTGTAAGAATAAGCTCATCCTGACGCATGTGGATCCGTAAAAGATGCAAAACCCCACCACAAGCAAACCCTTGTGCCACCCTACTCACGCTGTTAAGACTCAGCCACCCCGCTGTGCTCAGCCTGATCTTCAGAGAGAAACCGGGAGCAGAACCCAGCTACTCTTAATCTGCTCACAGCTGAGGCATCTGTTCTGCTAAAAAGGTATGTGCTGCAGGAGAATCACTGTTATTGTTTAATAGCATGGTGTCTATGACACATAGTTTAATCTAATTTTGCCAGGTAGGTAGAGGAGTGCACACAGATACTACTCAGCAGTTCATATAATACCAGAAACACAGAGCAGAAAGAAAGCTAAGCCAACACACTCATCTGATGACTCTAGGCTTTTTCAGTTCACTAACCTCCTGGGAGCAGGCTGCGATTTTCTGCAATTTGATTTATTATAATTTGATTACTATTTGATATTGACAAATGTGTTTGTCCTGCTTACATACCTACTCATGCACACATAAAACGCCCTATATAACCATGTAATTCTGTCTCTGTAACATGTAAAATATATAAAAGAGGATTCCTCCTCAGTATCTCGTCCATCGGCAGCCCACCATGCTGGCTTGAAGAGCGTTTGCTAGCACTGATGGGAAGCACAGGTCAGAGGGTCAGCTTCTACCCTCTGACCACATAAATGCAGGTCCTAGCATGGGATTTCTGAGGACCAAAAAGACTTCCCTCCAAGAACAGTGGGCAATACAACAAGCGTTCACCAATGAATACAGTTACAGAATTGAAATGTGAGTAAATAAAGATTTCCTGTGTCATTCTGGGGTGCTCTCCACGTCTGTCGCAGCCCTGGAAACCTGGGGACAAGGCAGCATCCTCACAGCTTTGCTCCCTTTAGAAAATGGGGGAAAAGCACCCAACAAGGGCCAGATCTGTCCTTGCCACAGTTATGCTGTGCTGCAGCCAGGCAGAGGCCATGTGCAGGGCACCTGGAGCCAAGGAGAAAGCAAGGCGTGATGCTAATAATAACTCCACCTTGCATGGAGCTTCTGGGCCAGGACAACAACGTGCCACTCTTTGCTTGGGGCTCCAAGCAGAGATTTGCCCCTTCACATTTGCTTTTTCTGAGTCCTGACTTGGGAATAAACTTGTTTGTTAGCACAGCTGCAGAAAACCAACTTGGAAAGGGCACTGCAGGAGCGAGGAATGCAGGTACTTCATTGGAGGGAACACGCGCAGGCGATACCCTGTGATATTCAACCAGCTCCACGTAAAGCTCAAGGGAAATATGCAGAGTAACAACAATGCTTTGCATTTCTATAGTGCTTGCCTTTGGCAGCTCTCTGGGAGCTTGCAAACATTAATGAATTCACAGAGGCAGAGATTCAGAGAATATAAAGGCCAGAAGGGACTTTAGATCATCCAGTCTGACCTTCTGTGTATCGCACGCTACTTGGAAATCGTGTGGAAAAGAACCACAAACATTATTTGAGGGTGGCAGAAAATGCCTTCCTGTGAAAGGCTTAAAGAGCTCAATCTGTTTAGCTTATGAAACAGAAATTAGAGAAGCCATGCTGTAGAAAGACCAACAGTGAGTATTTACATGCAGCTAAGTCGAATCTTCCAGAAAGGCATCTACCTTTGATTTGAAAAACATTCAAGAAAGGGAAAAATATTGTTTCCCTTGGTATCTTATGACAATACCTATTCATACTCATTGTTAGCATTCATGCTTACTAACTCATTTGAATCTGTTTGGTTTTTCTGTCACAGTTTTTGTTATTCTCTCCCCTAGATTAAAAAAATAAACCTTCAGTAACCAGCAGCTCGCTCTGTGGAGGCACTTTATACTCTAAATCAAATAATCTCTGTCTTCTTGTAGGTACAGTAGGCAGATTGAGTTCATTAAGTCTTTCACTGAAAGCATTCCCTCACCTCTGGAACAACACTGTAGCCTATTGTCACACTGCTTCCAGTTTTTTCTCCTCCTTTTAGAAGTATTTTCCATTCACCAGTGTCTGTGCTCTATACTGTAGACACTACATGACTTTTGCCACTTCTCTCTACTCCTTCCCACCAAAGAATGTCTCACAGCACACTCACTAGGCTGTGTGAACATTGTTCCTACTTTAAAGATGGAGGCAAATGGAAATGCTAGGACAAAACCCTAACAAGTAATTTTGAGGGAGGCAGATTATGGGTAAGTGGTTCTGATCCTCCTCATAACCACCTTTACAATAGTATAAATTCAGTGCATTTTAAACATGAACTTGCAGTTGGCAAGAGAAAATCTAGCCCTTTATTTAAAAGGATGATTCCCGTTCCAGCATTTTCCACTTCTTCATCCACTCACAGCCTCATATGGTTATTTTTCACATACTTTTCACTGGACATAAATGCCTTGGATTCCCCAGTCATTCTTTCTCTCTCCCCCTTATTTTCATCTTCTTGCAACCAATCATCCCCTTTTCAGTGAGTGCCTCTGACCAGCTGCTTCACAGATTCTCCCTTCTCTGGTCTGCTCAGCTGCCACAAAACACACCAGCCCCCACATCCCCATCTGCTTTTTAAGGGCTTGTTACCATAAGCAGGGGTTTTTCTACTCACTGTTCTTTACTTTGCAAAACCCAACGCAATCAAGAGAAACCACCACAATGTCAAAGGCTGAGAGAGGGTTTAGGTCAGCCCTAGCTTCTGGCCTCCCAGGTGCTGTGCTGGGGCTTTCACCTGCATTAACAAACCCATTTTTATTCAGTCATGACTAAAATCATGGAGAGTGTGAACTACAGGGTAAGAATGCCCAGCCTCGTACCCGAGGGGAACGCTGCAGTGAGTGGGAACTTCCCTGAGTGTTCACCTGGCTTGCTGCTGGTTTTTGTACTGTGACATGGTGACACCAGGGATTTCAGCTGTTCCCTGGTGAAAGGACTACAGGCTAGCAGAGTCTCAGCTCTTTCTGTTCAAGGCACCACCACTTTCTTATGCACTTTGCAAGCTCCAGCTTAAACCTGTTGTCTTTATACCTCAGATTCTGGGTAAAGCTGCATTAGCCCCAACAGAAAGAAACCACTTCTAGTTTTGCACTCTAAGTATTTTGGTGGCCTGTCTATACTACATTATCTCCATACAACCGTGTGCTTTAGTTTAAATGTGTTCCCCAAGATGCATTTATTGCAGCAATCCTATCTGCTTTGGCCTTGGCTGCACATGGTTAAACAAGCTGGGTGCTCCCAGGTTCCTCTCACAAAGTCAGACTTCCTTTCCCTCTCATCATCTCTCTGTCCTGTCTGCTTCCATCTCAGCCCGCATTCCTTTGACCAAAGCTGTAACACAGACTAGAGGAGAGGTCTCACAGGGCTTTGGGTAGGAGCATCAATGTATTTTCCCACTGGGAACACCTCCCTAAGTACTAGCACAGTATTGCATCACACTGCGACTCACCAGCATCCCACCACCACCTAATACAGAAGATCCCAGCATTTTTTTCCTGGGCTTTCTCAGGATATGTTTACCACTGAGTCTATCCAGCTGCCGTTCAGCAAGGTTCTCAGGACAGATCTTGGCAGATGACAAGGGTTCCCTGAATTTTATGTGGGCATCAGGGAGCAAGACAGCTTATACTGATGATCCACACTGAGGATCCTCACTGAGACTTGGCAAAATTGGCTCAACAGTTCCCAGAACACAAAGACTGCCTCTAGTCCTGCTTGCTGTGCTCTCTGCCAGATCTCTCAGAGTTCCCAGCTTACAGAAGATTTCTATTATTAGTTGTCAAGCATATGACCTTGTCTGTCGTACTACTGAAATTCATTCTGTTTCTGGTACTCCTGCCAAGGTCAAATAAGGCTTTCTCTACAATATCCTGGTCCTTCCCTGTACTAGCAATGCCTTCTAGTGTTGAATCATTAGGATACTCCCTCACTCTCCACAGCTGAGTCAGGGTCTCAGGTTAATATTAGCAAAGGCTAATCCCATGGGTGACCATGGGGAGTGTAACAAGTAACCTTTTGCTAGACTTTGATGGGTGATCTTGCTGCTGCTGTCTTCCCAAATTGTCTTCTCCCTCCCCGCCCCTTACAACCGCTGTGCCTCGCTTGATCTTCTCCAGTCTAACTAATTTCTTACGTGGCATGTATCAATGCCTTACTGAAATACAGAGATGAGAGCTTTGAAATTTCTTTTGCCTTCCAGGAAAACAATCATCTGAAAGAAAGCTGTTGGCTTGGCCTGGTGTTATCCAGCACTGATAAACTCATGTAGCCTGACCTCCTTTTCCCCTAACTGCTTGGTAGCAATTATACTTTCCTTGGAGGTCTCCTCTAAAGTGCTACAAACATTGCAGAGGTCACACTTAGAAGTCTGAGACTGACAAACTTCTTTCTCGTCCTTCCTTAATCCTAACTGCTGAATTTTCACTTTTCCAGACTGCATGGAGTCACCACTGGGTGCAGAGCTGAAAAAAGTCCTTTGCTCTAATTGTGTTTCCACGTGCCATCTGTCCCAGGGCCAGAGAGCACCCAGGCCCAGCACTGTGAGTGCACTAATCAGCCTGAGCTGCTTATTCGCAGTAGTCAGCTTCTTTCCCCAAGGGTGATATTTCTGTCCTTATCAATAACTTGGGCACAGCATTTTCTTTGGTTTTAGCTCAGACTAGAGACTCCTTGATCCCAGCTTCACTCTTATCGACCAGAAGTGGGCCTACTTGTTCTTTCTTCTTTTTTTCCCAAATAGCTGAAGACTATCATGCTGTTTGTTTTAACCTCCTTTGCAAGGTCTAACTCAGCTTGATATGTAAGCAATCCTCACTTTCTCCCTATCATTCTGACCTCTAAGGGAGGGCAGGGCTAGGCAGGGCAGCCTTCTTTGCTGTCTCTCTTTTTTCCATTCCACATAGTCTCTCTGCAGAGCCAGCTTAAGCAGTTGCTTGTCGTGGCAGACAGATGGAGGGCGAGAGAATCAGGATCCTCACAGAAATGGGGGCTTCACACTGTCCCCAAAAGCTCAACTGCTCCCTCCCCACACTCCAGACTTTGCACTGCTGCCTGTGAAAGCAGTGCCAGGAGCCAGCAGCAGAACACCCTGCACACACTCTGGGCAGCAGAGTGTAGAGGTGCCATCTAACCGGAATTATCTGTGAACCCATGAGTGGGGTTTCTGTATCCCAGTGAGAGAAAGGAAGAGAAGAAAAAGGTCTTGTGAAGGGAAAGGGATGGCAGAGTCCCATTACACAGCCTTATGATGGGGAGATTTGTGCCTTAGGTGATAGGTAGGGCAGGAGAAAAAGAATTCAGGCTGAGTTTGGTGGTTAAAAGAATGTGTCTTAGGAGGAGGCTGGAGCTGTACTCAGATCTGCTAAGTTTCTGTGGTTCTCACCCTGCAAAACTTGTCTGCTTCTGCCTTGGCTGAATTTAACCTAAACCATCTTACAAGACATTTCCTATAACCTCCTCTGCTGTGACATTTACCACCTTCATCCTTACGTCTACAGACTGCTGATGTGATCCTTTTCAGCATCTTCTCACGTGGCTTTGTTCCTCTGCTGAACTGCAGGTGCTAATGCAGCTCAGGACATCAGCTGTACCTGTGCTAAGGCTACAGACAAAGCACTTTCCTCCAGGTACTTCAGATAAAAGACATGGGGCACTGTGGGGATAGGTGTGAGCAGGGTAATGTACCAGCCTTGCACTCATACAGAGATTTAGGTGGTGTCAGGGGTGTCAGTGCCGCTTGCTTGGCAGCCTGTGGATCTTCACCCAGCTCCAAGTGGAAAGTCCTGCACCATTCATGACCCTCGCACTTTGTCAGTCCCCCTAAGTACCCAGTGCTTATGGACAGCCCCTGCACACTGGGTAAAACTCCATGGCCAGAGGGATCAGTCCTGTACCCACCTGGAAAACACCACAGGCAGGAGTAAGTGCAAATTGCTCTCTGATTCTGAGTGTCTGTGCACGTCCCCAGCGAGATGTGCAGACAGGGATCCCAGGGATGTCAGGCACGCCTCAGAGGAGCTGTTTATGCATGCAGATACACACACGTGTGTGCACAAATCACCTCGCACATCGTTTATCCGCACATCCGGCGCGCTCCCACGAGCGCCCCTGCCCAGGGGTACAGGGCCCTGCTGATGCTGGGTAGGCAGGAGTTAATGGAAGAGAGGCTGGGAAGGAAATTAAAAGCAAAAAAAAGTTGAAAGCCCAGCACATGATTCTTCTCCTATCACATCTGTGAATCCTGGAGTGCAAGAGTAATTGTCTGCAATGAGTCAGACCAAAAGGCACAAGGAAATGGTTGCTATGGCAACCCATGCACTGCTCTAATTCGGCTCAGAATTAAAATGATATCAAATAATTTGCAAGCAAAGGGAACATGGCAAAGGCGCTGGGTGCCAATCTAAAAAATGCAGCTATATGCAAGTCTCTCCTGAGTCAGTGTCAAGGGCTCTTTTCGCTTCAAGAGCGACAACCACGGCAATCAGAGGAGCGGTAGAGGTGGCGGTGATGGATAACCTTAGGCAGCAGGATTTCTGCTATGCACAGGCAAGAACGGGGTCCTGGGCTGGAGCTGAACAGGCTCCGGGGCTGAGCATGTCCTGCAGAGATGCCTCACCCGACCCCAAACGGGAAAACTCATTGCTCACAATTTCTTGTTGGGGTCCCATTGAGAAAATTCCCTGACAGGGCTGGTGAGGGCAGGGCCTGGGCACAGGAGCCTACCCACAGGATCTGTGCTGGGTGAAGCAGTGCCTGCATGGGCTGAGCAAGGCAGGGCTCACTCCCTTAGTGCTTTTTCCCTGGTGGGGAAAAGTGGTGCAGTGTACAAAGTCAGGCACTCAGCAGAGCCTACAAAGGAATATTCACTCTACAGAATTGGCTATTGTCTTCGATTTTTTCCCCAGACAAGTATTCACCCCAAGGCAAAAGACAATGTCTGCACACACAGGGAGGAGGCACGGTCCCCGTGCTGAAGATCTTACAGCCTATGCTGACAGCACATACACCACGGAAGAAAAAGAAACTGCTAAGGTCCAGCCAGGGTGAGCAGAATGCTATGAAAGATGCCTCACATGACTATTTTTAGCATTCTTTTGAGGTCAAAATACACTTATTTGTCCCTCTTGTCCCCAGTTACTGTCTATGCACACAGATGTCTATATGGAGTTCTGCAGGCAGATGTTGCTCTCTCTGCCTGTTCACTGACCCGGCTGGAGGATAATCAGCTCTGAAAAGGGAACCATGTGGCCCCAGCACTGATGCCAAACCTTGATGAAAGGCAAAGTTTTTAAGACCAGAGCTGGTGCAACATAATGCAAAACCACCTCACTTTTGTCTGGCTCATAGAACAGCTTGTGTGGGCCCCAGGAACACCCCAAAAAGCAGCCTGTGTGCTTACAGGTGCCCCCAGGGCTCAGTGTGTAAGTAGAATGCAGTGGGTGGCAGGCAGGCAGCTGGGTGGATGGAGGGTGCAAGAGACACTGGTTTTGGCACACTAACGGCCCCATGCCATGGGGATACACTGTGATGTCGGAGTGCTGGCTCAACCCTTAGGCCAGCCAAACGTGTACCCACTGGTAACAGCCCCCAGACAGACGTCCTGAGAGGTGGAGATGGCACAGCTGCTGCCAGCACTAAAATCAGCAGCATTTCTGCCTTACGAGTGCCCCCAGCACTTTCCATGGCTCAGTTCCAGGGCACGGCCCGTTCAGATGTCTCTGATTTTGTCAGATCAAATGGATGCGTGAGAAACTGCTCGGGCTTCGGGGACTGCCAGAAGGGGCTGGCATCAGGCAGAGATCAGACACAGCAGGTGATGGGCTGAAAACAAGTTGTCTTCCTTCTTTTTATCCATCCTACCACTGCATGCCAGGGGGACCATGATTTCCATAAGGGCACCTGGTGATGCCTCCGGAACTCATGGAAGTCTCTGCACTGAGACGACTTTGGCACAACCTTCAGCATGAAAAGAGGGACAGCATTCCTTCTGAATACTGCAGCATGCACTCAAGAGATCAGCCACCCTCATATTTTATATGGGTATCTTAATGCTGCTTTCTGAAGCAGCCTAGTGAAATAATTTTAATTCTCCAGTTTATATGCAGCTATTTCTATGGAAAATGTGCTTATGCTATTAGAGCTTATTTCCGTGCATTTTAACAGCTTCTACTGATGCTACTGTCACTTTCCACAGAGAAGGTTGAAATGTTTTATCCATCTCAGCAACAAAACTGTAGGAATACAGAATTGTGTGTAGATTAGCTTGAAAAGATGCCACAGCAACAGTCCTGCTGAAAAAGCCACCTGCACCTCCTGTTCCTGCTTGCTGGTAGCAGACAGCAGGTAGCCAAAACTGGAGACCAAGGAAGAGACGGAGAGACATCAAGCTGGGCAGGAATTGCTTTTCAAATGAAGAGCTTCCATCAGACTGATAGAGGCTGGATTTTAACCAGAGGTAAAACGGCAAAATTACTCCCCATTACCTACTTTTCAGACTGATTGATTTCAAATTCTTTGGAAAAAAAAAAAAATTTTTTAAATCTGCTCCTGCGGTGAGTACAGAGCTCTTCCGAAAATACTGGTCTTGATAACACAGTGTCCCAAAACTCTGTCTTTTAAAACAGACAACATTTCTCTTCTCTGCCCCTAGTTTGAGCTTGCCTAGGGCTCTCCCCAAATACATCTGCATGAATTGCTGGTGTCATGGGATAACGATTTCACTGTGGTCCAATAACTGCTGGTAAGAACAGCAACTTCCAATATAAACAGAGAAGTGCTGTATCAAATAAACCCCCATCTCCCAAGTGCCCATTTGGATTATTTTTATTGGGCACCATGTGCATGCCCCATTGTCTGTTTCCCATCCCTGACACATGGCAACCGTGGCAGGGAACCTCACCCTACCTGTCCCTGTTGGGACTGGCAGCCAGCTGACAGCCACAGAAGTTGAACAGCAAGAAGGTCAGGCAATGAAAGAGACGTCATCCACAGCCCAAAGTGACAGCTGAACTCCTGCACAGATTCCAGTGGTTTCACTGGGGCTTTAAATCACTAAAAGCTTCTGTCAGCAACTCCATGTGATTTCTGCCTTGCAGCCTGAGGATCAGAAAGCCCCAGGCTACTGACTCACGGGAGGGAGCAGATGACAGTGCTATCTGGGGCAGGACATGGCTTGGGGAGAATGCCATCACCATTCCTTATTTCTCATTTCCAACGCAGTTAGTGCGCTTGAAAGGTGCTGGACTGACATCCCAGGAGAATAGCTGCCTTCTAATTAATTATAATTAATCATCCAGGCATTACTTAATGTTTGCATAGTGCTTTGAAGTGCCAAAGCACAATAAAGCAGGTAGATAGTATTCATTCCAAGAAACAGGTATAGTCAAACCAGGGTTGCCCATGTGGCTTCCCACCAAAGAGACCCCACCAACTCAGCTCACACAAGGGGACCCTGCCTTGGCTCCAACATGTCCTCCAAGAAATCTGTGTGCACACTGAACCCCTTGTGCACCCCTTCCAGGCCCATGGGGGAAGGAGAGGGATGGATGAAAGGGGGGAGGGTAGAGCAGGGCAAAGGACATTGCGTTTCCCTCCTAAATTTGGCCACCTGTTCACCTGGAGCATGGAGTAGCATCTCTAATGGCAAGAGGAAGCAGCCTGGACTCCCCCTCAAACCCATGCTGGGATTTCCCACTGGGCTAAGACAGACTGAACCGGGAGGAAGGAGGCCCTTGCGCTTCCCCTCCATCTCTTCTCTCAGCCCTCCAGACTGTAACTCTCTAATCCCATCTGACTGCTCCCTCGCTCCCTGACAGCAGCCAGGCCTGTGTCATCTTCCTGGACATTTGATTTCACCAGTTTGCCTTACTCTGCTCTGGCTGGGGACTGCCATTCATCTGCCAGAAGAAAAGGGGCCCAGCGCTCCCTGTCACTGGCATTCTCCCCATGGGGGCACTGGGGGTGCTTGCTCCCCGTGAGCACGGCTGTAAATCCTGGAGCCTAATTTTTCACTGCATGCATAGTGAACATTTCAAAGTGCTTACAAATCCCCTCAAGCACCATCAAGTCAAACAAGTGACAGCGTTTGTAATGATCAGTGGCAGAATGACAGGCCAGTTCATACCACTTGTTCTTTTAGAGGGGCACTTAAAAAGTCTCTGTTGTTCCCCTTTTACAGAACTGTGGCTGCATTTATTCAGAAACTACAAGTCGACCCAGATATTTGGCTTTCTGGGAGCCAGTGCTGGGTACCAAACTTCTGGTAGTATCATAACTCTGTATCACCATGGTATCAATCCCACTGAGAGCTGACGCCATCAGAATAACAATAACAACAATCTGCATCCCATTCTGCTCTGATTGCCTCTTCTGTGCCTCCACACCCCCTCCCCTTCCTTCACCTCTCTCCTGTACCCAGGATGGTGTTGCAGCACTGCCCAGCATCATTTCTGCTGCAGCCTCTGCTGCGGGATGAAGTTCCCTAGAATCAGGATCTAGCCACTCAGGATAATTAATATTACTGTGAGGGGAGATGAAGTGAGATCTACATCCTTACTCTCAAAGCTGACATCCTCAAGAAAAAAACAGTATTTCAATTGGTAGTGTGACCACTAGTTATTGCCTTTTTTTTTTTTTTAAATGACTACTAGCGTGAAAGATTCAGGTGATGAACCTTTCACTACTGGAAACAAAGCGAGCGGTAATACAGTACTTTTCTGCTCCCTGAACCCCCCCAAACGTGGTGCAAACTGACACTCAAGCCAGCACACGGGACATATCTCAGCAAAACCCTTGCACTCCTGCTGAAGTCCATGGAGGCTACAGCCTGGGGGCATGAAGAACTTTGGGAGACAGTATTTGTCCTGATGCTGTCATTTAGCCCACCCATACCATGGATGGGTGGTTTTCATCAGAGCATAAGGAACCAGGAATGAAGAACATCCACCATGTGTGGGAGTAGCAGAAGATGCTTGTGGTCAGCTCACCTAATGTACCTGCTAGTGACAGGGACCACGGTACCTCTAAGGAACAAAAGCAATTGAGAATTCATTTCTGTGTCTCAACTTCTGCGGCTGCCAGTGAGAAAACTGGTTTTGCATCATTTCCACAAATGACAGATTTTTTTCCTTACTGTTATTGTTTTAACAAGATTTGTTTTCCTATCCTCTGCTGTTTCCTCCACCCTCTGCAAAGGATCCTGCCCCTTCACAGCATGTCCACAGACAGTACTCAGCATAACTGAGTGGGTGGAAATCTCCACAAGGGTTGTGAAAAGCGCTGCTGACAGAAGAGAAATGGCTCTGTCAGGGGCAGATCCTCCTGCCACTTGTTCTTGCTCCACTGCTTCCACCGAGAAGTCTCCTTCCTTGTATTTATGCTGAGTGCCAGACTGTTCTGGTTTCAGCTAGGCTAGAGTTAATTCCTTCTCAGTAGCTGCTAGAGTGCTGTGTTTTGAATTCATAATGAGCATGGTTTTGATAACACACTGATGTTTTGGTTTTTTGCTAAGTTATGTTTATCCTAAGTCGAGGGCTTTTTTCCTTGCCTCATGCTCTGCCAGTGAGGAGGTGAACAAAGGAAACTGGGAGGGAGCATAGTTGGGACAGGTGACCTGAACCGACCAAAGGGACATTCTACACCACAGAACATCATGCCCAGTGTATAAACTGGGGGGAGTTACCCAGAAGGGGGACCAGTCTGGGTTTGGGAAGAGGGGTCTGGCATGGATCAGTGGTTGGTGAGCAGCTGTATCGTGCATTGCTTGTTTTTCCCTTTTTATTTTTATTATCATCGTCATTTACCATTATTATTGTATTTAACTTTATTTTCAATTATTAAACTGTTCTTATCTCAAACGGTAAGTTTTACTTTGATTCTCCTCCCCATTCCACCGGGGTGGAGGGGTGAGAGGGAGGTTGGGTGAGCGGCTGTGTGGTGCTTAATTTCCAGCTGGGCTTAAACCACAACACAGATGAACTGCTTGTGTGCCTCTGCTCTAATCCACAGGTCAGGAAAGGGAAGGAGAAAGATCATGAAAAACAAACTTCTTTTTTTTTTTTAAAATGTTCTTTTCTCCTCTCAAATTAATGTTTAGAAAAATGCTTCAGTGCTGTACTGAGACCCGTGGTGCATTTTCAGTGCTCCTCCATTTTCTGCTGGGTATAACAGTGTCAGCTGGTATCAGTTTTGCGAGCAGTTTCTGTCATCCAAGCACCTATTAATGTGAACTTTGCTGAAACCATCTCTGTTCACAGGTGTCTCTGGACAGACTTCATAATAATTTTCTCACTTTGGGTATAACATAGTGAAATGTTCTGCTTCGTAACACCTGTCCTTCAGCTTGTAAGTACTTTCTCCATGCCCATGTGATAATTAAGGAGTATCACTGTCAGCTAGAACTTAGTGAAATCCTGGAAACCAAGGAATGCTTCATCAGGGGAAGTGAAATTGCCATAGTTTTACTGACTAGCAGTATTGAAGAGCATTCACTGTATCCTACCCAGCCTAGGCAAATGCAAAGGCAGACTGTTCTGAAGGTATGGCCTTCTCTCTACGGAGTGCTCCTATAACAGAGTTGTTGTTTGGTGTCCATTCAATCAGTCATTCCTTCCACCATACAAGGCTCCATGAACACTAATCACTCTGTCACAAGAAGCTTTGCATCACAGCACATTTCTGGTAATAATCACTCCATTACCTGTTCCATCAACCTCTCCCTTTAGTCAGTGTTTCCAGGACTAAAACAATTTCCACGGAGCTGCATCTTCTCTTACCCCAATACTCCTATGCTGAGTGGTTAAGCTGGACATGGTGCCAGGGTTACTCATAATGTTGATTTGTTTTGTTAAATGGCTGCTCTGTTTTGCTTCTGAGTTCAATGTACTTCCATAAAAGCTGAAGGAATTAATACAGAAAATGGCAAATCTTCAAAAGCTTTGGGGTTCTGTTGGAAGTAATGTGCTGCATGAATTTTGCAGAAGAAGGTGCAGTCTAGTGAAGGTCTGCCAAAAGGAGTTTAAAGCTCAGATACAACAACAAGTTTGGCAATCTGTAAGTCTGAGCTGGAGATCTAGAAACATGCCCGTTCCACCAGCAGAAGGTATTTTTCATTTGAGATGACAATGGAGACACACAAACATGATGCTGTTCCAAAGCCAAAAGCTTTTCCTGCAAAGTTTCAAACCTGCAAGGACTTCCCAACCTCCTCATGCTCCAGAGAAAGAATCTCAATCCACAAATGCACCAGCACTGGAGAGGGGAAGCTTCCATTCAAACAGCCCGTTTCCCTTTCAGAAGCCGGTCAGCCATTCAGTACCTGTTCCATTATTCTCTGTTCAGCCTAGTTTTCAGTACCACAAGCTATTGTGGCTCCTGTCACTTCCCTTGAATGACAAGCTAACAGCTCTCAGCTCCCACACTCGCTGCAAGATGCAGCCATTTCATTCAAGGTGAAAAGAGAAACCAGAGTGTCCTACCTGCAGCAATTCCCATCTTCCCGTCCACAGACACAGACACAGCCGTGCTCACGGTCACCACTTTTGGCAGGCCACCTCCCTCTGTCAAGACACAAATACAGCAGGCTTGGTTAGCTTACCCCCAAAAAGGAGTAAAATACAGCAGGAGAAGCTTGCCCACACATTTTCCCATCCAGGACAGTGCGTACATACGCCTCGACTCTGGAACATCCCAGAATTTAGAGGGCTGCATCTTTCAAGATGTATAAGCAGCCTAATGGGCTATAAGCAGATTTTATTTTTCTCTTCTCTCTGGCTCATGATAAAAAGTAGCATCCTCAGCATAAAGGAATTGTCCAAGGCTGGATGGGGCTTTGAGCAACCTGGTCTCATGGAAGACATCCCTGCCCATGGCAAGAGGTGTGGAACTAAGTGACCTTTAAGGTCCCTTTCAGCCCCAAACATTCCATGATTCTGTGATAAAATGTAAAGGACTGGCCTCCTCGATTTTGGGGACGCAGAGCTTCTCTTAGGCCACAGAGCTGTTCTGCTCAATGCATCATCTGAACTCTGGAGACACAGGAGAAGCAGGACAGGTAATTCTGACACCACTTGCACAGCAAAGGCCAGGCTTACGTCTAACTCCTACCCAGGCCAGGTCAGCACTACGAACCGCAGACACAGCACTTCCAGGTGCTTCTGGAGTGCGCTCCAATTTAGGAACGAAGTCTTCTGGGACTTTGTAGCCTAAACTCCCTTATGCCCCAGGGTCTCCCAATTATCCTTGAGCTGCTGCTTTAAGCATCCTGTAGGTCCTGTGACACATCTGCCAGCCCTGTGCAGACCTCTGAGCTCCCACGGGGCATTTAAAATCACATGGCTGGATAGGCTCAAGCAACTGAACCCCACCTCCCTCTGTCGGTGCAGTCATTTCAGCCTGCAATTGTCCATGTGGCAGATTCCATTTCTGTCCTTTTTTTAAAGTGATTAGATTAGCTTCAGCTGGGGCACCTCTTTGGGAACTGCCAGGGGACAGTTTGAGGGCCAGTCTGATCGATGTACTCTGCACCTGGTTCCCTCCTCGCACGCTCTATAGAAATCTCTTGTTTAGACAGATGGGTCAGGGATCCTTTCCCTCCCCACAACTCCAGCATCTGTTACTGCTTTCCATTTCTGCCTTCACCATTCTACGTGTGCCCAGAGCACAATTCAGTGCCTACCACAGTTTAGCCTGAAGGCTCTGACTATTTTGGTTTTGTTTTTTGACCAAAGCCATATTAACCTGCTCAAGTGTGTCAAAAGTAGAAAAACCTTTGCCAAACAAATACTCAGCTCACATGCCTTGGGCATGATCCTGCCTTTATGGTGAACCTCAAATGTCTTGTTCTAGGATGGGACAAAGAAGCAAAATACACTTAGGGTCTCTAGAAAAAAAAAAATCTACCCCACTCATGAAAAATCTGCGTTGTAAGAACAATTCTGCTTGACATGCAGAGGCTTCCCTGCTGTCCTTTTATTTCTGGGACTTCTGGACACTGGAAGGAGGTGCTTTGCATAAATGATTCTGATGACCTGCAGTCATTTCCTGCTGGTTTCCTCCTTAACAGAGAGCTTTTGGGGGTTTTCCTTCTTAGATGATTAGAAGTCTATCTGCCATGAAAACCTCCTGAAACAGCAGGGGACTTGTGGAAAACATGAAAAGGGGACTTCAGCATCTGACAGAATTTAATAAGAAAGGGGGTGACCTATTTTGGCTAAAATGTGGGGCAGTCCTGATTCATCAGATGTCAAGGAAGGCCCTGGACTCTGCTTAACAGTGAACCACTGTCTCAGAAGCATGGGGTAGTATTTCCTGACCCTTTCCAGGCATATTGTGTGATCCCATGGATCACAGTCTCTCTAAGCCCAGCTGCTCATCCCTAGAGAGACCAATAATCTCCCTTACAGTTTAGGGCACGAGGTCTTCAGGGCCAAGTGCTACTTTTTACAATGTGCCTGCAGGGTTTCCAGGTGAATGGGGTTCCAAAGCTTCTGACCAGTGGCCGCGTAAAACAAAGAGCATTTCCAGCTACTTGTCTTCTGGCTTTATCCAAAACTAGCTATGACTTCTAAGAAGGCCACAGCGAGCCACAGCCTCAGTGTTTAGCCAGCAGTGACTCCTGTGGCCTGGGTAATGGCTGCCCTAGGAAGTCCCACAGGGTGTCACTGCCTGGTTTTTCAAGCCACGCTCTATTCCAAAGAGCAGATGCCATGGCTCCCAGGAGAGTAAAAGGTCCCTCCTGCCACCTCTCTCCCTCTCTCCACACTTGCCTTTTAAGCGAGGTGTAAGGGTTGGGCAGAGAGAGGCTTTTGTAGGTTTCGAATATTTTCTCTTTCCATTCCTTTCCCTTTACATCCTGGTTCATCTCTTGCCTCCCAGGCTGGTTTTCTTCTCTTTGCTACTTGCTTTCCCACCCACCAGACTCCCACCACTGTGCCACAAAAAGCTTTAACAGCTACAGTGCCGAGTTCTGTGACAGAGATGAAGAGCTAAGGGCCAGGGAGGAGCACAGAGGGGATTTCTGCCTTCTGTGGAGGAGTCTCACATGAATATTTTGTTTTGCTTGTTTCTTTTTAGGCTGTTCTGCTCTCTTCCAGCCTTTGAGAAGGTCCTGGCTGGCCCTGCACGCTCACAGGAACCAACACCCTAAGCAAGAGATTTTGAAAAGCCACTCATTGCTTTCCTCTAGTGTTTGAACTTCTTTGTTGAGCAAGAGATGCCATATTCTAGTACTAGGATTGGAAGGATGCAGGGCACCAATGCTATGGAAAAGCCTTCCCCTCCACCCTTTTCCTCCACCATCTTCCATAACAAACCCATCCTTTCCTGTCATGTGGTGATGGAAAAAATGACACCCTCTAAACTTGGACTTCCTGACTTTTTGCTGGTCCCTCACCAGCACCAGCTGTTACTGTCATCCAGCAGGGCTGGTGTTGTTCCCTCCCAAGCCTGGCCACACCTATGTGCCTCGTTCCTCCTGCAATACCTTTCCTGTTCCCTTCTCGTGTTTCGTGTGTTTTCCAGCCCCACAAGTACCTTGCGTTCCCCCAGCTCCCGCCTCCCCAAACCTTTCCATCTACCCAAGCCCTGCATTTCCATTCCCATTCCCGTCCCTCCCCTCGCCTGCCGCCCTGCATTTCTCATTCCGGGCTGCCTTCCCCACACCTTGTAGCTTCATCTTTCCGCTGTGATCAGTGTCTTGGCCACGGCCTCTCCGTCCCTACACTGGTGCGAAGGTAACGCCAAGAGGGCGGGTCTCAGCACTTCCCACCGGGCGGGAAGCAGCGGCAGAGGGATCGGGATGGGCGTGCTGTGGGATGCAAGGTGTGAAAAGCTTTTTTTCTCTGTCCCTCTGCTCTGTGTTCAGGCTGGGGTTACCTGAATCATCTTCTGAGACAATGCTGTAGATGAAGCTCCCGGGAGGATGCTCGGCCGCCCTGCGGTACCACAGAGGGAAGTGGTCCATGGTGAACATGCTTTCCTTGTCCTTCTGTGTCAGGAATTTCCTGCCGGGAGAAAACACGGTGTGGAGGAGCGGCAGCCCTCCTCGGGGCAATGCAGTAGGACCCCTGCGGCCGGGCGCATGGCCTGCATCTCACCGCCTGGGGCTCTCCCGCGGGCGAGGGCGGACGGCGTCCCCCGGTGCTCCCTCGGGGCAGGGGCGAGCCCTGNTCTGGGGGCCGGGCAGGGCCGGGCGCGATCAAGGGGAACCGGGCAGGATGGAAGCGTTACCGGGCAGCACACCCCCCCAGCAGCAGGGGCAGCGCCGGAGCGCGGATGAGGCGCGGAGGGTGTGAGCAGGTGGGCGAGGGAGGCACAGGTGCGGCTGGCTTGTGGCCATTAGTTACTGCAGGGGCTAGGGAGCAGGCGAGGAAAGGGGATTAGGCAGTCTCCTACAAAAACCAACAACCCACCCCAAACATGAGGTTATGCAACTGTGGGTAAATCCTGATCCCCTCAGGAGATGCTCTCTATGAGCACAGACCTCACAGCAACCTTCCAGTATCTGAAGGGGGCCTCCTGGGAGGCTGGGAGAGGGACTCCGTTAGGAACTGTACTGATAGGGCAAGGAGGAATGGGTACGGATTGAAAGAGGGGAAATTTAGGTAAGAGACTGGGAACAAATTTTTTACTGTGAGGGTGGTGAGAAGCTAGAACAGGTTGCTGAAGGAGTTGTGGATGCCCCAAGCCTGGCAGTGTTCAAGGTTGGATAAGTCCTTGAGCAACCCAGGCTAGTGGGAGGTGTCCCTACGCATCACAGAGTGGGTTAGGAATGATTAGATGATCTTTAAAGTCCATTCCAATCCCTTAATAAATTCTGTGATTCTGTGATTCCTAGAGATGCAGGGACCGAAGTGTTTGAGAAAAGGGGTGCTTCCAAAGGTAAGAGGATGTATCCTGGGAGCATGGCAAGACAGGCAGTGGATGCTCAGGAGAGACCTCGTGAAAATCAGGTCATTTGCTTCCCTGGAGGTTCATACAGCTTGCCTGGCAAATCCCTTTGTTTTCAGGCTCTTCTTTTGCTGTATATTTTGACGTAATGATAATTCCTCATTTATGATTCCTTCCTTTCGGGGGATTCCAGAAGCTCCTCCTGTGGGATGTGTGGGGGTCTGTCTCTGCAGTGTGGTGACTGTGACTGTTTAAAGCATTGAATGCTGCTCCTGATGAGCAGTGGGGAATCAGGAATCACATTAGCCTCCTGCAGCACACAGCATTTCTCCCTTGTTGCCAGAGACTGCTACTCTGAATTGTTCAGACTGCTTCAAACAGACGAAGAGTGTCACCTTTCAGGCGCAGCAGAGCTTGAACGTAGGACTCATGTTTGGGGAGCTTGGGGACAGTGAAACAGCTGCCAAGAAGCTAATGACCACCACCCACGCGGTCCCTTTCTGTTCCATCTGCTGGTGCGCCTCTGTGACCTGTCCTTTCTTAACAGCAGCATGCACCAGCCTGCACATTCAAAACGCTGCAGAATGCAAACTACCCTTTCCATGTCAAAACCCTTCACTGCACACACACTTCTGCCTTGAGGGGGAGGACAAGAGACTGAATCGGATGTGACAGATGTCAGTCACATCGCTTAACGCCTCACTGCAAGGCACTGGGGTGCTGCTGCGATGTGGGCAATGCAAGGGGCAGAACAGAATAAATCTGGAAGAGGAATTGAGACAGAAAGATCAAACACAGCCAAGCTGGGATGTCGCTGGGGCACTGGAGTGCAGAGCCTTTGCACTGCGAAATGGTCCTGGGGGTATGTAGTAACTGCGGGCATTTTCTGTGTTAGATGACTGAAGTCAGGGAATGGTTGAAGGTTTTCATTCAAATGAATGCACTTGGGGACAGTATTTTAAGAAAACCTCAAAGGGACCAGAGGAAGACAAAGGCCCCCTACCCTGACTCTGTGAGTTAGCCTCAGTGCCGTCAAGGTGTTGCTTCTTTCCATTCTGTTTCTGTCTCCCCCAAAAACTTTCTAAGGCTGGTGGTGATTTCATGCTGCCCCTTCAGAGACACTGACAGAAACCTCTTAATGCAGTTTAGGGACTTACTTGTTGGAAATTTTCTCCGAGCCCACATACAGGGCACTCCTCATGAGTCCAGCCCGAGTGCCCAGAAACGCCATCTCAACACCTGCCTCAGTGTCCCTGTGGAGCAGAAACACACAAGCAGAAGCAAACAGTTCTCAGAAGAACAGCCATGATCCCTGCCCCAGGGTGAGGACCTTTCCAACTTGAAGCCACATCTGGAGACCTGGTCCCGAGTTCATTTGCAATATAACCCATTTACACCTGGAGTGATACTCCTCCTGCTAATGGCAACAGGTTGCTACTGGCCGACAACTGGCAGGATTAAGACTTGCGCTCAGATTTAAACCTTTGAAGTCTGCTTATTTCATTCTCTTTTAAGCAGACCATAAGCTCCTCTGCCCCTGCTAGCTCTGCTCCAGGCTACTCTCATGAGGCTGAAGTGCAGGAGAGGAACTGCAGAGAGAGAGTGGCTGGATCAGGGATGCAGAGAATGGCCAGGGTAGCAGAATGTGACCGAAGAGGGTGTGTTGGTGTAGCTGTTTAAAGCTGTGCTGATAATTGGGTGTCCCAGCAGGATTGTCACTGGCTCAGCTTCTGTCAGTGTAGGGATACAAGGAACTGAAACGGGGACAGGAGTGCAGTGGCCGTGTGTATCTGTAAGTAACACGTCGTCTGCTGGAAGAAGATCTGTGTGGCATGATACAAGATACCACAAGCAACAGGTGCCTCACTGGAAATAATGAAATAGAAAGTTGTTTACTGACGCCAGCCTGTGCACTACCTTCCTGAGGTTCAATCTGAAGGCACCACCAATAGAGACAAGACTAAACTCCCTTTTCCCCACTAGAAAAACCCTCACCAAACTAAAGACTCTCCCAAGGAGGCCCAGCCTACTGGAGTTCACTCCCGAGAGACACTTTTCAAGTTATTTCTAAAGCTATTGAGCTATTTCTATCAGTTTTTTGAGCTGTTTCTACAGTTTCTTGTATGCTGTGCAAAAGTTTGGGACTGTTTCAGGCACTGCATAAACCCATAGCATCTGGAGATGCATCTTCAGTGGTGTTCTAGCCATATTTATTTCTCCTACACTTACAAGGACATGTTGAGGGCTAATGTTGTCCAGTAGGCCTCCATGGGGGCAGTGACCACTGCATCGAACAGCACTTCCTGGACCAACTCCTCATCACCTAAGGAGAGAAAGGAAGAACAAAAATCAGGAGAGAAAGACATGTTTCCTCCTAGATGTTTTAGAGAGTCGCTTGGTAAGGAGCGTCTGCCTGTCCAGGACAGTGGATCAATGTGGCCAAAAAAGAGGCCTCCCATTACAGGGCAGAGAAGAGGTCCTAACAGCCTGGGTGGTGGAGAGCACAGGAGCTGATGTTACAGCCAAGATCCCAGAATTACAGAATCAATGAGGTTGGGAAAGCCCTCTGAGATCATCGAGTCCAACCTATGACCCAGCACCACCATGTCCACCAGACCATGGCACTGAGTGCCACGTCCGGGCTTTCCTTAAACACCTCCAGGGACGGTGACTCCACCACCTCCCTGGGCAGCCGTTCCAATAACTAATCACCCTTTCTGTGAAGAATTTCTTCCTCATGTCCAAAATCATCAGACTAGTTCCCCTCCAAACTTTGTGGAAGTTTGCCAAACAAGTGTGGGCAAGTGAGAGGCTTTGAAATGAAGTTATCCATTAGACCTTCACTTGACTCTTTTATTGAACAGGCTGTCCACAGCCATTGCCTCAAATCCCTGCCTTGACCTTTCTTCTGGGTGTCCTGTAGAGAGGATACCAGCCACCACCTTCCACTCAAGTAGCTTCCTTCAAAACCACTAGTGACTTTTTTATGGCCTCTACTCTGTCCCTTTGCTCACTGGCTTCTCTGTTAGCTCTCCTTCCTTACTGTGAGTCACAAAACACTGTCCTGTCCTGGTTTTCACCAGATGCTCAAGCCAGTCCAGGCTATGACTCTAATCCACTTTGGACTGGAGCTAAGAAGCGATTAGGAAACTTCAAGGTATCATCATGTTCTAAACAACATGCCCCAGAACCCCATTTCTTTGACCTGCTTCGTTTCTGTATTGCCCTGCTTGCACTAATCTGTGAGAACATGGTGACCATCGTGCTGCAGAAATGCCCCTTTCAGTGCTGTTCTAGATGGAGCCACCCCACCACTTCAGTGTTTCTGGCACTGCAACTTTCTGGGTTGATGTTCCAGGTGTCCCTTAATGTTTTATCTCAAGTTCTCCCAAATTTCTTTGTCACAGATCTCAGGATCCTTCTCTCCATAGTTGTTGTTATTCAAGCCTCAAAACCAGAGCCCACCATGAGATCTTTCTCTCTCCAGGCCCCCCATGTCTAGGATGTGTTCAAATCATATTTGTTTTTCCTCCACAGCACTTCCAAGTCTGCGTATTTCTCACAGTCAGCTCTCCTGAAATTTTCCTCCTCCCTGGCCTCTTCCACTCATACATCTCTTTCCAGCCTACTCCAAGGACAGCCAGGAGGGGTCTGCTCACACTGTGCAAGAGAGGAAGAATTACCGGATTACAGTTGATTTTACTTTTAAGAGATTCCCGTCCTTGTGCCAAAGGTTTGTGTCTCTCAGGTGCAGCATTACAGGCAAAAGCTTGTTGGCACAACTAAGGGGGCTGAAGGACATCCTAAAACCAAACTGCTGTAAGGAATTCCTGTGCACAGCTGCCCGTCTCTGCCCCCTGATGGAGATCCCACTCTTTACTGGTGCTGTATCAGCTGCAGGAGAATGGGACCTGGTGCAAGGGATGAGCAGCAGGAGGAGCAGGAAAAATGATAATCCTGTAACCATTTTTTTCTCCTGGATCAGTTACCTGTTGTGTTTGGAAAACGAAATTAATAACCCTTGTTCTGAAAGCACCCATCTCTCTAGAGGGCTCTGTGAGTCCTTGGAGGATGATGCCCGGGGTCCCTGGGAAACTGAGTTATTCCAGCACTTTTCCTGGCTTCTCCTGCCATTGCCCCCTCTAGCCCAGTCAGCCAGTCTGTCTTAAACCTGGTGTGCAGCCCTTGCCAAGCTCCATTCAAGCCTTCCACTTTCCAGTATTTCCTATGTTGAGACCTCCAGTAAGGTTATGTGTCAGCTTTGAAATGGAAAAATGTCCTCTGACGGAGACAAGGAGGTGGATCCTCAGCTCATTTCCACTTGTGAATTAATGTGGGCTTGAGTTCAGTCCTGCCTGTGTGAGCAAACGCCACAGGAGTTCAGTCTGACACCAATCAGTTTGTCACAGTCCCCTCTCCCTCGTGAAGGGTACAGGAAGACCCCAGCAGGGCCCTTTCAGTGCCTGGGACTCACATTCCAGGTCAGGCTCCTCTCCAGTGAGGAAACGGATCACAGCCTCCAGCTGGCTGAGCTTTCGGTGGTCAGGATCAATGTCGGTGATGCAGTAAATCCTGGTGGGAAGGGGAGAAGAAGCCCAAAAGGGCAAGGAGAAACCACAGTCAAACAAATGCTCCTGGAAGATAATAAACTGCAAAAAGAAAGCCAGCGAGAAACCCTGGTCTGCAAAGCCTTTACCATAGCTGCATGTTGTGCCCACTCTAAACCTAACAACATGGCTGTAAGTCAAACCCTGCCACTAAACCAAACGCCAATTAACCTGACTGCTGTGCTTACTGGGGCTGCTGTGTTCTCCAGAATAAGCTCACCAGGCAACAGAGCTGTTCCAAACCCAGTTTCCTGGGTTATGCTGTGTAAGATGTGTACGTGTGCCTGTATAGACAATAACAATGTGGTGGAGAGACCTGGAAAGCAGAGGGTCGTGTGCAATGTGAGACCAGACCAGGAGCAGAAAAAACAAGAGACAGAGGAACAAAATGTGAGATGAGGAATGATCTTGCAGTGTGATATGGTGACAACAAAAGCTGTCCCGCGGGGACACAACTGCAGGAACCTCAGGACACAGTTTGGGGAGAAGTGGAAGAATGTATTAGAAATGCTCTGTGCTATAAAAGAAACCAGTCTTTTAATCCTGCTTCCAATTTTGACCTCCTCATTGTCAGGACAAGGGAGAGGAAGGGGTTATAAGAGAGAATTCAAACTCATAAAGGGGCTGAAAGGAGTGATTTATGAGAAAAGTCTAAGAGAAATGAATATGTAAAGTGCGGTAAGCTGACACCTGAAGTCAGGAGTAGAAGAAGGAGAAGTTGCTGTTTGTGTCTCACATGTGCTGCTTGTGAAACTTGACAGTGTACTGAGAGGTGAGAAGGGGTGCAGGGCTTCTTGAATATAGTTATTTTGGCTTTGATACAGCCTGGGTTCATGTGACTGAGTGGGACTGAACGTTGGGTTCATGAAAACCCCAAACCTCACAGCAATAAATGGAAAGTGCCGTGCTTCACCCTGTTTCATATCCAAACCAAGCAAAACCGTTAAGTTCTGCTTGCTATTGAAATAGGGGTCATAAATCACCTCCGTGTTCACCAGAAGTTAGGTCTAGGCTCAGTTCAGAAGGATGACAACCAAAAATAAACTAGGATTTAAAAAAGCATTTCAATCTCTCACCAAGCTTGCAAGAAAATTCCCTAACAGGTCTGACATACCGTAGGTTTTTTAAGACAATTCTGAGCAACACGAGGGGGAACAAAGTAAGTCTGAGCACAGAAGACTGAGGATAAACCTCAGCTGTTTCTCAGGAGAGGAATGTGCCAGGTCTTGGTGGGATGTCCCAAAGGAAGAGGTGAAACTCAATTGCCTGGAGACAATCAGGTCTTTGCAGATGCAGCACCTGAACAGCACTGCTTTTTTTCTAGGCCACAGAGGGTGGTGAACTCAAGCCAGATTGCTGGGAACTTTGCCCAAATATCATGACAAAGTCCTGTGTCACTGACAGGATTTCCTCCACTTACCATTCATTTGCTAAAGACAAGTCTGGCTGGAGCAGGTCGTGCAAACCTGAAACCAGAGAGTACACGGAGTATTCAGTGAGGAAGCAGACAGACACACACAGGCTCTGCGGGAGAAGTGAAGTGCTGGCATTCAGAGTAGCTCCCTCGTCCCTTTCAGACTGACCTACCTTCTTCCACGGAAGTGTTCCCCAGCAGAATGTACTCCCCGTGCCCCCTGGACAGCACAACACCCAGGCTGCAGGCAAGAAGGAAAACGGAAAACAGAAGGCTTGTCAGCAAGGAGAGGTGTCATTCCCAAACATGACACTGCATTCCCTGCAGTTACAACCCTTACAGACATTAACTCCCTCCACAGCTATTAAACAAAAGAACATCATCGGAAGAGGATTAAGTGAGATCCGATTTCAGCACAGGGGGCTAAGGAACCTGTATGTAGAGCTCCGAGGCACGGCTGGTGACAATTTTTTTGGCCAACATTGTAGGTTCAGGTCAACGGTAACATTTCTCAATCTGTGCCAGCTTCAAACCATTTCAGCTGGGGGAAAAAAACGAACACCCCCTCCCTCCCCTCCCACACACACAATTTGCTTCATTTGTTATTTGTTGTTTTATAATTTTCAGTGTATAACAATGCTGGGGTTTTTTTAAAGCCATTCACCATATTCAGTGGAAATGAAAATTTAAGCTGTCTCATTCCTCTGAAATGAAACAACATGCTTTAACCTAAGGTATAGATTTTGGACTCTGAATTTCAGATAAATCATACTATTCCTTTTGAATTGACCCCAAATAATATTTTAATGGCAACAGGAACAAAGAAGTCAGTTATGCCTACTGCTCTACTCATGACTTGTAGCGAGGTTTATGAAGAGAAGGGAGCGATCTGCTGTCCCTGCTCATACTTCTGATACACTGTATTGGTGCCACATGAGTCCTTGCTCACCTGAAGGGTGTGCCACTGATGTCCGTGAAGAAATAATCATTGGTGAGGAAGAGAACTCGTTTCTGAAATAAGAGGATGAGTAAGAGAGACCATCTGACCAAGTGCATAATGGTGATGGGGACCTGGGATACATGTCCCCAAGGCTAAGCAAAACCAACACCTCACACCCTGCTAGGGCTGGCTGGAGGCAGGGATGAATGTGCAGTACTCGGCATACCCAGCACCTTGGCGCTTTCAGGATCCAGGGAGCCACTCTATCTTTCCAATAAGGGCTTCAGATAAACCTTTCTTTGTTCTAGGGCTCCTGCACCGGCTGCAGGAGCGGGGGGAAGCTTGCCCTCCCTCTCACCCCCTCCAAGCACAAGTGCTGGGGCCCTGCTGCTCTTCTGCTAGACACAGCAACCTTGACAGCTTTGCACATCATCATCATCATCTCCAGCAGGAGGGGGGCTCAGGGGCAGATAGGAAGGAGGGGTGGAGTTGAAGGAGAAGCAGAATGGCAAATCAACCCTCTGTGTGGGTGGGCAGCCACGGCCAAGTCTCCCCACTCCTGTGGGAAACGCTGATATTCCTGACATTTGCTTTCATGCCAAAGTGGGACAAAACACTAGCACATTCCAATTTTGTTTAAAGAATCAGTAAAAAAAAATTTTACATTTTCAATTTGGAAAAAAAGTGCCGTTTCAAATCCAAGCCATTTTGATTCGCATGCAAATATTTTTTTCAGACTGACATTTCAACTGAAGACATTTCAGATTATTGAAAGCTGCTTCAGAACTTCATCTGTTTGCCAGACTGGCCTTTTCCTGTAGGAAAGTGTTGATTTCAGTGGAACGCTTTTCCAAAGGAGAAAAGTTTCTGGAAAGTTTCTATCCAAGCCTCGTGCCAGTATATGAACCCTAATATGTTTAAAATCCTAGACCCAGTCTGAGAACGAGGTGAGAAGATGTGTGTGGGAGACAGGGGAGCGAACACAGAAAACTCAGTGTTCCCCAGAGAAAGTCGTGCCTGCTCTAACCTGCTCGAGCCGTGCAGCCCTGGAAGTGGAGCGAGGCACAAAGGGCTCCAGCTCCACAGTGTGCACCAAGTTTATGCTCACTGGGCTGACGGGGAGGGGGGATATCGTTAGGTGTGATGGGGATTCAGGATATTGTTAGGTGAGGAGGTGGCAGGGGGCTTAACCCCTTTCTTCCCCTCTCTCTCTCTCCATGCGTGGCAACTGTACTGCTGAACAACAGGGTCTTCTGCTGTGCCAAAGCCACACAGAACCACAGAGGTTGGAAAAGACCTCAGAGATCACTGAGCCCATCCTTTGATCTATCACCACCTTGTCAAGTAGACCATAGCATGTCTAAGTGCCACATCCAGTCGTTTCTTGAACATCTCCAGGGATGGTGACTCCAGCACCTCCCTGGGCAGTCCATTCCAATTTTTAAATTTTTAAACTTCCCTTTCCGTGAAGTTCTTTCTCTCAATGTGCAAGATCTTCCAAAGTGCTGTGATATCCCCAAAGAATATCACTTGGTGGTGTTTTGGTGGCTGTGGGTGGTACAAAAGGTATGAACCCTCCCTTTTCTTGCCTGTCTGATCTGATGATGGAGGCAGGGAGGCATGGAAAAGACCTGGCCACTACTCTGAGACCCTTTCCTTTAGCAGGGCTTGTTCTGCTCATCCTTTTACCTCTGACCTGTCCCTCTTCTGGTGTGTGCTCAGCCAGCCCCAAGAGAGCTGGAATGGAAGAGAAGCAGAGGCACCCTTGAGCCAAGTGGGGCTGAGGACGATCAGGCAGGACTTGGCTACATAGCGAGGATCAAGGGAGAAGAGCAGGGGCAGGTTGGCACAGTGACAGGACGGCTGACTGCCATCCCCCGCAGTCTGGGAACATGTGCATGTCCAGACTGGGTGCCGTGCTGGGCATCCAGGCCTGGCTATTGCTATTTCCAGAGGTTTGCCACAGCTTCTAGCCGTGTCCTCTCTCTTTTGCTTTCACAGTCACAGCCCTTCTGTACTCGAGCTGCAAGCAAAGGCAATTCTGCCACTAGATCTCCCTAACAACTGCCTCTTGTATTTGTTCTTTATTGTTTCCTCTCTATCTCGCTCTGTTCTCGATACCTTCCTGAAATCAATGTGGGGTATCGACATTTAAGTGGCTGACAGAATGATTTCTATCCCCTGCACTCAGGTCTTCTCTCCACAGTCTGGCTGCCTCATTCTCTTTGTTCCAAGGCTCTGTCAGCACTTTCTTTGTTTCAATGCTGCTCTGCTTCATCAGCTAGCAGAGTACAAGTGGGAATTACCGAGCTTCATTTCTGGTTTCCACTCCATGTGTATTCTGATAATAGTAAAACTGTCACACACTCAGCCTCAGTCCCCTATTGTGCTTCATAAGGCTTCCAGAGCTGCCGAATGAAACAAATAATATCTCTTTACCATGGCTACTTTTTGTTATCTTCTTTTTCCCCCTGGGTAGGGGAGCAGAAGGATGTCTCTAAAATACGGAACTACAAAGATATCATTGGATGACTCAGGAGAAGTGTTACTGAGGGTGCACAGAGACAAAGAGGTTAAGCTAGCCAAATAAGCAATCTAGACCTACAAAGAATAGATCTTGCTTTAAAACCTTGATTACTTTTCTGACAGAATAACTAAGGTAATGGATGAAGGAAATAAAGGACATGCAATATATCTGGGTTTGTATAAAGTACTTGGAACAGCTTCTCATGAACTTTTATTCCAAAGAATCAGTTAAAGTGGGCTTAAATAAGATATGGAGGGAGAACCAGCTGCAGCACTGTAAACAGAAAGAAACAGTAAACAACAGGCCATCGAGGGGAAAAAATCTAATGGGAGGAACAAACTCTGCCTTAGCAGCCCTTCTGTACAGGGATCTATCTGTAAGACAAAATAGAACAACGTTTCTCTGCATACTGAAAAAAGTGTCTCAACAGCCCTTAAAATTAGAAAGGCTGGATGAAAAGGAGAAGTGGGCTTCATGTGGAAAAATGGCAACTGGAAAAAATAGCTAAGAAACACAGAAGTGAGGGCGGCAGTTCCAGCGCAGCTGTGGGAGGGAGAAAAAACTGAAGGGACAGCAGAAAGGAGACTGGGGGCTCCCTGTTCAGAAATATCCTCTTGCAGAGAATAGCTGCTCTGTGCAAAGCGACAGGGGAACAGGCACATAATTCCCTGCAGCCCTGGTACTTGTGCACCAGAAATGATAGAAGAGTCGACAGCAACAATCATAATAGCTGAAAAGTGTGCAAATATTTCAAATGCAGATGTGGGCAGAGCCCAGGAGAAGAAAGGCAAAGCCATTGACGGGTACCTGAGAGTTGCAAACACCCAGAATAGAGAGAAAATATTTAGTGACAAGATCTAGCAGGACAACCACTCAGAGGAAACAGAGGGGTGTCTTCGTTAGGAAATGGCACCATTTCAGCAGTGGCTGTGAGCATTTGGTTTGCTGGAATTGGTGCTGACTGTGGCTTAGCATGGGAGCAGTTCAGCCAGCCGCTGAAAAAAATGCTCTCTATAAAGGATGGAAAATTTTCCTGAAATATGGAAGACTTCTGGGCAGTGTAACTTGCAGGACTCTGGAATACTTCCTAACAGGAAATGGTGAAAGCCAAAATCTTTGAGAGAGTTAAATAAACATGAATGAAAAAGTACCAGTGAACATGAACATACAAGATAATTTTGCACCGATTCCAAAGGAAGATGTACAACCCTGCCCTAGAGCTGGTAGGGAGTGTTCAAAAGTCTCCATTTCACTAGGACTTTCCATAAAACGTCTGCAAATATTTGCATAGAAATTTAATCCTGGACCCGGATAAAGGGAATCACATTCTGACGAAGTGAGGGACAACGTTTTCATGAGTGGTTTTGGGTAGGGAAAGAGGGTGGCAAAATAGTCTCCAAATCTCGTTCTAAGCCAGTTCAGCATAGTCTTCCCTATTCTAACTCCTGAAGATACCGGATTCATTTCACAGCCCTACAAACAATGAACAACGTGCTTTTGGGCTTTGCCTGGACAAAGTAGGGAGCTTGAGAGACATTTCCAGTACCTTTCCGAGAGCAGAACACTGGTAGGTATAACGAGCACTTCTGCTGATGCTCTCTTGTGTGTCTTCAGCACGTGCGTCATGTACGTGGTGACACAATAAAATCCTCGCACTCAGGAATGCTGAACGTTAAAACCCACGTCCTTTGTGGTTTTTCAGCGTCCACTTCCCATCCACTCCCCCGTGTGACCTGAACAGAAGGATAATATCTTACCCCTTTGTCCACGGGGACCTTCACATCCATAGAGAGGTAGCCTGTTTCCCCATTGATCATCGCAGTTCTCAGCTGCAGAGGTGAACAAGTTTGGTGTTAGTGTCTCCAGGCAGGGCAGAGCAGGAATTAACAGAGCCACTTGTCATTAACCCACAGGGGCTGGCAGAAAGAATCACTCTTGGTTCCCTCTCCTCCCCAGCTCCGTCTTGCTTCTTTTAAACAGAAAACCTGTTTGCAGTGATCAGAATCCTTGTACAGTCAAGCTGATAAGTGATACAGAATAGTAATAGTTTATCCTGAAAGCTTGTTGATATGCCTTTTTAGCAAAAAGAAAGGATCTGGAATCTATGAAATTGCCAGTCCCAGTTACAGGCTTCACTGTTTGGCAGCCAGAAATTCATTAGCACAGTGCTTTGAGAGCCTGGAAGAAGAGAAAACTGAGAAACCCACCAACTCCCTCAGACTGAATCCAAAGCTCTTTGACATTTTAAAAACTGATTTGTAAGTTATAGGCTGTATTCAACACCACTTCTGAGGTGCAGCAAAGCAGCTGTTTAGCACAGCAAAGCAAGACTGTGTGAGAGCAGGGCAGGCAGTGAGAAGACCACTTTATTCAATCCAGGTTCCAAAGGTAAAATGTAATTTTCACAGTGACTCCCAGCCTCTGGCAAGAAAGATCCAGGAAATTTTTCCACAAACACAGAGGCTTTGACTTCAGGTCCAGCCTGCCAGAGCATATCAAGTCTATTGCTTCAGGCTGGATAGAAAAAAATAGGTGGGAAGTAACTTACTCATTCACAAATTGTTTCCTTACTTCCAGAGACAGGCCCCCATTCAGGTGCTAGCCAGTCTCAGCTGCACTGGCTTTACAGGGCCACGGTTTTGTTTATTGTGGCTGTTTGATGTGGGTTATTTACAGACCTAGAATATGAAGCTCACGTTTCCCAAGGCCCACATCTTGGAAATGAAAACATTGACTGGTACTATTACTCTTTTTTGGCTGAAAGTGTTTGACCTCCTTCCAGAGCCTCGGCATACTCTCTGTTGTGGTCTGACAGCCTGCAGGATTTGTTGTGGGTTCTGGGTTTAGAATCATAGAATATCCTGAATTGGATCATCAAGTCCAACTCCTGGCCCTGCACAGCACCATCCCCAGGAGTCACACCGTGTGCCCGGGAGCGGTGTCCAAATGCTTCCCGAGCTCTGCCAGGCTGGTGCTGTGACCTCTGCCCTGGGGAGCCTGTTCAGTGCCCAGCCACTCTCTGGGGGAAAAACCTTTTCATGATACCCAACCCAAACCTCCCCTGACACAACTTGAGGCCATTCCGTTGGGTTCTGTCACTGGTGAGCACAGAGAGGAGATCGGTGCCCGCCCTTCCTCTTCCCCTCTCATGGAAGTTGTAACTGCAATGAGGTCTCCCCTCAGCCTCCTCCAGGCTGAACGGACCAAGAGACCTCAGCCACTCCTTGCATGGCTTCCCCTCCAGACCTCTGACCCTTCCCCTTTCTCCCCTCATGCTGGGTTGCTTTACAGGCAAGCCCAGACCCTTGCAGCCGCCTGGCTGCAGGTAGCACCACTGTGCATCAGTTGGTATTTTCCAGGCAATGCCATCTTCCCTCCCCTGGATTCCTTTTTAGCAGCTTGATGTATTACACATCATCAGCTTGGGCATATTTTTCCAGTCTGAATGTGCTGCTTATCAGTGTTGCTGAGATTATACTGCAACTGATGTTGAGTCTGTCGTTGATCTAATACCATAGCTACAAATGTGAGTGTTGAAATGTTGGCAGCTTTCTGCTGCAGTGGGTGTATCTTGAGAGTCTCTAGACTTGCTGAAGTCACACTGCAGATATCGCTCGCGTCACTGAATGTCTCTGCACCCTCACTGACTGCAACCTTTCTTCTGGAAGATGCAGTAAAGGAACACAAAGGGGCTTTTGTTTTTCATGCTGGTTTCCTAACTTTTTTTTTCCCCTGGATAGTTTTACTCTGATTGCCTATGGACAGAAACCTTACCCTTGGTATTGTATTTGCATTCAGGTATCAGCGTTAGCTGGTCAGATAGGAACCTGCTGGCCAAATAAATATGAGAGCAAAGCAAATTTCTTTAATTTCCTCTTTTTTTTTTAATAGCAAACTAGGCAAAGAGGAACAGCTCTAAAAGTGGCTCCAGTGAGAGAGAAAACTACAGTGGGAGCAAAGTCCTGTAAGAGATCAGTGAACCTACACAAAGCTGCTGGCAACTTGCATCTTGATGGTTCCACTGCACATAAAATTCTTAATTTTTGTCTTGCTTTCCACGTTACACAGCCAGTTGCTGTGTTCCCTTTCTCAATTTGCCACTCTTCCACCTCCCAACTTCCTCTGATATTGCCTTTGTACTTGGCCTGCACTAGTGGCAGTAGCTACTCTGATCCTCTTGTCCTACCTGTTTAAGTGGATATCTATAGCATCAGATCCATTTATCTCAGCAGTCTCCCTGGTAATCCAGAAGCATGTGTCTCACTGCTAATTCTATCTTACTCCAAATTCAGTTCTTATCTTAGTAATTTAAGTATCTATTTCCTCCTAGTTCTGAGTAAAATAAAACCAGCCACAGAGGAACCTCTCTATATTCTCATTTTATCTGGGCTCCTAGATGTGCAGAGCAGCAGTGTGCAGCTGTTAAAGGTGCATGCTGTTTCTTCTTTATCACTTGTTAATAATTTTGCTCAAAAGACAGTAGAAAAGGTATTTTTTTAATCATCTTCCTCTGGTCAGTTATTTTCAGTGCCTCCACACCTGTGCAATAAGGTGGTTTCTGGAGTTTTTTTTCCCAAATGTCTAAGTCCTTTATCCTCTGTGTCTATTTTTAATAGTGACTGCAAGCTTTAGTCTCTTGAAGAATGTACTTTCTTCCTTGTTGCAGATCTTGTTAGTTGAGTGGCTTCAGCTGTATCTCACACACTGCATGGGTGGGTGGCATCACAGGACACTGCCACACTCCTAAACGACTTTGGCTTTGTATTAAGGCAGCATTAGGGCCTTGTACACACACACCAGCTCCCTGCAGCATCCTCCAAAGTGCTTCCTTCCTCCTCCCAGCACTTCTCCTTCTTTGTTCCATGAGAAGGAAGACTCATACTGGGAAGGAAGACAAGCGCTTGGTAGGGGAGCTTCATGCTTTGTCCTCCTGTAGACCACCCGTCTCTTAGAGCCAGTCAGGCACAGAAAAACACCAGGAGTGCCCACTGCTCCCCCACACCTCCCATACGGGCACACAAAGTAGTAGAAAGAAGGTGCTACAAAAAAAGGCTAAATTAACTTTCTGATACTCACTATTTCATCCTGGTCTTCCCACTCCACTTCTGAGAGATCTACGCTGTTGTAGTTCGGCTTAGGCTTCAGTTTCTTTCCTTCTTTATACTGGCATTAAAAAAAAAGATAAAGAAAAATATTCAAGTAAGCAGCTAGGTAACTTCCTAAACTAAACCTTTAAGAATTGGTGTGTAATTTGAAAATCAGGGGTGTCTCATTTGTTCTCTGACTAGGAAGGCAGCGTTTGTGCAAGCGTCTTCTTGGTCCTCAGTCGTGTATTTCTCTAGGCAGGCAGCGAGGGGCGAGGGGAGTTCGAGTGAGACAGGCTGCTCCAGGAGCAAGGGACAGACAGGAACACAGCTGAACTTGCAGGTAAAGGCTATGGCCGCCTTCTTCTAAATAGATCAGTACAACACACTTGCCTGCAGGAAATCAGTTTTTTCCCTGCAGCTAAGAGTATAATCCCATTAACATTATAATACCAGCAGGAGATCTTTTCTGATGGGAGCCGGGCTTTGCCTCCACTGACGGGAGACTTTTCACCTACAGCTAATTGACGCAAGAGGGCTATTCCACTAATCTCCGGGGTGAGGGAAAAGGCGTGAATGGGACTGGGAGAGGCCAATTTACGGTGGAAGGATAAAGCAGTGCCCTCGCCTAGCTTTGCCTTGCCCCACCCTGGAAACACGGCGTGTCCCTTCTCTTCTCGCACTGAAGAAACTCCCCGCGCCTGTGGTCTCCCTGTGCAAGCTGCCTTTTTGAAGACAGCTGCTGTGAAGCCCCGTGGTGGCCCTTTCTCTTGCGGTGACCACACGAATGCTGGTAGCTGTGTGCAGGTGGGTTTGTGCTGACCAGCACGCGTCTGAAATGTAAAACCATCACATGCCCAGGCATCTCAGCAACGAGGCCAGCTGGCCCTCGGGCTCCTGGGTGCCTGTGTATCAGAGGCTGGTGGCCTTCACAAAAAGGCTCAAAAAACCCAAAGAAATCAGCAGCAGCACTGAAAGTCACTGTTTTCAAGTCAGCAAAGGTTCTCAGATCCACAGCTCTACGTACCAAAGGACGGAGGTCTGGGTGTGAAAGGATGTAGCCGTTGTTGGTGTTCAGGAAGGCGTATCCATGGACACCCAGCTGGAGAAAGAGACAACAGAATAATCAGTGCTTCAGCTACAAACACTGCTGTGTAATGGGTGCTGCTGATACCTTGGCACCACCGGTATTGAGAAACATTTTCCTTTTAAAGGTATTGACCAGCAGAAAATAGAATCCATGCCAAAGCAGACATCTGTCCGTGCTTGGATGCACACAAGGCTGTGCAGGTAGTAGGTCTGTGCACACATTCAGAAAAATATGCCCTCCTAGAGTCTCATTGTCATCGTGGACAATTACCATCCAGAGGCAGACTGAGCTCTCCAGAGTAGGCACAGCAGAGCTGCACAGGGAATGGGCAACGATGGGGAATGCTGCAGACAGCACAGAAACAGTGGTGACAGGTCTGCGTGCCCATCGCTGCACCGCAGAGCAGTGAATGAACATGTGAGGATGAATCTTACAGATGGCTTCCCTGGAAACCCGGTCAGCCTTCAGAGGAGCTCTGCATTATGTTTCAGTGCTGGCAAGACCAGACCTAACCCGGGCCAACTGTACAAGCCTGTAGTCTTAAAATGCTTTTTAAGGAATAGCATAATCTAACAAGAGCAGACACTGGCTGACCTGATCTGCGAGAGATTTCCGAGAGAGCAATTACTCAGCTCAAGCCCACATATAATGCAAGTTCCAGCTATGCCCTGAGTTGCTAAAAACCTGCAGAGAGCCTCTGCTTGCCAAAACAAGAGGTGTCTCAAGGAAAACAACAAGGGATAAGGTTTCTATCTTCAAAAAAAAAGTTGCAACTTTATTTTGCTATAGAGACAATCCTGGAGGGATAACAGTAGGAAAGTGAGGAGGTAAGTAATTTACAATCTGTCTGTACATTCAGGGAATCAATTCTGTACTTCACACATCCCAGACCAAAACTTTAGACCGTCTCTATGTAAAGCACTTTTTTGAAAAGCACACTTGGCTTACCTCAGTGTGGCAAGAATGAAACCAAGACACTGGATCAGCAAATTTCTTTTTTGGCCTATTAAATCTGAAATTTCCCAGCCCAGTAAAAACACGAGCATTAATATACAAGCTCCAGAGGGCTGGAAGTCTGGAACCGGTCCTTTTGGAACCCATATGCCAGGGAATTCAAGTTGAGGATCCTAAGTTTCCAAACTGGTCTGGAGCTGGAAGAGTTTCTGAGAAGATGTGTCCTGCCTCTGATATAATGAAATCCAATTTTTTTTCCCCTCCTTTCCTGGCACTGCTTGGAGGAAAGAACAGTGACCCTTCTTAGCCCAGAAGAGAAATTATTGTATATCTGTCCTTTGAGTGACACGGAGAAAGGAAGATGAAAAGGCATTATTGTTACACAGAAAATAATCATATGAAAATTGGCCCAAACCAGCCAGCTTTGTAGGCTGGGTGCAGGCACCCTGACATGCACAGTTCCAGGGTTGTCTGAAGGATCATCTCCTACAGCTGCCTGTTCATGGTCTGCCCTGCATCCACCTCTGGAAGCGCCACAGAAATTCACAGCTTCTGACAGCACTTTCAGTCCTGTGGGTCTTCAGCAATCAGCTTCTGGACAACTGCCTCACTGGTAGTAGTTGTCTGATAGTTATTTAAGGGAAACGGAAAACTTGAAACGTTGGCTCAAATAGCCAGATTTCATGGTGGTCCTTGGATGTGCTCGTTGTCTCCCAGTGTGCAGCCCGACTGAGCAAAGGGTCACTGCATGGAATTTACAGCAGAAACCAAACCAAACAGTGCATCTCTGGGGGGATTTCCTATGGATGAACTTTTTTTTTTTTAGATACATTGAACATAGAGCTAATGGAAAGATTTTTGACTAACAGTTCTGGAGAGCAAATATTCTATCCAGGTACAGCACAAAGCGAGTGAGAGCCAACTTTCTGTACACTGTCCTGCCAAGAAACCATCATGCTGATCTGGAGAAAGGAACCTCTAGGCATGACAGGAGAGTTGGCTCTCCACAGTCCATTCAGCCCTCAGTTTTTCTGCTAAGAATATTGACAGTGAAACGAGTGTGTTTTTTGCCAGCTGGCATGGCAACTCTTGCCCACTGGGAACTGGATATAAAACTTTAATTCTTCTAAGATAGGCTGTCATCTCTGAGGGATCTAGGTTGGTGACCATCAGCATGCAAAGGTTCCGTGACCTTTTGCCAACCTGCTGGATCACCCAGTCCTTGTTTTCCTGAAGCAGCCTAAAAGCTTGTAACAGTGAATGATTTCATATGTGCTATGTAGGAACCACACACCGCTACATCCAACAACTCTTCCTTTATGCTCACAGTTTTTCCTGCAGAGCAGAGAAATGATTTTTCAGTCACGCCCACAGAAGTATGAGTAGTGACTTGGCTATGCAAAGGAACAAATTGCATTCTCTCAGTCTTACCTTATACCGTGGAGCAAGTTTTAACAACTCCCTCAGTGGTACATCAGAGCCCACCACACCCAGAAGAATGCCATGGGATCGCTTTAAAACAAAGGAGAACCCGTTTTCAGAAGCAAAACCTGGGTAGTTTTCTACCTGAAAACACACTGTTGTCTCCCTAGTAGTCTCCCACCTATCCCCTCTCTAGGCTTGCGTGAATGTGTTTATTCAAAACCAATTAACATACTTCAAAAAGTCCAGAGAGGTTATTCCAGTATTTATGCAGAGGACTATTTCTACACAGCTCTAGTCAGTATTCATCACTGTGATTCAGAAGTACCATAAAATCACAGGAAACAAGTTTTGAGGGCAAACCCCTGCATTCAGTATGTGGAAATACCAATAAGGTCAAGAAAATAACTCAAACCAACATGACCAATGGGTTGGTAAGTTGGGTCAACTAAATCAAATGCCAAATAACAAACTGTTAACCTAGAAAAAAGGAAATCCCCCCTCCACAACATGGGGAGCTGGTTGTTTAATAAGCAACTGGAGAGCACGATGGAAGAATTACACACAAGCTCCCACTGCAGTGCTGTGCTAGTGCAGGCTAAGGCCAACCCCAGGTGGAGAAGGCACACAGTTGTTTGTAGGACCTGGGTGAAGAGTTTATCCCTCGTACAGCAATGGTAAGGTACCATTCTCCATTTGTAAAGGATGCTGAGAAGTTGGAAATGGTACAGAAAAGAGTATCTAAAGGGTTTTCAAACCCCAGGGGAAATGCCCTTATCAACTCATCTAAATAATTTAACCTTTTTAATCTTATCAAGATAGACAGGTTTGACTTTATGGCAGTGTAGAAGATGCTTCCCATGAGAACATACTAAAGGGTACAGGCTTTTTAATCTATTAGAGGAAGCCATTGTGACAGGAAGGTGAGGTCAGACAAATTAAAAGTGGAATTTAGACGCCAGTTTTTCACTAAGAGTTAGAAACCACAATGGAGAGAACTTGGGGCTGGATGCCTTTCTTCAATGACACTTTTGCCAAAACCAGGGTATTTGGCTCATCTATGTGAGACGTAAAGCTCTGCAATAAAATTCAGACTAGACAAGGTAATGATCTCTTCCAGCCTGAAATTTTAGGGTCTGTGATCTAGGCTCAGTTTGAACATGGAAGGGATAAATCAAGGAGAAGCGTCACAAGGGGTATTTTGAAGAAATAGCATCCAGAGGAAATGACAGACTATCACTCTGACAGATAAATTATCAGCCATCCTCCCTGCGAGAGGTCTGCTGCCTTCCCTAACGGCTGGACATTGGTTCAGAGGCCCTTTAAAACCCCACGAAGCTCCGCTGCATGCTGTCCCCTCTGGCGGCAGAGGAGAGCGGAGCCCACGCCCACTCACTCACTCACTCACCGTCTCATTCTTCTTGCTGAACACCGGCATGGCCACGGTCGTCATGAGCAACAGGCTCTGAGCCTGCGAAGCAAAGAGCTGCCACAGAACAACAGCGTGCGTGTTAGCGAGGGCAGCACCCCGGAGAGCCCCGGGGAGAGGCGCTGCAGTTCCCAAGGACCCCAGATGTTGACTGCAACTAGCCACCTCCCCGCCTCCCACGCTCCTCCAAAAACAGATGGCAGCACTTTTAAATACTCTGCGTCCGAGAGGATTGTGGGATGGGCGCCTGCTCGTGTGGGGTGATGAGGATGGGATGAAAGCCAGTGAAATGCATTGAAGAGTTGTTTTAATGAGGAGACAGGAACCTGTAGAAGCTGTGGGACAGTTTATACCCACCACTCTTCCAGAGTGTGCACATGAGCACTTACACAATGAGTGCAAAAACCACCAACACAACGAGCACGGAACAGAGAAAAGCAACACAAAAAGGAGCAAAATCACAAACAAGGTATCATCTACACTGCAAACATATGAACACCACAAATGAAAAACACCACAGACAAATATTTAAATGACACAAATGGACACAAAGCCTATTTATGTATACTTGTTACTCAACCATCTAAGCTTAGGAAAAAGAGACAAAATCGTGATCCAACAGACACACCATGGTGAGCTGTCTCTGTGAGGGATATGGGACATGCATGTGTAATGGGATGACAGATGCTCCCAATTCAACAGAAGACAGATGCTCTAAAAGCACACATGAGAGGAGGTAAAACAGGCAAGCCACATGCAAAGGAGTCTCCCAAACACGCCTAGCTATCAAAAGATTCTAATCCTTTGTTGCCAGTAGCATCCCTCATTCCATCTCTCATTTGGCCAAGTAAGTAGCAAGGCAAGGAAGGACCTCCTGTCCCTATTACAGAGCGTGCTGGGAGCCATAAGGGAGCCAGCCAACAATCTATGGGGTTCCTTGATGGAGACTTGAAATCAGTATCTTTAATTACTACTCGGGATGATTTTTTGTGGAAACTTCCCATTCACAGCAACACTCACACTAACACACAGCAAATAAACTTCTCCTGCACTTGCTGGACATATGGAAAACGAGATCAGGTGAATTAAAACTACTGCACAACACAGCCCTATCTACTCTGAACCAACAGCACAGCACAGCTCTCCAGTACATCCAGCATTTCCTCTCCTCTTCTTGCCAGTGCAAGAGGACTCCAAGTGCCGCAGCCCCCGCCCCCTCCAGATGTACAGGCCAGCTGTGGCTGTGGAGGCTGGCACTCACACACTGACTGGCACAGGGGAAACAGCACACGCACAAAACACAGGGTGCAGTTACCTCCTCAGACTGTGGCAGCTGGTGAGAGACATGGATGAACACATAAATGAGTACATGAATGGAGGAATGAATCAAAGACAGGAGAGGCTGGGACACAGGAAGAGAACGGCAAGCCAAGACAAGAGGCAAGGAAAGAGATGCAGAAAAACACGTGCAGCAAACAAATCCCTGCGGCTGCCTTGGGAAGCGTGACCCTATACACCAGTGCCAGGGGTGGCAAGTCCGCTGATAAAATAAACTTCCTGGGTAATTACCAGCATTTCTGGAGGTTTTGATTAGTACCCTCAAGTACCATGTCCCAGCCCTCATTTGGCAGGGGTCATACAGCAGAAGATATCCCCACGTCACCCTCACAGAGCCAAATGTCTTCCCACAGGGCAGGCCTGAGACAAAGCGGGGGGCATTGGGAGTGCTGACTGTCTGGTCCTTTGCAGTGCATCCTTTGCCCACAGCGCTGGGCTCAGGACCACTGTGGGGAGTCAGGTCTTGCTAGTTTAAGGAAGGAAAGAGCGAGCCTGCTGCCCCAGCTGAAATCTGTATCTTTGAGCAGCAAGCGATTTGCAGTCAGCTCCTGGGCTGGAGGAAATCAGTCTCTGTGACCCTACCCTGAGCCATGAATAATCTATTCTGTGAATAATCCTTTAGAAGGTAACCTGCTTGCACAGAAGCACTACTTAAGTGACGTTGTGCCTGTGTGATTAGTCCTGGGCACCTGGGTCACTGCAGATTCAGATCTGAGTCTGCAGACACATCTTAGCTCCAGGAGCAAGCAGAAAAGAAATACTGTCTGTCTCAGGCGAGCCAGAGACCAGCAATTTCTATCAATCAACCAACTCCTGGCTTGTTTTACCTAGATTTCAGGCCTTTATTTAGGCTTTGACTTGTTCTCAAGGTCCTTACCGCGCTGTCCATGTAGGCTTCGGTCCAGATGATGTCGTGGTCGTGGTTGATGACCATGGGCCGGCTGAGCACGTGCAGGTACTCCATGACGTTCTCCTGGACATCTGCCAGCGTGGAGATCTGAGTGTAGTAGCCTTCATGGAGAAACAGAGGTGTGAGTCACTCTGCTGACACATCTCCCCTATTTCTAAATGAGTGCAAAGCTAGAAAACTGGGTGTCAAAGGCTGTATCTACCCAGGTGGGTAATCTGTTCTTTGTGAAATGGGCCTTGACGTGCCTTGTATCCACAAGCTTCTGTGGAAATCTAGAGTTTCAAAGCAGTGGCTCTGCTCTTCTAAAAATGCTGAAGCAATGTGCAAGATGAGAGTCTTGATATAACCAGATTTGTGCAAAGCAGATGCAAAACGTTGCTTTGGGTCTCAGGAAAACCTTCCACTAATCAGGCTGCCTTCAGCCTGGAAGGCCAAACATATGCAAGCAAAGCGTTTCACCAGGCTACCCACTTGCCCTGCCCTATTTTATATTAAGACCAAATTCCCACCTCCTCTTCCAGATTTTTTCCAGCACTCTTCAGTCTGCCTAGCTTTACATCCAAGGATGGCAACTACTTCCATCTGCACATTGGAAGCAGAATAAAAAGTGCAAGTTACCTATTTCTAGCTATTTACCTAAGCTTTGTCCCTGCAGCTGCACCCGTAACATTCTAAAACTACAACGAGGAGTACAGGGGAAGAATGTTTCCAGGTTACCAAAAGGTCCTTAAAACCAGCTGCTGGTTAGAAGTGCTAACACAGAGTAATGGCATGAGGATTCCTGCGTCCTGCTTCTCACCACAGGCACTGGTTGTACTTGGTATAGGACAGAACATGTCAGATAGATGGAAAACTTTCCTACCACTAGGAAAACACTGTCATGTGAAAGGGCTCGCGTTCTGATAAGCTTTGTGATGTGGAAGCAGATTTAGCGCGCTCGAAAACAAGGGCCACAAGAGTTATACAATGCACTGAAACAGAAGAACCAAAATCAGGGAGACTTCTGCACAGCTCAAATCTGGTTAAGTGAGAACCCAAGTGCAAAGAGCACATTTTGGTTATCTGGTTATTCAGAAGAACCCATTCGGACATTCTACAGTGAAGCAACAGTACCATGAATTCTCTGTCACTGATCTCCTGGCTGAAAACGCAATCTGAAACCCAGAGGTTTGTTTCGTTTAACAAAACCTAAAAATATGACGTGTAATTCATAGTGCTAATTAGATGGATGCTTGAGCCCTGAGCATCCCCAGCTCACAGACATTCTGCAGGCCAGCAGCTCTCCTGTCAGCTGTTTTCAGCAGCAAATGTTCCCATGCATTTCATGGTCTGCTGGAACCACTGCTCGGGCAGGAAAACAGTTTGTACCTGACACCCAGCTTCAGTTTTCCCTTCCCTTCCCTGTTCAAACGGGACACTGATGTAACAAGCATCACTGTCTCCAGAGGCCAGGTCATGCCCAAACATGGATGGCTTTTTTTTCCCCTTCCCTTTCCTCCTTTACTCTTGCAGACTCTGACAGTGCTAACTTGACTTTTTAACTGGCCCCAAGTGCATAGAGGTGACTCACCTACTGTGGATGGATTCTCTCATTCATGTAATTTCAGGCTAGCTAGAGAGAACAGTGGGTTTGGGGTGGGATTAACAAGCTATTTTGGTACCTCAGTGAAAACCACTTACACACAAAGAATTTGGCCAGGATACAGGGGTTAACCTGCAGGCCTTGTGAAAATTGCTGTAAAATCTTTAAAGCAGAAATGTTTGTTTTATATCTCAGCCAAAAGATGTCAGGCTCTCTGACAGAGCTTTAGACGGATTGTCAAAAGCCAGCAACTGGGGCACAATAAGCAGAGGGACTTAGGTGGACTACAGCCAGCATGAATCTCGGTCATAGTGTCCCTTGGCACGGCGACAGGAAAATGCGGTGGCTCAGCACGGAGGACTTGTGTTAGTTGGACACAGGCATGCTTCACGTGGGCCAGCAGGGTCTGCTTTTTCCTTAGGTTGTGTTCCAAGCGAGGGCTCGTGGGCCCCAGCAGTAGTGGGTAAGCCTCAGAGGGGCGCAGGCCTGGCTGCAGGCCAGGTGTGACGTGCGAGATGGGGACTGGGAACCGCTCCCACACGGCACCTTTGTTGTTGCAGGCGATCCACTTCACGTTCGGGGCAAAAGTGACCTCCCGTCCGATGAGGTACGTGAACACCCGGACCTGGGAACAAGGACACAAGGATGGGAGAATTAGGCTGTAATGTGCTACCACATCCGAAGGGCTGCGGTTTGGCACCCCCTTGTCCACTGGTGAGAACGTGGTGAGAGCAGTAGCTCTGCCTTCACAGACACAGGAGCCTCTCGCACCATTTGTTTCCTGTTTTGTGGCCTGGAACTTAATTTCCAATTACAATAAGCCCAGAAAACCAAGTAGCGCCCGGGATCATCTGAATAACAAAGCAAAAGTGCAAATTCTGTTTGATTTTATAATAGCAGCCCCGCCAGGCACTCAGCAACCACATGCAGAGAGGTTTATAGCTCCCAGGAACCCTTTACCCAGGGGAACAGCTGGCCACATGAATCATTTAGAGAGAGCTTTACCATTTCTCTTGCGTTTGACCATCAACAAAAGAGCCAATCCTGAAATAAACTGTTTTAACAGCCCCCTGCTCTGGTCTCTCAGTAGGCTGCTTCTCTCCCTTTGTGCATTGCTGCTAGCTGGGATGAGGTAAACAAATAAATCAGGAGGGTTTAGGATGAGCAGTGGTCTATCTCACTTGCACAGTCAGCTCTGCTAGTGCAAGCCTGTAATCACAGACATCAGAACAAACAGGGCTGGAAGGCACCCAGAGAGGGTGTTTGGATCATTCCCCTGGCCACCATAAGAGCTGCTAATAGCCAAACCTTTCCAGAACGGGACCAGTTATAAACAGTCCTGCATGGGATTAAAACTCTCTGCAAAAGTTGGTTTTTAATTTTGAAATACTCAACTCAGTCTTTATAACCTCACCAGGAGAACGTTTTGATTGCCCACGCCTTTGTTAGAAAACAAAGTGTATGAAGAAGAAAAGCTTCCCTGACCTAGAGACGTGCATTTGCAATCCTCTCACCTCGGAAATCACTGCAGTAGGCTCCTGCCTGGCTGCTTTGTTTGCGTTCACAGTCAGGAGCCCATGGGTGTTCAGGTACTGGACTATGTGAATGCTCAGCTCTGCCTGATATCCTGGCTCAGGCTCTTCTGCTCCCAGCACAGCAGGACAGCACCTTTCCCCTCCCTCTCTGTTTATGGCCTCCCAGACAAACCTTCCGATCGGGCCAGTTGTATTTTTCAAACACAGCTTCATAATCCTCCACGGCTCCGTCGGTGATCAGCATGATAGCTTGGTTACACAAACCTCCTTGGCCAGCATCTCTGAACTGCAAACAGAGAGGGAGAGCGTTGCTTATCCCAGCACAGGCTGTTTCTGAGTAACCGCGCTCTATTTATTCACGGTGGGCCACATCCCGACTTCCACTCGCAAACCTCACACTGCTCGGAAAGAGGATTGTGTTCGCATGCTGCATGTAAATTGTTTATTTATACAGCCCTGCCTGGCACATGCAGACACAGGAGGCTTTGCAGAAGTACAATAACGAGGAGAAAATAAGTGTTGTGGAGGAAGGGTGCGATTCCCTGCTGCTTCACATCTTGCACAGTCGCATTAGCTTATGCAAAACAACTGTAGATTGACCATAAACACGGCAATTCTGATTTGACAGCGATAACTGTCACTTTTTATGGCAGAAAATGTGAGAGGAGTGAAAAATCAGACTCATTATTTCAGGGTGAATCCATCAATCTGCCAGAGAATAGCAAAGAGAGGCAGGAGCATATGAAAAAAGAAGGCTACTGCCATCGGAGCTGGGAAAGGTTATGGACGTGCCAGACAGAGAGGCCGTACACTGACATGACAGATGACCTGTTATCTATGCAGAAGTGATATTTAAGGCAGAGCAGAAGTGCACCAGGACTCTGGTACAAACGCTGACGTGCTCCCAAGGGCACCTGCAGAGGTGTTGGGCAGACGTGCTCCTACAAGCAAGCCAGACCCTGCCTGTCCAGCCAGGGAGAACCAGCCCTGGAATGCTGCCTGTGTCCTGCTCGTGCAGAGCCATGTGCCTCTCGTGCCCTCAGGTACCCGCTCTAGAGAGCTGAGGGCCTTATGCAGCACCACCACAGTGTTAAAGCCAGCAGCAGGGGCAGCTGAGGACACCCCAGGGACAAAACCGAGCAGCCACCTTGCTGCAGCTCCCAGCTCGGTGGCACTCTGTGCTTCTCCTTGTCCTGCCTCTCACTGCTCCTATGCCCTGAGCAAGGAAGAGCCTGATCAACAGAGGAGGGTGCAGAAACTGGTGCAGAGCTAAAACATCATGGGAAGAAGGAGACACGACAGGTCTCCTGATAACAAAGATTAATGAGAGGCAATAGCACAAGATGAAGAGTATACAGCAGACCAACTGAAGGGCGACTAAGGTTACATCACGCAGCAGCAGTTTTAAACTGCAGAGGATAGTTATACCTCATAAAGGAGAAAAAAGGTATCCAAGTGGCAAGATTAATTGCATAAAATGAAATCCCTGCATGGGGGAGCAAGAGCACAGACCACGAACTGGGAGTTTTTTGGATGTTTTGGGGTTCAATTCACAACTCCTTTCGGGTTTGCTAAGGCTGTGTTATGACAGACAAATGCCTTTACCAGCGTGGCTGGTCCTGTGGTTCCACTGCAGGTTAACATCACAACCATGAATACCTCGAAGCCAGTTCCAAGCCCAGGTCTCCCCAGTAATTTCACCACTCCTACAACTACATCTGTGATTGTCCCTTATGATGAAATTGCCAGGTTCAGTGAACATCACCATAATGTCACCTTCTGCCACCATCTGTCTTATCAGTCCTGCCTCCTTCAACTTAACACTGCACCTGTAACTGTACTGCAGGAAGCATGGATTCAACAGCTTCTGCATGACCACAGGTACAAAGCCCTCCCTGGCTGGGCCATTGCTTGTGTCACTGACCACAACCAGGAGAGATGGCCACGAGGGAGAAGGGCGCTGGAACAGGGTCATTCCTAACGAGCTATTCTCAGGTGAAACATCCAGGGGGAATACCGAGTCAGGATGAGGCGTTTGGACGTGCTGCTCCTCTCTCGTGTCCCCACAGCAGCACACTCAGAGGGGAGACAGGCAGCAAAGGCTGAGGGTGTACAACAGGAACAAGCACAGGATGCTCTTAAGAGCAAACCAAAGGAGAAAAGTGGGTGAGAGCCACGTGGGATTCTGCTAAAGACCAGCGGGTAGGAAAAAACCAGAGCCTCAAGTGAGCTGTTTCTAGGACAGAGATCAGCTGGGTGCAGATTAGCAGCCAGAACAGATAGTGTGGGTGTCCACCAGGGAGGCACAGGGTGCAGGAGATGCTGTCAGAATGAGGCTCAGATCACAGATACACGAACCTGGTTACGAAAGCAGCTTATTCCAAAATGTTGCAATCTACAACGTGTTTGTTTAGATTATTACTAAATTACCATTTAATTAAGGTCACCCGCCATTTCATCAAACTACTTAAGATCTCTTCATGAAGTTTACTTCAGAACTCATAATACTGAGATACTGAGAGATCAGATGTTTTATCAGAACCAGCAATCTCCTAATTACAGGAGTAGATGATATTTTCAACAGGAAAAATGAGATCATCAGTGTCATAGAAATGGAGATTAAAAAGACAGATTTAGAAAACAAACGAACAAGAGGTAATCCCTGGTTTTTAGGTCCTTTGTGACTGGCTGCAGCTGTAGCAAATGATCTGACAGCATTCACATCAAGCTCTGAGCATAAATCCCCGCTCTGACTGAAGTCTCAGGAGCGTGAAAGAAGGGGAGACAAGGAATAACATGTCCACAGAAGAGATGTCTGAAGGAATGCAGGCTAGAGCTGGGTCAGTGAAGGAGGCACAGGGCTGTGTGTTCTCCTCTATAACTTCAGTCACGTTGCCAGGACTAACAGGCATGATCTAATTAATTCAGGGTCACAGTCTCTTGTACTCCCTTGTTTGCTCATTGCCTTTTACTCTGCAGTTACAGGCTGGCACAGAGTTCCTCGTGAAGCAATAGGAACCATCAGCATCGCTCAGAGATGTGCAGGCACGCGTGCTGATCATGTGCACATCGGAGCAGGGCACTGAGCAGCCCCTCTCCATCTCCTCCTGCTCCATTATTATGCAGACCTGCCTCTGGAATGGCCTCCAGAACTACTGAAAATTCAAACTTGGTGGAAAGCATCTCATGGGGACAAAATCAGCAGCAGACAAGAAAACAAAGCCAGTGAAGAAGAAACAAGAAAGGGCATTAAAACAGAATAGCAGGAACTGGTAAACAGGAAATTATGAGCTGTGCGTATCCTGAAAAATATGCTGTAGAATCCAGGTCCATAAAAATGTGACTGGAATCAAGAAACAATTTCTAAGTGTTCAGAGAAGAAGCAAGAAAGGGAGTAAAAATAATATGGTGCCAGATGATAAAAACCGGAGGGAAATGGTCAGGTAGAGATGCTTTAGAGCCTCCATACTTTTATCATCGAAAGGACAATATTGTAATGGCTGGGTACCCACTGAAGTGATAAGAAACAAAGAAAAGAATGAATGAATGAGAGGCGGGGTCACAAAAAGGGTTAAAGAAAAAACTAACTGAAGGCATTTGAATAATCTGTGCTCAGCACGAAGGGAAAGAATTGCAGAAGGTGTAGCTGCACTGCTTGCCTCGTGGGCTGAGACCTGACTGGGACTCTACAAGATCCCAAAGGATGAAGAGGGAATTGAGAGAAAACACAGAAAATAGATGGATAAATTGTCCTTAAACATCTAGCATGCTACTAGAAAAATTAGTGACACGTGTATCTTGTGAGTGTTCCCCCACACAAGTGGGACATAAAGAGGCCACAAACCTTTGTTTACTTCAATCAGCACACAGGTTCATTCTTTTTATGGCACCAGTTCGCTCAAGTTACTCAGAATTTTATGTCTCACTGAAATCCAGTCTGTTACCAGTCTCCTCACCCTGTTTTCACCTGTAGTTGTTCTGGAATGACCCACTCAGTTAACTTCAACGCTTATGTGATTTCTGAGATCGGCAGTGAGCCCAGGCATGATTAAACCAGCTTGGTGGTAAGAGGAAACATCACTCCAAGGTGGCCTGGGAAAGCCAGAACTTGGCTTTTCTTTTCCTCCACAGAGTGGGAAAAGCAACAGCTTTCACAATATATGCTCGTTCTGAGCATATCCTGAGAAAGGAGGACACATGCATGGGAAAGGGGAGGCAGTGGCTGTAACGCAGAAGAGGAGGGTGGATAGTGCCTGGGGAGGGATGCTGCAGAGACTCATCAGCTGGATAGGAATTAACGATGTGACAGTGCCTGAAAAAACCGTAGCTGTTGTCTTGCGCCGTGTTAAGAGGACTACGGTGTGTAAAACAGGGAGGGCAATTATTCTGCTCTGCTTAGCACTTGATAGCTCTCAGCTGCAGCACTCACACACTGCTGGGAGGATGGTGTTTCGGGGGAGGCAGCCTGGAAGCAGAGCAGCGGCCACAACAAAGGGGTATAAATCCCGCAGGAAAAAGGGGAGAGCACAAGACCAGGCCAAGTTTGTTGAAACAAGGAAGAGAAGATAGCAGCGAGGCAGATTAAAACTTAATGGATAAGAAAAGACCTCAAATGATAGCACTTCACACCCGAGAATTTTGAAGCACTTCATAAATGTGTGCTTAAGAACATGGTTTCCCTGGGATGCATATTTTATTGAAACCACTTGGTTTGTGGCTAAATTGAAATAGAGAGTTCAAGTGGTTTATTGAGCGTGGCAGAGAGGGACAGGGGGGCTCTGGCTAGCTGTTCTCCTGAAACCGGTCTGCAAATTGTGTCATGGATTAAAACACACCCTGTCTCCCCCAGCGGATAATGGAGGAAAGCAAAGACAGTGAGAGATTTGTGCTCTTCTTCAACCCATCTTTGCTACTCATACCTCAGTGAGTAGGCCTCTGCTGGGCTATTAATTCTGTGAGCAATTGGACTGAGGAAAATTACCAGGGAGACTTTGCAGCCACTTTCATTACAGATATTATTCCTGGCTGGCTGTTGTAATCAGCAAAGCCTGTTTCATCAGCGTGATGTCGCAGTTCTCATTCTCTTGCGTGTGCTCCCGTGAGCAGTAACAGGAGAGCCTGCGAGGAACAGCTGAGAATGGGAATTCTGTCTGATGGGAAGGGGGTGGTCAGTCCCACCGAAGTCCCCCTTTGCCCTGCCTGCGTGACTGCAGCAGCACCGATTTGTTTCGGGGCACCCTGACAAAACCCTTTTCCTTTGCTAGTACCAGCACAGGTCTAAGAATCTCGAGGAGATTTCAGAGAGCCCTTAAACCACACGAGCGCTTGGCAGGTGCCACCCTTTTGCCTTCAGCTGCGGTACTTGCAGAGCCTGGGGTGCTCCAGCTGCTGATATTAAGGCACTCTGTAGATAAGCCTTATCAGGGAAGCTACAGTCTGGGGAAGGCTGCAGCAGGACAACAGGAACGTGTCCGCACTTCCGTGCCTACGTACAGGCAGCCTCTGGAGCTGCCGTGTGTGCACAGAGACAATGTCTGTCTCTTCTGAATGCCACCAGAAATCCTGGTGTGAAGATGCAAAGCCACTTCCGACAGGTCCTGGCAGGTCTCCTGCTGCACGTGCAGCTGCCCCACAGCTGGCTGGCAACACGGCTCCCAGCTGGTGTCTTTGGTGGCCTCGTGCTGAGGTCCCTTGCACTGAAAGGCACACGGTCACAGCCCGTGCTGCAGCGAACGGCACGCTGCAGGAACGCTGGAATCTGGGGAAGGAAAGCTGGCTGCAAGAGATGTGGAGCCCCGTTTCACACATTTCTTTGATAAAGATGCTGTTTTCATAAATAAACTGCTGTTTTATGTTGCAAGCCATTTCCAAGGCACAGCAAAGCCCTTCCTCCAATGCCTGAGCCAGACGCCTTCTCCCCAGATCCAAGGGGACAGCAAAAGGCACGAGGGAAACAGTGCTTCACCTTGTGAGCGAATAACAGCAGAAGGTTTTATCACCACTGGGTGCTGCATTGTCCAAAAGCAATCTCAGAGCTGTTTTGAGCTCATTAAGCAAGAGAGAATCAACAAGAATCAAGATAAGCGATGACTACTAAAAATGTTGACTGCATTTTTTAATGCTAAATAGAGAGAATAAATCAATTCTTTACCCACCAAGGAGTTTCTTCTGTATTACTGCAGTGGGGTCACGTTAGTCCACTGGGGTGCATGGGCAACACTCTCTCCCTGCAGGTATTTTTGGTTCACAGGACATATTTTGTCTCAGATTTTAAGGCCCCTTCCAACCCAAGCCCTTCTATGATTCTGTGACCCACTGGCACCTTTAGGCCAACCCCACCATAGACAGTGCCATGAGGGGACGGGGGTATTCAGCTGGTTCTTGGTCCTTTTTCTTGTTACCACTCCTTAAGAAACAGAAGTAAATTGTACCTTTCCCTCCAGGCTACTGAATTTCCTATTCACATGAGGCAATGAATCATTTATGGCTCTTATCAGAGGGCACGATCAGAGTGATTAATTCTCCTGTACCTGTGATTTCTTCCCCAAGCACTGATACCCTGCAAAGTGACATTGAAATAAATCTGAAGAATAATCTTTCATGTCTTCATCATCATCTACTGCTCGCTAATACATCACTTACAGCCAGAATTGTGGCCCTCAGCTGATCAGTTATATTTTATTGCCACCATCTGTAAAGGTGCCTGGGCAATGCCCAAGTGTGGGGCTCATTAAGAAAACTCAGGCTCCTGATCCTCCCTGGGCAGGGACTGGTGGCTGTGGGCATCATGCACAAACCACCAACACTTGCCCCTAAGATGGGTCAGCCCTGCACACTGCTTGTCACAACTTTGGGACCCATGAGATCAGCTCACGCCCCCTCCCCAGTGCAGCACCACGAGGGATGTGCTGTCACTGGTTGTAGGGGTGGGCAGGGCACTCGTGCTCCACATGAGCATCAGCACCAACTCTTACCTCTCTCAGGATTTTGAAGGACTCTGTCAAAGCCTTGCGCACAGTCCCCACTCCTTTTGCTTGCAGCTCCTCCACCAGCTGCTTGAAGTGCTGGCAAGAAGAGAGGAAAAAAACCAGGAATGAGTTGCAGTCAGGGTGTTCCCTTTGACCAGGGGAGGAAAGGGCAGCCTGGAAGAGGCCGTGCCCATGCAGCTACAGCAGGACTGCACTTCTCCAGTCTCTGGACCAACAATCCATGTAAGATCACAGAAGGGGCAAAACTACTGGAAATCTGACTTCCCCTTAACTGCTCCTTCAGGAAAAAACATCCTGTGCACCCAGAAGCAATAGGATGAAAAAAGAGAAAAAATCTGAATGCTTGTCTATGACTTAGAAGGCATTGATCTGCCTAAATTAAACCCTCTCTGCAAGATAGTGTCTGGAAGGTTCAGGAATCCTTTGGGAAACACTGCAGAAGACTTCACCCTCTGGAGTCATACTCTGACCTAGGGCTAAGCTGGGAAAGAAGTCTGGTTGTTGAAGGCATGGAAGGATGTATTAATACAAACTAAAAAAACTGAAAGAGGAAGGGGAAAAAAAACCCCAGGGAGAGAAGCTAAAAATACCAGTCAGCCCAGAGGGTGGTGGGGCAGCTGGACACAGGCTGGCCACCTCAGGGCTCCTGAACCCTCCTGGATCAGAGCACCAAAACCCCTCCTCAGCAGGGACACAGGGAAGCTGTAGCTGCTGCTCACCCCACCAGCTGCCCCCTGTTGCAGCAGCTTGGTGTAAGTCAAGGTGCCAGCACACAGCACTGAACAAGTGCTGGCTTCTGGAACACAAACCCTGCTGGGAGAGGGGTGCTCCTTGTCCCTGCAGCTTCACCTCACAGCATCTTAAGGCTCGTGCTCTGCTCACACGAAGAGAGCTACCTGGGTTACACTGAGAGGGGCCTGGTACTCACCTCTCTGTTATCTCTGTCTGCTTGGACCAGGATACCCTTAAAACAGGGTTCAATAAAATGAACATAATCATTGTACTGCAAAGAGAAAACGGAAAAAAAGGGGTTGTCATGGGAGAAAATTCACAAGATGGGTTCGCGTCCTAGGTGGATGCTCGGAAAACCGTATGGAGAATTATGCCATTTTACACCCAGTTCCCTCAAAACATTGTTTATAGCGATCATGGCAAATTAGGATTTTGATGAATCTTCTGTTTGTTTGAATAACGCATCAGTTCCGGTGTTTTGCTGAGTTCTAGCTGAGCATACCTACACATACAAAGTTACTTTTTTTCTTCCCCACTCACACCATAAAGTTTTTATGCACACTCTATGAACTTGTACCCCTGGCCTTGCTTCCAGCACTTTTCGCACATAGTTTTGACTTCTGGAGACTTTGTGAGTCCCCAGCCACCAGCTGAGCCCTGCAACCTGAAGTTTGAAGCCTCTGGTGCACGGCTGAACAAGAGCAAACCAGGTTAGCACACATCCACCGAGCTGGGATAATTAAGGGAGCGGATGATTCCAGGCTGTTACATGTGAGGTAGAGCTTGGTGATGCCCCTGTGAACCTTTTCCTGCAAGGTTCAGAAGAGTGCAGCTCCTAAGAGGCCGCTGATGCTCAGCTGATCAACAGGAGCTTAGGTCAGGCTGTAATGTCTCGGAGCCAGTAGGTTCTTGGTGTGAGTGCAGTGAAAGAATATATATATATATATACACACAACATGATATTTCTGGGATTGTTTCTGAAGAGCAGATGCTATTTCAAACTCCTTAATGACTCCCCTCCATTCTTCTGCCAACACTGTTCACTCTTCCATCTGTCCAGTCATATAAAGACAGAATTGTTGCCACTGGAGTTTCTAATTAGCTAACGTAAGAAGCTATCAACAGAAAGTAGAATTTATATCTCGGTGGCTGTGCCCTGGCAAGCTATCATAGAAAGAAGCCTGGGGAAAGAGATGGTGTTTGAATTAGCTTTGAAAATTAGAAGGCGAGGAGCCTTTAACATGGCACCAGTCTTGGCATGAACCACGGAAAGAAGTTTTGCTTGCTGCGGCCAGTGGTGCTGGTTCTCTGCGGGTAACCAGCCCATCCTCACCCTGCCAGGGCTTAAAAAGGAAGAGAGTAACCCTGAGCCTTCCTGACCAAGCTCCATGCAAGCCCAGCTGACCGACTCAGGACTGTAAGGGCAGCCTTGCAGGATGTGGGTGCACAAGAAGGCATATAGTGGTAGTTTTCCAGCCTGGAAGCGTTATCCTGAGGATTACACTGCTGCTGCTGGACCCAACCACAGTGTTATGGCAAGCTGGGTGGATTTATTAGGTCAGGTCCCTCTCTACAGCCCTTTGTTATCTGTTGCAGTCACATCCCTAAGTAAGCCAAAAAGATGCAGCCAACGTCCTGTGCGGAGGAGGGATGAAATGACCTGGCAGCCACCCTGCTGAGCACACAAAGCTGGCTTCCCGAGGGTAATTTGGGTTAATCCCCCACCCAGCACAGGTGCTGCCGTAGGTAGGTCACTGTGATTTGCTGAGGGGAAGGAGGAGAGGGTGTGAGGCTCGAGGGGGTCAGCTCAGCGCTGCCGTGGAGACAGACATACTGCAATGATGTTGACAAAGTCGTTTTCTCCCAGAGTATCCAAAATGGTGACGATGGTGTGCTTGGCAATGGTCATCCTCAGGCCCTTCATGCTGCCACTGACATCCACAATGATGACAATGTCCTTGGGAGAGGTGGCTGCCTGGATGTACCTGCACGACAAAGAAGGCAGGGGGGCAGGGTGAGCAGCCGGGCAGGAGGAGTGCAGGACACGCTGCTGTCACACGGTGCCAGCCACAGCACAACCTGCACCACGACCACAGCTACCCAGCAGCATCAGGCTGGCCCCAGCACCTCGCTTCCCACACACTGAGTGAACACATCACAATCCTGAAGCCTGAACATCCCCCTCCTCCCAGTCACAGAAGTGTCGTTTCCACGTGGCACATGTTAGATGTCACAGGGAAAGCTGTTGCTGGCAGCTGGAAGTATTTACGTACCCCCCACCTCTTGCAGGAGCACCACAGGACATTAATTATTGATCAGCAACTCACCAAGGCGTCATCTTGGAGAAGAGGGAGAGAGGAAGGATGAAAGGTGCTTTGGCCAAGTCTCCCCAAAACTTACCAGCCACGGTTCCTGCAGTCAAAGGAGATCACTCCGTTCTCATCTGGTAACCACTTTATTCCTGAAGAGAGCAGCAAGAGGAGCAATCAACACACACACACAGGCAGGCAGGCATCTGCTCCCTGCTCCCCTGCACTGCTGCTGTTCCCTGCTGAGACCTGGCTGCCCCTGGGAGCACACGAGTCTGGCCCGCAACAGCAGTGGCCACTCTGCAGAAATACAAGCAGAGCTGCTCGGTTTTTGGCAGTTCTGAGTAAACTGTTTATTTCTATTAAATTCTGTTTATTTTATTATTCTATTTCTGTTTATTGTTTCTATTAAAAAATGTACCTAGGCATAGTCTGTTTGAATCTGGGAAGCAATTGCATGTACTTTGAACTTTTTGTCACTCTGATGCAGTTCTCAACAACAGATTTTCTTTCTCCCAGAGGGTGGTTGAGAGCCTAAATAAGCAGCAGCAGTGACAGGGATGCATCCCAGGTTTCCTGCTACAGGCTCTGTTCCCAGTCCTCTCTGCTTTCACCTCCCCCAACATGTGCCAGGTCACAGGGAAGGGCACGCAGCCATCTGGCCAAGAGGCCACCAGGCCAAGCTGCAGCTGCAGCATCTCACGGGTTCCTCCAAGCACAGGACCTCCCCCACTTTCTGCCGTGACCTAAGGTGCCACTCACAGCTGGCGAGTGGACAACCAGTCAGGCTGGCCACTGCATCTGCCACGCGTGTCCTCGGAGAGGCTTTGGCCACCGCTCAAACCCACAGGGGAGCCTGAGGCAGGGAGCTATGGTGTTTTGGGAGCTTTTTGGGGCACCCCTGCCAGCAGACTCCTCTGGGGTTGCATGGGCAATGTGCCTGAGGGGCTGGTTCTAGTGGGAGAGAGTGGTTTATGCCTGCGGAGTCCCACTCCTTCAGCCTAGTCAGCCCATGCAGGGGTACTCTGCTCACTGCACCCTGCCCTTCCTGGGGCCGTGATGCCCCCACACTTCCCAGACTGGACTCCTCCATGGCACAGACCCTGTCCTGCAGAGCTGCTGCGTTGCACTGAAAGAGCAAAGCCAACTTCTGCTCTTTTACCTGGGTAGAGCCTGAAGAATCCAGTGGAGCTGCCAAAGTACTGCCAGGTCAGTGTGGGATCCCTTTCAAAGTTGTCCACAAAAACAGGATTCAGGGCTTCCGACATGTAAACTCCGTTAAGGATGTCAGGGTCTGGGGGGGGGAAAAAGCGTAAAAAAGTAAAAGAAGGGAGGACATGCACCACCCTAATGGAGGAGAGCGATGGGAACAAAGGCAGCTCCAGGAGGAATGCAACCTTGTCCAAAACTTTTACACTGATGCATCCTGTTCCCTGCCCATTCAAGGGAATCCTGGGGGCCAGGCCACCACTGGCCACTGCAGGTGATCTCAGCTTGGTCAGACACTATCAACCCCATTTCTCGTTCCAGCCTTGTCTGCCCCTGAGCCCTACATCTGGTTGGAATAATGCTCTCAGAGACCCAGGGAGGCCCTCACAGTGCTGAGTACAGCTGGCTCACCCTACAGGCAGGGCTCAGCTGCTGCTGCCTGACAGGGGACATGTGGCTCTTGAGAAGCAGCTGCTGATGCATCACTGACAGCCTTTCTACAACGACTGTCTAAATTTATGCTGGGTGTAATCACCTGGGACAGAGGAGCCCTGGGATTTACACAGTTGCACTCTCTCTCCTCTTTTCCTCATCAAATCTTTCTTTTCTGCTTTGCCTGCCCTTTCCCAGACAAAGCCTGGGCTGTCCCACCATGCCCCCATCTCCTCAGAGTCAATAGGAAGTTGCAGATTCCAGGAACTCCTAGGAGGCAGTGTATATTTGGTGTCTGTGTTGAGTCACTGCCTCGGGAGACCAAAGAGAGCAGCAGCGACAGGGAATCATGACAAACTGGTCGTTGTTGGATTAACTGTATTAGTGCTGAAAAGGGTGGGGCTTTGACCTACCACTTCCTCTTTAGTTGCTTTACTAAAGGCAGTTTTGGTCAAAATGAGGGAAAAACTGGATTGTGACTCCCCAGGGATGAGGCCAAAGCAAGTCCTGCAGGAAGGGAGAGCCAGGCTTGCTGCTGTTTGCAGGAGGGGGAGTGAGCACTGCGGGACACTGCTCCCCAGAGCCTCCGTTGGCATGGAAGCAGCCCTCCTCCTCCTCCTGCTCATCCTGCAGCCACAGCCAGAGGAGCTGGTTGGCTCATGGCGAGGTGTAGAGGCAAGAAATCAGCTGGCTGGGCAGCGCCTCTCTGCTGGCTGACGTTTGACCACCTCTCTCCATGCTCTGCTGAGGGCAGCAGCCTGCTCTGTACAGTCCTGCTGCACCTACCCACAGCCAGCTCTGCTGGTGGCTCTGCTGTGAGCAAGATTGTAGGGTCTGGGGCTGTCAGACCAGATGGAACTGATTTGAAATCACGTGGGAAACAGAACTCCCTCTATTGTGTCTCTAAATTGAGAGCACGGTCACCAGTGAGATTCCTGACAACTAAAGGCCTCGACAGAGCCAACCCTTCATCCAGAGTGACAACTGCCAGTGAAGTCTCATCACAGTTTGTCTCACAGCCTCTTTGGTTGGGCAGAGGACCTGCAGGAGAATACTCTGCCTGCCTGCGAGGGAGGCCTGCCCACCATAAGAGGTTTTCCAAGAGCAGATTGTACCTAAGCCCTGTCACAGGGACAGTACAGCACGGACATGACTGTCCCTTGGCACAGCACCTTTCCAACCCTGCTTTTTTCTTTTTTTCCTGTCAGTTGTTCTTTTCCTATTCCCATCCTTGTTCCCAGGATTCTGCTGATAGTTTCCACACCAACCTACCAGCCCTGGGAAAGCAGAGGCCATTACCTTTGTTGTAGACGTTGGTGGGGAGCTGGATGTCGCTGTAGGTGGTGTTCACCAGCAGGTTATTAAAATGCTCATTTGGCTCCAGAATGAATTCATCCCCAAGCTCCACGTAATTGTCATTTTCATCCTTATCATTAATCAGGAGTGAGTTGTAGTAATCAAACTGTTGATGAGGACAATGGAAAAGAGAAAGACAAAGAGAGAACAGGACAGACTATTACCAGTGCTGCTGGGAAAAACACTCTTCAAAAGAAAGAGGGGGCACATGGAGAACCAGGGCTTCAAAGAGGATCAAAATGAGCAACAAACAAGCTATTACCAACTGGGAGCATCAAGGTACCCAAATGATGGTTTCTGGCCAGTTTCTTGTTGCCGTGTGCCCCTACGACCGAAAGCACTGTCAATGCCAGGAGCAGAAGAGCCACTTAGGAGCAAAGGGGCAGGGTGGCAGGCTCCTGTGGCCCCTCAGAGGTACTGAAGGGATTAGCTGGAAAGGTGAAGCGTCTCACTGGGTCTGGCTCCCAGGTTTACCACAGGACGCGCCGATGCCGACCTCACCCGCCCTGTCTCTGCAGCTGTCGCTTACTGAGTTAACTCCTGATGGACATCCAGCCGGGATTATCCCCTCACCCTGCCACTCCAAGCAGCAGGCGCTCATCGGGAGCAAAGGATCAAGCAGAAGGTGCTCAAAGACAATGCAGTGTGTCCCTCCCACCCCCCCATGAAGGTCACTGGGGATTTACCATCTACAGTCACTTCAGTACATTCAGGGCACTCTTTGTCCTTGGGTAACCCACGCTTTTAAGATGTTTTTGCTGACTTTATGTGAGCCAGAGGTTACGTAAGGATTTATGTTCAAGCACTAACAGCACTCAGAGGGTGCAAACGGAGTGTGCAAACACAGAGTCATGCACCTCAACTCACCCATGACCCTTACTGCGAATGCAGCTGACCCAACCAGCATGACTAACAGGCGTCTTTTAAAAAAAGGAGGGGGGAAAAAAAAAAAAAAAGGTGACATGAAATTAGTAACTAGCTTGATTTCAAGGAGTGTTTTCATCCCCAGCCTTTCTCAGCACTGAGACACGTACTTGCAGGGGTAGCCTGTCCTTCTGCTAAGCTGTCTGTGCTTGTGCTGTGGACAGAGGACTCCCCTCCACAGCCTTTCCCCTCCAGCTCCCCTCACCACCAATAATCCCATAGCTTGGCCACAACAAACAGTTATTAACAGAAAGCCAATTATCCAAATTGCTTGGACAGCACCAAACTTTCACCTCAAGGGAAGTCCTGATGAGTGGGTGTCTGTCTGGTACAGACACGATGATGGGAGCTGTTAAGAAAGATGGTGAGAAACTCAGTTCATCTGGATTAACGGATTGCTGTGGGTATTTGTAACAGCATCCTCCTCATTGTTCATTCACACTCAATTTTTAGCTCATTTTCCAGTCAAGTAACCCACAAAGTGCCAGCTAATTCGCACTAAAACATCACCTAACGACAGTGCTGGCTGTGCAGTGAAAGTAATGCCAATAATATCATGCAGCCCAATGTCTTCCCAAATCCTTCCCCTCCCAGAGCCAGAGGGACTAATCTGCTTGGCGTTCCTGTGTTTGGGATCTGCCAGGGATGTCTCTCACTTGCAGACAAGCTGAGTGTCCTGAGGACAAGGCGACTCCTGACCTGCCCAGGACCCTGAGGGGGGTGGGTTCTGGGCTGTGCCTGTTCTCCGTGTGCCACGTTTTGTCACTGCCCAGGAGAAACTCACCTCCAGCGAGGAGTTGTACTCGTGGTTCAGATCTGCATCTTCTGCTGCTTCCACCAACCTCTAAAGCAAGCACACAGGAGGGAAGGTGAGCGGGTGCTGGGGCAAAGCCCTCCAGAAGTTCTTCCAGCTGCATCAGCGACTGCCTCCTTCACCACGACCAAGCCTGGGTTTATAAACTCCCCTCTTTCCCTCCTTTCCTGCTGACCTGTTGTTCTGTGCTGCAGTTTCACAGCTTGGAAGGTGCATTATTTGCAGCTATTTACTGCCAAGTGTATTCACACCTACTTACTCCAGAGTCCCTACTAGGCCCCTGACCAATTTTAAGTATCACAGGACATACACAAACAGAAACAGGTCCGTTTACAGAAACAACAGACAGATTTAATTTCATTTTCCATGAACCCTTCCAAAAAGCCACGGGGAAGGCATTTCAGCCCCAGCTTGATGTCAGCATCTCATCAAAGGGAAAGGCCTTGTGGGAGCCTCAGTCTGGTATTGTTACCGAGACAAAGACCATGACTGGGTTTCGCAAAGGGCTCGGCGATGCTGTGGCCATTTATAAGCTCTTACCATTTATGGAAGGCAATAAAATCTGCCAGTTTTCTCCAGTATGATGCTTCAGGGCACTAATTCTCAATTGGCACAGACTGGGAAGGGATCCAGCTGAGCACGAACGTGTTTTCAGGGTTGCACAATCAGCAACAGTCTCAGCAAAACTACGTTTTGCTCCTTCACAAAGGGTAAGGCAATCCAAACACTGGAAAAGTCTGGCTAAGAGTTTAATGTTATGGGCCAAAGCTCTGGGACTAAATATGCCCACATTACACTTGGAGATTCAAATGATGTGTTTCTGGATGACTTTTCCACATTAGAAACCTTAAACAGTCAAGGCTCTGTGACTACAGAAATATGCTTTTCATAGTAGGTAAATACACGGGAATATGATAAATCCTTAGATGCAGGAAGCAAGAGAGGCCAGAACGATTACCTGCTCTGATCTCCCGCACAGCAACAGCTACAGACCTCTTGCCACCTCCTCCACACTTCCCCATGTACACAGCTGGAAATCCAAACACCTTCCTTGCAGCTTGTGTTCAGGAGGTGCAGAAATTCCCCTTGAGCCACACACGCAGCTGAAACAAGCCCCTAGTCTTCAGCGGCCAGAGCGCATTACGGAAGGATGAACTCGATTTTTCACTTTTGAGAGGTTTTCTTCCCCCTCTCTTTAAACAGCTTGTCTCCTAAAAGAGTGTTCGCTCCCTCATATTTATTCCTAGACTTTGTTTTTATCTTATTTTCTAATTTGAGCAGAGGGAGAAGCCAGCATCCCCTTGTCTGAACGCCCACATCCTCCCACCAGTGTCTGCTTAAAGCTCAGAGCGAGCAGCCAGCTGCACCAGCAGGCTCTTGCTTGGGCAGGGAAGTCCTCACGCAACCCCTGCGCCCACACACTCCTGGTGCAGGCAGGAGGCCTGTGCCTGCTGCTCTGGGGCTGGCAGGACACTAATTCCTTCCCAAAGCCCCAAACCCCAGTGGTCATACCTCAACAGCTTCGACCTTCCTGCGGAGCATGCTCTCCATCTGCTCCGAGAACTTCTTCACCAGCTCCAAGCCATCCACCTCCTTGATTTTCAGAGTTGGCTCCACATCTTTGTACTTCTACCCAAGGGAAAGAAGAAAATCCTGCTGAGCAGGAGGTTCTTAAGGAGAACCTTAATCTATTATCGATAGCTGGGTATTGTCTTTGGGAGGGAGGGTGTGCTGGAACAACTGCTCTGATTTTATCACCTTCTTCCATCTTTGCCTTTCCCCCTTTCCCACCCCGTAATTCAGGGCGTGCAGATCGGTGGCCATAACTCAAAGCACTTTGACCAAGTAAAAAACAACTGATCCGCCTGTGAGCTCGTGGCTGTTGAGAGCAGCAATGCACCTGAAGCTATCGGTGCCCACAAATTAGAGAGAGAAGCAGAAGGCCAGCTTTTAAAAACCCAAACCACACCCTGTGACGACATCCACACCAGCACCGAACGCATCAGGCACCTCCAGTTCGCCTAGGGCAGAGGGCAGAGCGAGGGAACGGAGCCACACGCTGCCAGTGCAGCTCTTCCCACGCCCCACGGGCTCCGGGGCACCGCTGGAGAGGTGCCCTGGCAGTGCCCGCGCTGCCCCGCCCCAGCGCCACCGCCTCTGGGAGGGAAATTGCCAGCTCTCCAGCAAGGAGGGTCTGCTCAGGGCCCACGTGGGAAACTACCAAGGAAAGCTGAGATAGACACTTATGATGCTACTTACTGGGCACCCAGGAGCACAAGTTAGGCCAAGCAATTCCCAGAAACCAGGAATCATGAGCATGGCTACTTGGTACTGCCTCCATGGGGAGAGATGCTGTAATTAGGAGGATCTGGATCTGACAGCTTATAGATAACCAGATCATTCTCACCATGTTTCATATAACCTAGGAATTAAAAAAAGCCAAAGAGTACATCTAAACTGTGTAACCATAACCTGCCTCCTTAAATCTGCCCTTTTAAGACTGGATACAATGGCCTTTACTTCTCCTTTCCAAAAAAAATCCTACGGCTAACAGAGATAGCCAGAAACAAGGAGTAAAAAAACCTGCAAAAGGACACAGGATGATTAACTTATTTCAGAAAAGACAGAGCCTTATCTCCTGAGCTGTGTGGAAACAAAGGCAACCAATTGCAATTCCCTAGTCCCTCATCATCAGTTTTGCCTGCAGTGTGTACAGCCCCCCTCCGTCTTCACGTTGCGTTAGCATCACAGCAGCAATCTCAGCCAGGGCTGGGCTTCTTGTGCTGGGGAAAAACAAGGTGGTGGAAAGGGCAAGGAGATGGCAGGGGCTCTGGTGACACTTTTGAATTAGAGGGGAGCAGCAGGGAAAGGACTTTGCACGTCTTTAGGGTGAGAAAGCGGAGCCCCTTTTGCTCAAGGAGCTCCTTGACCATCCGGTAGGGCGGCTGAGCGCAGGCAGAGGAAGAAATGCCTTGGGGATGGGGCAGGCAGAGGAGGTCAGACAGAAATAGCAGCAGCATCCAGCCTGCAGCAGGCATGGCAGGGAGGCTGCTCGCTCTGTCTGGCATGATTAACAGCGAGGGTTTTACTGGATTAAAATCGCCAGGCCTCACATCCCCTCCGCTGGGGCTGGGGAGCTGGGACAGGCAGGCGGGGAAGCAGCAGCAGCAGAAGGGGTTGAGCAGGAAGGTTGGGGTAACCACGCTGCCAAAAGAGGAACGTGCAGCCACAACCCCCGACCGAGGTCCCCGGCTGGTGACGAGAGCGCAGCACATCCCAGCTGGTGTCTGTCCCACTTAGCTCCATGTCACGGCTCCGCCGGGAGAGAAGTGATCTCTGCCAGGCTGGGCTTTAATCAGGCCCGGCTCGGGGGGAGGAGGGTAATCTCTCCTGGGAACGCTAACAAAGTGACCCCAGTTACCTTGGGTCACAGCTGCAATTAAAAGCAACAGGGCTTTGCTCCCCTCTCAATTAATTTATTTTAATGCACTTTTGACACACTCACAAGTTGATGTTACTGGGGTAAAAGTAATCATGAGAAATCACAAGCAGTCTGACACATCTCAACCCTGAGCTCTAGCCAGAGCTGGAAAAAAAACCCAAAACCAAACCCCAACCCAGAACACCATCAGAAAAACTTCCTGCAAAGTTCCAGTTCGCTAAGGAATATACCAGGTTTGAGCTCAAATCCTACTTGAGCTTTTTTCCTACAAATGAACCAGCAAACCACTACATGCCTGTATTCCTGCCACCGAAATCTCTGGCCATTGATGACTATCCATCCAAGATCTCCTAATGGTGGGCAACAGAGTTGTGATTCCAATGCTGTCAACCTGAAAGTGGCTGAAAGTCAGCTCAGGTGCTTGTAGCTGGCCAAGATTATCCCATACAACCCGTGCTCAGGGTTCAGGCCATCAGATCATTGTAAGTTACAGAACAGGAATCAGGCTTGGGAGAACTGAAAGGATCCGATGTTGAAAGGAGGCCAGAAAGTTAGCTCAGCTCTAACAGAAAATCTTTTCTTATTCATGTAGCACTTAGCATTCCCTTAAAACAGCAGGAGCAATTCATTAAGATTCCCCTTCTGCAGTGACGGGGGTGGTGATTTAAAAGTAGAATATCCAGAATTCAGTATCCCGAGTTTTATCTGTGAACAGAGATATGTCACCGAAAATATATTCTTGTCCCCACCTCCATAAAATTCAGCCTATTGAAGTACACAGTGCTGCATTACTCACTGCTAGTGGAACTAAATTAAGAGTGTGAAAGACATTCCTTGCATCTTCACCCAGGAAAATGTCTTGACTGAACTTCTCAAGTTTGTCTGTTCTTTGCCACGTTTTTTGGGCTTTCCAGTAACTGCAGGGCAAAGCTCTCTGATGCAGGGTAAAAGCCTGCCCTTGGGGATTCAAGGGACGTCTGTGAGCTCACCAGCTCTCTGGGAACAATAAAACCTCGTGGAAAGCCAGCTACTTGGGTTTGCAATATGATATTAGGGTTCTTCTGGAGGAAACAAACAAGTCCAAAGAAAATGAAGCAAACTCAAAACCACAAAAGAAAGTTTATGTAAGTATTAAAGACAAGGTTTACATGCAAAGCTTTCAGTAACTGAAAAATTATGACTCTCAAAGCAACAAGCAGGTTACTTCAAGACTATAAGGCACAAGGGAGACATGAAATAAGATCTGAACTGAGGTAACAGCACCTTCTGCATTTCCCCAAAGACAAAACACCTGCTGACTTAACAAGCTCTGAGAAAAGAATCACCTGGACCTCTGCACTGTGCTCCCCACCCTTCTGCTGGTCTGGGCACACCCACGCATGCAGAGAAATACTCGATGTGAAAAACAGGTAACAGCCTAAAAAAGAGAAATGTGCCTGGGGCACAGGCAAACCCCTGTGTTTGATTTCCACACTTTGGTGGCACTTGGCTGCCCAGGCCTGGCACGCCCACAATCTGTGCCAACGAGGTGATCCACATAAAGATGTTTGGGGTCAGCCAGGGTGCATGAAAACGTCGCCTAATAGTCAAGATGTGTCTGCATCCACTTGTAGTGCTGGAGGCGCCAGGGATGCAGTGGGAGCCCTTGAGAAGGACTGCAGAAGTGAGGGCTGGCTGGTTCTCCTGTTTCATTATTTCCCAGGGAAATAAGAGGAGACAAAAAGGCTCGAGAAAGTGGGGTTGAAAGGCAGACTTGAGCTGCTTGAACTGCTCAAGTCAGGGCAGGGCACAACACAACACAGCGTGAATTGAGAAGACAATTCTTTGCTGGAGTGTTTATTACAGAGCAAGGCTGGACAAAGCTCATCTGTACCCCCTGCTCCAAGTGACATTTTCCTTCTGAGTCACAGGTGACACTGTGTCCAGCTCAAGGGTCTCCAGAGACTGCGCCCAGGCCTCGACACACGCAAGAGCAAATCAGACACCTTCCCCCCTTCAAGAACAAAACTGTGTGAGGACTGGGCAGGCAAGTGGTATTATCTTATAAGGCTGCCACACCATCAGGAAAATACATCTCTGCCTTAGTTCCTCTTGACATGAATACGAGATTGGATTTGGTTACATTCAGGCTTCTTTTTCATCAGAAATTGAGCTTGCTTTGCTTCCAGTGAATCACACCAATGGCTGGTAAGAGTTGTCAGTTTTTGCTTAAGAACAAGTTGCTGCAACTCTAATTCTTAGTGGCACTGTACGAGCACCTGCAGGTCTTATTTAACCCCCATCCCAAAGGGGTCAGGATCCTAAGGGACAGAACACAGAGCGGGGCAGAGGCAGATGAAGTGATCTGGTGCAACACGTGCCGAGGGGCAGCACGGCACAGCTGTGGTGGCACTCACCCCAGTGCCACACGTGCCATTCCTGGCCTGCACTGGCAGCTTTCACAGCACTGCTGTTCTCAGGCTCGCCCCAGCTCCCCGTCCCCACTCGGTGCCACTGACTCTTGGGCCTCAAGGAAAGCGAGCTCCCTGAATCTGAAGCAGTGCAGGCTGGCCGTGCTGGCCCACACCTACGTAGCATCAGAAGGATGCCTGACTATCAAATAACCCAAATCTGCATCTTTCCCCCCCCACCCAGAGCTCCAGCACTCACCAGAGATGCTCACGTGTCACTTCGCCTCTGCCAGCTATGGCTTGGGGACCCCAGGGGACAACAGGCAATGCAGAAGCATCACCAAAACGGCTAAAAGCCAAACTTTTGCCTGCACCTACATCCTGCTGCAGCTGCCTCATGGTTAGTGCATGAAGCACCTTTATCAGTGCTGGCTGCTTTTTATTGCAAGGTGACTCTTTCCTCCCAGGAGGAGCTGATGACCAGCACAGACCTTGGTGATGGATGCTGAATGCCTGTCTTGGCCAAACCCAGCAAAGTTAGTGCTGCAGGAGGTGATCCCTTACTCCAGGCAAAAAGCAGCACTGGGGACAGGGAAACAGGGCTTAGCAGCAAGGCAAGGAAAACGATATCCAACTCCTTTGTTCTGCACCGGGACGTAATTGATGTAACTGCTGATGTGAGTGAAATAGATGAGAAAGACTTTTTGTTCATTAAAACAGCAAAAAGCAAAGAATAAAAGGGAGAAGAATTGCTTAAAGGAATTTCAGTAGTTTAGATTAGGGGGGTTGCTGAAAGGGGTTTCGGTAGTTTAGATTAGAGGAGTTTCGGTAGTTTAGATTAGAGGAATTTCAGTAGTTTAGATTAAGGGGGGGAATTGATTAAAGGAATTCCCGTAACTTAGAGGGCAAAGAACAAGNTGAGGACAGAAGGTGTGAGGGACAACTCAGGGCTTGTACTGAAGAATCAGAGAGGGAGTAAAGAAAAAAGAACTGGATGGCCACAGAGGGGAGTCTGCATTCCTTTGGATGCAATCAGCAGCCACCAGTCCCCCAGAGCAGCACTCGGGAGGGGCAGGGCAGAGACCCCCAAGGCTGAAAGAGGAGCAGCCATTCACCACCCACTCCAGGAAGCTTCTCTCCAGCTGCCAAAGGCACCACTTGTTGAAAGCCCCTGGAGCCACACCCCTGAATGCTGGTAGAGAGCTTACTGGCACAGTGCCTGTCTGGTGATCAAGCCAAGCAGAGCTCTGCACCTCTGGCTTCCAGGGCACCTGCCTGAAGCAGGGTCTTAAGGGCAAAATTCAAAGAACTGATAAACAACTGGCTGAATACAGATGAGAGAGCAAAAAGAAATCAGTGTCAGCTGGAGAGCTGCAGGAGGGGACGATGGGGTGACAATGAGCAGGGCAGTGATGAGCAGCAGAGGGACTTAGGGAAGGAGGAGTGAAGGGTCAGTACAGGAGAGCAGGAAGTGATCACGAGAATGGAAACATGAGGAGTGCTGTTAAAAAGCATTTTTAACAAAAAATGGTGCAATTAAGGCGGTGTGCAGCAATGGCTGACAAAAGCAGGGAAGGCACCGAATGGATGTCCCTCTCCAGTTCATGCACAGTGGCCACAGGGCATCTGCCCATGCTTATGGACAGGGAGCTCCGTGATTTTTTAAAGGACAGCTGCACACCAGCATCTTTTTCTTTCCTCCACCCTGGGGAGAACCATGGAAGGCTGCATGGGGAGGTGACAGGAAGCAAAGGGAACCCTCACAGATTTTGCCTACCTTCTGCAGCAGGAGAGAGCCTGAGTACTTAGTCACAATGGAGTACAGCTCCCCACCAAAGGCATCTGCCCAGGACTTCACCCTAAAGGCCAAAAAAAGAAAAATCAACCTTAGCAATGCAAAGTCCGCAGAACTGGTTGCTTCTTCAGACAGGCAAAGCTCCATCTCTCTGAGCACAAATCCCCCTGTATTTCTCTAAGCCAGTCTTCCAACAGTGGCTCTGTTTCATCCCCAGACTCGAGCCAGACAAGCAGTAAGGCAGGAGACAGTGCTGCTCTTGGACATTCTGCCCAGGACATTGGTCAGCAGGGAGAAACCCTGAGTTCTGCTGGTCTCAGCCACTGTGCTTTGACTTGAATTGGTCCCACCTAACTTCAGACGTACAGATTTGGTTTTAGATAGCGTCCGAGTTCCTTCTGTTGTTGGCAAAGTGAAATAAATTGCTTTCTGCAGACACCTATTTGTCTTTGTCCTGGGTTACAATGTATTCTATTACCATGAGCTGTTGAGACCCAGTACAGCAATGTTCCTTGCCTCCTCCCTCTGGACTATCTCCTGTCAATGGGCCCAACAATGCCTTGCCCTATGACTCAGAGGTAACCCGAACCTGGACTATCTCCTGTTAATGGGCCCATCAGTGCCTTGCCCTATGACTGACCATCCCATTGTGAGATGCTCCGCCCAGGGGGAAGGAACCAAGCATTCCCACCAGGATAAAATCTGGGGCCTAAAACAGCAGAGGCAGACTTACCTACTGGGACCCCAGAGGACAAGAGCTACACTGCTGGATTTTCCGAGGAAGACCAGACCCTCCTACCACACTGCTGGACCTTCAGAGGAAGACCAGACTTTTCAACAGAACCATCACTCCAGGAGGACTGCAGTCACCATCTCATTGGACTGTTACCAACCCCCCGATTATCAGGGGGTCAGGTTTGTGCTCTGACCTTGTCAGTGGGTTGTTTTTTTTGTTTGCGCTACTGCATTTATTTTATTTTTCCTATTAAATTGTATTTCTGACTTAGACTCTCTCACTAGTTTGCTTTCAAACTAGTACAGTCTTCCCTGCCAGGCCCTGGGGCGAAGGGCGAGACACCTAGTGCCAAACCTGCTGAAGAGAAATAGGTGTCGGAACTTCAGGAAGGTGTCACGGTTCCCCCTCCTTGGATTCAGCTCCTCCAGAAGAGCAGGCCAGAGCCTGACAAGCCAGAGGAATCCTCTGCCCTCCCTGGTGGTGCTGCTGCTCGATGATGCCACAGGAGATCGTGCACTGCCCTTGCAAGCACCCCTGACGCTTGTGCCATCCTGGAAGCAACGGGTGGCAGCAATCCCACATGGAGAGCACATGGATGCTGAGGAGCAGCCTGAACACCAAGCCATCCAAATCGAAGTAGATGGCTCCCAAAACTGACAGAGCACTTTGTCAGAGAGCTGCTACATGAGCCACGTTAGGCAGCTCCACCACCAAGGGTTCACCTAAGAGAGATTTATTTAATGCAATAAATGGCCTCCTCCGCTGACCAGAATACACTACTTATTTCTGGTGTGCAGAGCCTTACCTACAGCTTCCAGCGGATTTCTTCGAGTCCCAAGCAGGCTTTAACCCCAGGGCCTGATCTCCCAGCACGCTGCACCACAAATAATGCCCCAACACAGAGATGAGCTCGGGAGTAAAGCCAGCATAGCAATGGTGGAATAATCACAACAGCTCCCTTCAACCCAGGAAAGCCTGCTCAGGCTCCCCTCTTGCACACAGGAACACACAAGCAGCTACAGGGGATGATTTGGAGCACACAAAAAGCTTCAGCTCTGCACTGCACCTCTCTCCACTGCTGTAAAAAAAGCATGAGAGAGTGGGTGCCTTTTTAAATCAATCCTTAATTGGCAATGAGGCATTCATATTTAACCACTGAGTGTGAACTAGCACCAGCTGAAGTAAATTTCTTTTTTTTTTTTTTTTTTGCATTGTGCTCTGCATCTTATTTTGAGAGCCAGAGCTTTTATCTCATCATTTCATCCTCAGAGAAAAAACATACAGGTATTTTCTAGGAGACCAGGATTTATTGGGCTGTATCAGAGTTATTCTAGCAAGCCCAGAATAAAAGAGGAAACGAGAAACAGGGATCCCAAGGGATGCTTTCCTGTTTGTTGTAGTAGTGACTAATGCATTCCCTTAGACTTGAGGATCTCTGGATCAGCCTCTAACTTGATGCCCATGTGCTGCTGCTGGCTTTTGAAGTTTTATGTGTGAGCTGTTTTGTGCCGATACTAACGAACGTTCTCCTCGCCTTCACCTGTGGAAGGAGAGAACCTAAACATGAAGGGATGGCAATTTTAGCAGGGATGTTTATTTTTATCCCGTTTCCCTCCCCCCAGCTCTGTTTTGTGTCGTGTGCGTGGCCATGCGTGTGCCTCTACTCCTTCCAGCCCTCATCATTTTTCAGCCCAGCAGGGCAGAAGAGTCTGTGGTGTTAATTTCTCATTAGGGGGTGCAGCTGAGCATCTTCTTGAAAGTTCTTGAAACTTCCAGTAGCAGCAGAACTTGAATAAAAAAGGGGTTTGTGTCATTTTGGGATGGCTCAGGGACTGGTATTTCTTCTGGTCTCAAAGCAGAGGAGGAATGAGGCACAAAGACAGGGGGACCAAAGAGACTGGCAGCTTTGGAGGACTGGTTGGAAAGTTAGGGGGCACAGAGGAATGAGAGGGCACAAAGCTCCCAAATCCCTGTGTTACAGGGCTAAAGATTGTGCCATTAAAAATATCTGGTGGCATTTCACGGAAGCTGAAAAGCAGGAAAGTGAAGAGGCAGAAATACACTGGAATTTACATATTTACAAGACAATTATTTGCCAGGGAAATGAGCAACCTTAGAGTACCGGGAAATTAAGGTCAGCCTGCTGTACTTAAATAGGTTTCCCTAATTTTTTTTCATAAACAAGTGAGAGAAAAGGTCAATCTAAAATGCATCAGGTTGCAGAGGAATTTCCTCTAAGGTCTCTGGCTCTGCCCAACTCGGGAGCAGATGTACGAAGGCAACAGGAGCAGCCTACAGACTGACCTTTGCCTCTCCCACCAGCATTTCCCAGTGTTTCCATGACCCCAAGAAGAAGCCAGCCCCAGCTCCTCATCATCCTCACAGCTGCCAGCACTCCTGCCCATGCCGTGGCCGGCGGCCGGCCAGAGCTGTGTCCAGCAGGAAAGAAGAGGTGGTTTGTGTGCTGAACTCGCACCCCAGAAGCATCACTAGGAACTGACTGAGCAGATTTTTGCGCTGCTGGAGTTAAAGCTGAGTGAGCTTTGGGATAAGCTGGCGGGGATCCAAGCGCGATGCAGCGAAGCCAGACCCGGCTTGGGGAGCACCACAGGCCCAGTGAGCCTCGTGTCACTTCACCCTGATCGAACCCAGCTGCTGCTTGAAGGACTCTGCTTTTGTGTCCCCAAAATGTCCCCGTGTAACCCACGAAACAGATCCATTTGCTGCTGATTTACTCCCTTCGGGCCTCTGGCCAATGTGTTTCTCTACTGAAATTTCATTTCAAAAGGGCGACTTTTGTGTTTTGGTTAAATTCATGAGTGGATTTGAAACACCAGGGATTAATTCAGCCGTTGGTCTGGTTTTAGTACCAGAGGAGAAAAGCTCTTTTTCTATTGTTTATTCTTCATTCTTGTACAGGAATAAGTTCCAAATTGTGCAAAGTGACGTAAATCTTTTTTTTTTTTCCAGTAGTAAAGGGCTATCACATTATAACGAAACACATCAGAAAAGGATTTGGTCAGAGATTGCCTGCCTCTAATCCCTGCTCTTGTATTCAGTGGCAAGAACAGCAGAAAGGACAGGCTGGCTTCTAAATGCCACAGGCTTCAATGCTGAAAGGTATTCCTCTGCAGTATTTAGCCTGGACATGGAGAGATGCTTTGCATGGTTTGAAGTTAGCAGGAGTTGGATTTTATCTTGTGTAACCTCCGTGTCCTTTCTGTGAAACCCAAATCAAAGCACTTTGCTGGGGAAAGGCTTGATAGTGCAAGAATAAAATCGGTAGCAAAGTTTCCCGAGCCCCTCCTGGATAATGTCAGTGCAGCTCCCGGTCAGGTGGGCTGCGTTGGTGGCACATCTGTAAGGGTGTTATTGGCAATTTTTGAATAAAAAACATCTCCCCAAATGCAGGAAAGGGCTTAAGCTGACTTGAGTTGATTTTTCAGATGTATCTCCTTCTGAAACCGGCTGGCAGTCTTGTCTCCTCTCCAGAACAAGCCACTGTCCTGCACCCACAACCCTGTCCCAGCGCCCCAGAAGCTGCCCCACAACAACTTTTACCAATTGTGGCACTGACATTTTTAATCCTTAAAGGATTTAACTTGTCTAAATCAGCTTAACAAGGTGAAGTTTTTATGAACTGGGGTTGCTGAGAGCTGTCAGGCTCCTGGGGGGCTGCCAGGGCCGTGCTGCTGGTGGGGAGCTTTCCGGCCGGAGGAGCCGCTCGTCACACCAACGCGCGCGGGCGTGGGTGCACTGCAAACCCACATCCCAAAAGCTGCATCAAGACTCCCTGCGAGTGCAGTGCGTGCACAAACCACGGCTGGCAGTGCTTTGTATGGCAGCTCAGCGTCTCATTCCTCCGCTCCAGAGCTCTGGGAAGGGCCATTACGCCTTCTGTGGAGAGGTGGAGCATGAACAAGCAAGAAGTGCCGTGGCCTCTTCCTCTATTTAGCCTCCTCTCATTAACATCCTCTGACAGCCACACACGTGAATAAACACGTCTGTGCGTATTACCCGGGCTCTGTTCAGCCAGCAGTGATCCAGACCAACCCAAGGGACCAGAGCTTCGGGGCTGCAAACCTCGCCCTGCACAGTCCGGGTCTCGTGCGTGGCGAAGAGATGCGTCTTCGCTCAAACACCCCGCGTGCAGCCCCCACAGCCAGAACCTGGCCGGTGCTGTGCATCCCTTGGGTGCTCCCGGCACACTGAAACCCAGCAGTGCCTACTGAAACCACTCTGCTCAACTGGGAGCTGCCAAACTGGGGCCACTCGCGTCCGCCTCCACGGTGGGATGTCCTCAAGTTGCAGCAGCAGCAGCAGAGGGGTTTCACGAACATGTCTTTAAACTGGTTTTGCCTTCTGCTGCCCACTGCATTAAGCAGAGCATTAATTGATGTCAAAGTACTTAACTAAAGCAGATGAGTATCACTGCTACTCTTGACGAACGGGGAAGAGGTGTCGCATTCTAGGCTAGACCTGGGCACCGAATCTGTGCCTCCCATGTCCGTGTCCTCTGCCAGGAGCCAAGGTACGGAAATGCCACCCCCCCGCAGCCCTGTGCCCTCCGGAGGAGCCTGTCCCCGCTGCCAGGGCGGCACTCCCGCCCGCCCGTCCATGCCCTCGGCACCGCCCGCTCCACGCCAGCACGGACAGAAACACTCACGTCTCCAGCGGGATCTTCGTCTGCGCCCTGGCAGAGGGCGGGAGGCAGAGCAGACAGAGCATCATGCACGGGACGGCCCAGGGCCCCATCCTCCAGGCACCGGCCATCAGCAGGGGCTCCGGCCGGCGGCATGCGGGGGCTCCCCGCCGTTCCTGCTGCCCTGGGGGGGCTCCCCCGCGGCCCCCGCCATGGTGCCGGGCTGGGAGCGCTGTTCGTGCGGGGCCGGGCCCCGGGGGCACCGCAGCCGCCTCTGCCCCGGGAGCGCCGCTGCCGCTGCCGGGCGCCGTCGGGGGTGTCCGGCCCAGGGCAGATCCGGCCGGGGGTGTCCGGCCCAGGGCAGCCGAGCCCGCGGCAGCTCCGGCCGGGAGCGTCCGGCCCAGGGCAGCCGAGCCCGCGGCAGCTCCGGCCGGGGTGCGCACCCACAGGTGCGGAGCGGCTCCGTGCCCCGGAGCGGCCGCGCCAGGAGGGAGCTCCGCGCTGGGAGCTGCAGTGGCTGCGTAATCCCCTGCCAGCCCTTAATCCCCTCGCCAAGCAGCAGCAGCCACAGATTTAGGGAAGTGGAGTGGGATAAAATCACCCGGGATTACTCTGATTTCTGAAGACGGGTCTTGGCTTCTCCAGCTGGAGGTCAGGCCGTGCCTGCTTTAAAGGGGTCGCATCCACATCCCCCAAACCCCTCCCTGACCTTTGATCTCTGCCTAGCAGGGCCTCCCCGACCCGCAGGATGCTGGCGGGTCCCTCCGGCAGGGTGTCCCAGCATTATCCCCTGCCCAAAAGGGGATCTGGGGCTGGCACCAGGAGCGCAGGGGCAGCGGTGGAGCGCTGAAGGTACCAGCGGCGGGTTCGTGCTGGCTCACCGCTGCTCGGTGCTGAGGCTTGCACAGGAATGACGAGGCCGGGCAGAGCCTTGGCGGCGGCCAGGGCAGCTCCGAGGCAATTGCCAAGACAATCTCCCTCCAAGCCACGTCTGTGGGTCTCACACTGGCGAGGGGAGAGCAGGGAAAAGGAGCAGCGGAAAGCAAAGGTGGCATGAAAGAAAGGACTCCGCCAGTTTCAACTGATCACCTCCTAATGTGAATGGTTATTTATTAATAGCCAGACCTTTCTGCTGGGCCAACATTCAATTGAGAATGCCATCCCCTCGTCTGTGTCTGGAGACCAATGAATCAAAGGAGCCCGATTGCTGAGCTTGATGAATGGAAGGGAGAGCAGCAAACTGCACGCTCGGATGAGGGACACGCTATGGAAGCTCATTATCATCATGAGAAGAATGAATTATAAATAACTACAGATATGGCAGCAGAAAGAGCGTAAATTACTACAGCAACCTGTTGAACAGCTTGACTCCATGGCTATGAATTAACCCATTTATTAGAGTATCTTCCAGTCATCTTCTGCACGTTTGCAAATGGCTTGTTTAATATAGAATGCGAGGCCACACTAGAATGTCAGGCTTCTCTAAGCACACGGAGGGGGACACTGGCTGTCAAAGCACTGAAATAAAATTAAGGCACGTACTGTAGATGTGCTACTGAGTGCAGCACTGGTGCTTGTCATGGTTTGACTCCAGCTGGCAACTGGGCCCCGCACAGTCACTTGATCACTGCCCCCCAGAGGGATGGGGGAGAGAATCAGAAGAGTAGGAGAGAAAACTCATGGGTTGAGCTAAAGACAGTTTAATAAGGAAAGCAAGAGCCGCACACACAGGCAAAGCAGGAAAAATGGGAATTTGTCCACCACTTCCCCTGGGCAGGCAGGTGTTCAGCAGCAACCAGGACAGCAGGGCTCCATCATTACCTCGGGAAGACAAACACCATCACTCTGAATGTCCTCCCCTTTCTCCTTCCTCCCCCCAGCTCGATATGCTGGGCCAGGTGCCACAGGGTATGGAATATCCCCTGGCTCAGCTGGAGTCAGCGCTCCCCCCGCAGCTCCTCGTGCACCCCCAGCCCCCTCGCTGGTCAGGTGGGGTGAGAGGCAGAAAAGGCCTTGGCTCTGCATAAACACTGCTCAGAAATAACCAAAACACCCCTGTAGTACCGTCAGTTTTCAGCACAAAACACAGCTACTACTATAAAGAAAATTAACTGTATCCCAGCCAAAACCAGCGCAGATGCACTTTAAATGGGACAATAGAAGTGACAGAGGAATTACTGAAAAGCGGATAAAACCAGGAAACGTTGACTAGAGGTTAAATTGTATGATGAAGAGGCTGAAAGCCTGTGGTAAGGAATTAAGTCATTCCAGGAATAACTCACCTCAGGATAGGATGGTTTTGTCATTTATTACAATATTTACTCCAGACTGAATGTCTTCTTGAAAGTTACAGTCTTCTTCAAGCAGAAGCTGTGGGCCTGGAGGGCATAAATTTCTCTTATGTTTTTAAGTCTGTGCAAAGGGTTACACAGGAAAGTCGAAATGGTTCTTTCTGACCTTAAAATCTACAAAAAAGTCAATTTCTACACAACAAACACTCGAGAGACAGTGCCTTCAGCACATCACATGGCTGAGCCAGCTTTGGAAGGCAACAGGCAGGGCAGATCTGGGCCCGTGTAATTCACCTCTCTGAAGTGGCCAAAATGTGCTGGCTCCTCCTGCCCCTGCAGCTGGAAAAGAGGAGAAAATCGCTCTTGGAGGAGCTAGGAAGACTGACAATGAAGGCTTCATTTGCCTGTGCTTACCAGGATTAAAACCGAGGGGTGGCATCCAGGGTGACAGGCTTCCCTGCCTGGATACTTCGGGGAAAAGAGAGGATAAAAATTCACATCCTCAAACAAAATCTGAAATGAGATCTGAAGGCAGGAGCATCAACATTTTAGACAGCATCTTCTCTCCACTTTCAAGGAGCCATATAAATTGTCATTGTGAGTGATTTTTGCAGGATCTCTTCCCTGACCCTGTGTGCTGTTTCAGCTGGACCCGGGTTAATCCAGATGGGTTCTGGCAAGAGCCCTCGTCTGGGTGTGTTTGGTAACCCCTGGAACTCTGATAGAGAAGGCAATGAGACAGCAACACGCCCAACTGGGAGATCCAAATCCCTTTATTTGGATTTATCTCGTTTACTGGATGTATCTCACTTAACCCCTTAATGATCTAAAATTGCAAGGAAGAAAGATTGGAAGATTAAATGAAAATAGCGCTGAAAACTGAAAACCCCAGGTGCCTGGAGGGCCCTTAATGGGATTAGTGTGCATCCAGTTGCTTCTGCAGAGCTCAGCCTCCACAGTGTGTGAGCACAGTTGGAGCAAGGGAAGGAGATAACAGCAGGGTCTGACTGGGGAAAAAGAAAATGAGACCTGTGAGAAAGAATGAAAGCAAATACATAACAAGGAGTGAGAATTTAAGGCTGCAAGAGATATGAGGTGAGCGAGCGCAGCAATTTAGAGCTACATTTGCAAAACCATGAGGCAATAAAAAGAAAAAAATACCAGTGTGATTTTGTGCTGCAAACACAGGCGGGGGGCAGATTTACCTGCTCTGTTCATTTCTGGTTTGACTGAAACCGGAGTTGAGTTTGCTTTATCGTGTTATGAGAAGATACCAGCAACTGCTCCGGCCAGCAAGAGAACAAATAGCATCAAAACACTGGCCAAGAAGGGCAGCCTCACAGCGGGGTGCACACGAGGAGAATGGGTCAAAAGGAAGCAACAGGCACCGAGTGTCGTGGGATCACAGAGCAGAACCACGGGATCGCTGAGGTGGGAAAAGACCTTTAAGGTCACACAGTCCAACCACTGACCTACACTGCCAGCTCAAGCGCTGAAGCAGGTCCCCAGACCCCACATCTCCGCATCTTTTAAAAACCTCCGAGAGAGCTGGTTAGAAAGGTGCCGGGCAAGGCACAGCCTCTTGAGGCGCCCTCCCTCCATGCAGTGCTGCTCAGCAAGGTTTTGTAGCAGCCAGGTGTCTCTTTGTTAGGAAGATAGCTGGAGCCGGGGATATGGAACAGCCTCGAACGCAGCCAGGAGGAGAGGGTACAGCTTCACGGAGGTGTAGAGCAGATGGGGCAGTGTCTCAGCTTCCTCAGGCACCAAACTCATTGTGATGGCCCTTGGGTTGCCAGGAGGTTTGCTGAGTGAAGCCGGTGAGCAGAGACGCTCCTCCCCGTGGCACCCGTGGTACTGCTCTCCCAGCTGGCCCATGCAGTGGGGCGGGGTGCTCCCTCCTGTTTTCTGGGCATTCTGGATCGGTGCCTCAGGGCTCACATCAGGGTCCTTTTTGCACCGTACATATCAGGACTAGAGAAGAGGCTGCAAGACATCAGCACTGACTTGCTTTTCATTCTTGGATCTTGCTGTGAGCCTACCACCACTGCACACCTCAAAGCAAGTCTTTGCTCCATCGTGATCCTGAGCTTAAAACATCTGGGACACAACCACTTACAATGAGAACAATTTGCTTTGATTTAAAGTAATGTAAAACAAGTCGTGATGGGAATAAACTATGTGGCCTTGTACACAGCAGATGCCTTTATCTGAGACCATAACCTTGTGCCTCTCATTACCTCTTGAAAGGGCTCCTTAGATGAGTATCTGGCACAAAATCTCCTTTCTGCCTGGTCCAATGCTCTGCGTATGACACTGCTCTGTCAACAGCGTTTGAGCTTGTGTCCTGTTGAGGAGACACGAGGGTGGTGTCTCTGCCTTGCGTGAGCAGCTCTGACTCGGGGTGGTTTGGAAAGCAGGCGGGCAGTGTTTTGCCAGTGCTGCAGAATCTGATCTCCCTGTCCCAGCAGCTGCCAGGGGAGGGGATCCTTGCCAGAGGCAGCGGTGGAAAAGTACTTTTAGTCGTGGTTTTACTGACCGGTCATGCAGGTCTCTTCTGATCAAGTTTCAGTGCCGTGGAGAGTTAGCACCTTGCAGAGGTGGGGATTGCAGAGGGACGAGTGGTGGTGCTGTACGCTGGACCCGGGGAGGTGTCCCTCAGCTGAACGCTGCCCTCCCAACCCACTTGGTCCCATCAGGACCTGTGCAGTCCCAGCTGAGCTCTGGGAAGGTGCAGTGAAGCAGGGAGATGCTGTCTGGTTGAGGACTCTGCTGGCTGCGTGACTGGCAGCGCCTGGGACGTGGCAAGTTTGGGATGGTGAGACCTGGAAGATCTTCAGCACTTCAGGGTGGTGCTGGGCGAGCAGAGCCTCTGTGAGTGCCCCCTCCTCACCGCAGCCCTGCTGCAAAAATAGCTCCCTCACTTCGGGTGTGTTTTGGGTTAAATGAGCGACTTTGAACCACCTGGGTGCAGGGGAGATGCTCCATGCAGCCTGCAGCTGTGCATGGAAAGGTTCTCCTCTCCTGGAGACCAGGCTGGCGAGTGCCAGTGGTCACGAGGAGACCCTGATCCGGTTCCCAGAGGAGGCACACAGAAGTCTGTTCACCCCGGGAATGCACTGATACCTGCTGGCCTGACACCTCGCTGGAGTCTGCAGAGCAGTACAGTCACCCCTGGTGGGACACGGGGGCTGTGGGGTACCTGACTGGCACGGAGGCGGGCATTACACCCCTGCCTTACCTTCAAGTGGCCTCAGGGGCAGTGAAGAGTGGGGAATGTCTGGCCTGCAGGGCACCATCAGGCATCAGCAGGATGACTTGGACCACACGTGCCCTCCCAGAGCCCACATCACACCCGGGTACATTTCTGCCTGCAGACCCAATCATCTGCCAGCCACGTGCTCTCCCTGCAGTTTATAGAAGCAGCCACATAGGTGTCATGTTAATTAATGCCTTCGGCTGGTTACTTTGCCTTTTTTCCTTTTTAGCTTTTTTCCACAGCTCCACTCTAAATTTAGACTTGTTTAAATACTCCAAGACGAAATGAGCTTTTTTTTTTTAAAATTTGTTTTTGCTAGCAGCATTTTAAACCCTCATCAGACACAGTGTTCTGAGCAGCAGGAAATTCAGGGCACAGAGGGAGACACCAAGGGGAAGCAGAATGCGCAGGAAACAAAGAGCACTGGAGCATCTTCGCACCACCTCTGAAGCCATGGCAAGAAAAAGAAGAATGAATTTTAAAGAAAAAGAAAAAGAAAAGGAAAAGTACGTGAAAGCGGATGCTCTGTTTGGGGAGAGCTGTGAGCAGAATGCAGCTTTCCTGTGTGCTGCCACGAAAGCACCCAGAGTGAAAGTCAATCCTTCCCTCTCCACTATCAAAGGGTTAAACTTAATCTTTTACATTTCAAGTCCACCTGAAGGAACTTGATTAAGAGAAAGGGAAATCCCATTTTAAAAGAGATTAAAGCCTTTTGTGATGAAGTGGCTGCACTAGAACAGCTCCCTCATGGGGGGAGGCTTTGCTTTGTGGGGAGCCCTGGGAACTGTGGTGCATCGAGTGACTGAATAAATGATGCCAGTCATTCTGCTCGTCTGTGCTGCAAAGACACTTGACTCGGTGCACACCTAGCAACATCATCTGCGCTGCCAAATCCTGTGTATTCAATGCAGGATGCCGTGACCCTGTTCGGGGAACGCGCTACAGATCCCTCCTTCTCTCTGCCCCGTGTGTTCGTCAGGATTCAGGATTTTGCAAGGTTATCAGGACAGAGGAATTTGGGCCAAATTAAAGTTGTTCCAGCCTGGCAGGGCTACAAAAAAGGAGGGTCCCTCCTCCATCTGTTCCCCTGCCAGGGTCAGCAGGTGTGGGAAGCACAGAGATGAGGTAGTTGCCTTTATGATCTGATGGTACTGGTTCACCTGTTTGCTGAAATCCTGGCAAGGATTTATTAGGTTATGGCCACAGGGTATTTTGGAAGTACAGTAATTCTCTGAGCTGAGTAATTCAGGGGGAGACAGCGGAGTCTCCAGTGCCAAGGACCCTCTTCTGGCTTGGCAAGTGATCCACAGGGACAAAGCAGCAAAGCCCTCTGCTTCCCCGCCCGCCCGCGATGCGTTCGGATCACACCGTCAGTCCACCAGCGCTCGGAGTGAGCGCACAGGGAGGGTTTCTCTGCTCCCTGGCAGCAGGGGTGGATCAGGGAGCTGGGCTGCAGCACTCTGCAGGCCTCTCCGGAGCGATCCGGGCGTCGAACATCTGCCTGTCAGGAGGAATGGCATCAGCGCGCCTGAGCTGGCTCTCCCCGGCGCGGGGCTCTGCATCCGCGGGCTCGCACGGCACGTACCGCGCTCCTGCCTCAGCCCCGGGCAAGCTGCTGCACGCTACCACAGCCTAAATAAAGGGCAATGCCTGGCCAGAAACACCTCTATTGTTTTTGATTTTTTTTTTTTTTTTTTGAATCTTTCAAAGGTTGAAGATCTTCGCATCTTCCCTGCTAATTTTGTTTTGTTGCTGACTCTGAGTGTTCAGGCGAGAGCTGTTGTAGAAGTGGGTATCAGAATTTCTGGATTATTCAGAACTCAATTAAAAAATCTTAAAAGTCTTATTATTTTTTCCCCCTTCCTTTTGATTTCACAGAAGGCAGCGGCTTTGCCAAAATTCTAGGTCACAAATTACAACATTTCATGCTTTTCTCCTTCGAAAACAAGACTACTTTTTTTCCCCCAACAAAAATCAGAGGCGACCAGTTTCAGTGAGATTAAAGATAAGAGCTGGGCTTTGGATACATTTTACCACACACTGATGTAGGTGTAGATAAAAACAGTCCATTCTTTCATGAATATTAATGAAAACATGTTTTGTGATTTTAGGCAACCATCAATTGTTATTAAAAACACCCTGACAGTTTTGAAGAAGAGAAAGAGGTGGGGGAAGGCTCTGCAAAAGGCTTTCCACACCCAATTAACACCGTTCTGTGTTTTGCTGTGGAATTACCCTGCGCTGAGTGTGAAAGGTGCTTCCCTGACCTCCAGCTGCTCAGCGGGCTGGCAGGGAATGGTGCTCACCCATCCAAGCATGGCAGCGCCGGCACTGCTCCTTTTAAACTCTTTTAACCTCTGGTTACCATTCAAGTCACTTCCCGTCACCCGAAATTGCCTCCGAGTTCGTAATTAGCTCAGTCACCTGCCAGCTCCCATAACACACGCTCATCCTTCCTCCCTTCGACATCTGACAGCATCTCGCTCGGCGAGCGGCGTTCGGACAGATTTCCCCTCCGCCCCAGGGGCTTCTGTGCCGTGAGCCTGCCCTGAAAGGATGGAGATACAAATCACGTTGTGCCCAGAAGGATCATTAAATGCCGCCTTTGATTTCCTTCAAGGAGCGCAAACGAGCTGAGGAAGCGAACCGGCGCGTTTCTTGCCAGCACTTTTTTGGGTGATGTTTTTTAAGCCCCGCTCGGGGTGGGATGATGGGCCCTGTGTGGGGGAGGTCTCTCCAGCTCGCAGCCGTCTCCTCCCGACGTGGGTGCTGGCTAAGGACACTGCCAGCCCCCCAGGAAAGAGTGGTTCCCAAGGATGTAGCCTGGTCTGGGAATTGCGTTGTGAGAGAAGAGAATCTCTCTCTCACTGCTGGAGCGCGTAGCAGTGTGCAAAGTCTGAAAAAATCAGTTTCCAGCGGCCTGGCTCCTTCTGCTCCCCTCCTGCTGCTGTCAGCATCTGGGCAGCACATGGGACAGGCAGGAGGGAGACAGGAACAGCTCAGCAAACCATTGGGTCAGGGACAGAGCAGTCTGCAGCACGCTGGAAATAAAACCAAGAACTGCGCTCACTGTCTGTGACAAAACGTGGAATGTAGGATTACAAGAGTTATAGATAAATAATATTTCCTACAGAGAAAATTTAAATATAAAATTCTAATAGAGTAAATATTGCTAAATTTTATGTTGCAAGGAAGAAAATTTCTATTCCAACTCGTGATGTCTGTCTAAAATCATCTTTCATTCGCCAAAGCTGCACTCCAGCGCTTGCCCTCTCGTTAGTGCAGCGTTGAGGCTGAAGTTTACATCTTTCTGAGCCAGAGGCTTCTGAAGTTTCAGACAGAAGCCAAACAGTCGTGCCCTGAGGGATTCCTTCACAGGAAATCTGATGTGCATAAAGTAGGCAGAGCGGCGCTGAAACCTCATTAGTGCTGGCTACTTGCTGCAGCTCTGACCTTGGCTTAATTCGTTCAAGTGATGCTGGAGTTAATTGGCGTTCTGAGTTTGGAGTGATTCCCTTTTACAAGGGCAGTTGGAGCCTAGATCTACTCTGCTCGCCAGGCCTGTAACTCCCCTGGACAGGAAAAGCATTACCTGGCTGTTCCTGTGCTCTGATGTGCGGTGTCACACCCTGACAGCCACTGAGCTACTTCACGGCAGCCCCCGAGTGCCACCCTCCCGTGCGGAGCCCGGGGCTGCAGGGAAACCACGACCGAGCTCAGCAGCTGGGTTCTACAGCAGAGGTTGTTGTGCAGCCTTAAGGCTCTCCGTGCTCTGCCGCCAGGCACAGGGACAGCCTCCCCTCCCAGGACACTCTGCCTGCTCCCCTGCTCCAGCAAATCCCCCTTACTCGCCCTGCAGCTCCCCCTTGCCAGCTCTGGCTCCTTTGGGAGGTGGATTCCTGAGTCTGGCTGTGGCTCTCCGTGGTTGCTGGGGAAGTACGCAGGGCCAGAGACACAGCGCTCCTCATCCTCCTCTTCCCAGCTGGAGATGTGAACTGACTGTGCCCGGGATCCCACAAGTCCTTTGCTGGGCCACCTCCAAACTGTGCTGTGCTCTTGTCACAGTCCTCAGTTACTGGTCAGCTTTGTCCCATCCTGAAAGTGCCAGAACTCTGTTGGCCTTCTAGAGGCTTTCCCAGAGCTCTCCTGGTATTTTTTGCTAATGTCTGTCTTCACATCCACCACCAGCTGTTTTTTTCTCATCTACCCAGGCAGAGACAGCAACCAGAAAGGTTATTCACTCCCAAAGCCTTCCCTCCAAGGATGGTCAGCAGCAGCAAAGGGCAGGCTGGTGTTCTTCCTCATCTCACTGGCACAAACGTGTTGAGGGTGATCAGGAAAGAAAGGAACTCATTGCTTTCACAGTCCTCCCAAAACGCTGCGGGGAGTCCAGCAGACTTCCAAATTCCACACTGTGCTGGCCATACTCGGGGTAAAAGATTAAAAAGGAATAACCTACCACATCCAGTATGGAATAAGATGGAAGCAGAGAAGGTCGATGTGACCAGAACTCCTTAGAATTGGTTGCTTAGGAGGGCTGGGAAATCCAACAGGTTAAAATAGCCATGGAGCCCTTTTCCTGCTTTTTGGCAGGGAAGACAGCGATTAGCTGGATTCAGTATGCTGCTGAACACGTTAACCAAGGAGAAAATTGTTATTAGCTCCAGAAAATTGCTGCTTGTGCCCGTGGCAGCTCAGGGCCACAAAGGTGTAGAAACAAATGCAGAGAGCACAGAGCGAGCTCAGTCTCTGGACAGGGGTTTTGTGGAGAAGATCCCGTGTCCAGGAGCCAGGAATGTTTTATCACCCACGGTGGGTTGTTTCCAGCATTACTGAGCAGTGCTGTGCTGGGCCACGAGCTTCCCTGGTGCATGAAGGCTGGGGTGGCAAGGGACAAGGGCAGAACCAGATCTCAGTAGCTCAAGAGCCCACCCCGTTCTGGCAAAGTCATGTGCGTGGGGAAGTAGCTGACACGGGAGGTTTTGCCTTTTCCTCTCCTTTTTGTAACTCCAGTCCTTTCTGAAACGACAGCAGCAATTGCTCACCTCTGGACAGACCATCAGAACCCCTCTAAGACTCCCATTAAGCTGCTGCAGTCATCAGGCAAGGGAAAACATTTCTAAGGAAGAAGCACAACAGCAGTTTTGACAGCAGCACATCGCAAATCACGTCGGAGACCGAGCAAAGAGTGAGGGAAGAGCAGACACCAGTGGGACAGGAAGGATAATGGGAAACGTGCACCAACTGGCCTCCTTAGCATCCTCTTTTCCACACAGCTGCAGAGAGCATTTTTTGGAGCAACTGTAATTTATTTTTTGATCACTACAGGAGTCGCATATGAAAATGCTCTCGCTGTTCTGGCCACTCCTGCTGCCTTTGTTCGTTTGCCCGGCCTACAACAGGCTCAGGGCACGCCAGGCTGCCACGTGCCAGCTGCTGGGATGCTGCGGAGGAAGGGAGAGGGGAAGGGATTCCTGCTGGGTGATATAGTACCTGCAAAGGGAAAGGAATGTAATATCAGAAATCCCGCATTTGTCAGGACTAATTCTTGGTTGCTAGGCTGCTGCTGTTGCCTCTATCTGCTCCTTGCTTTTCCCAGTTTTCGCTGCCTACACAACATGCTGATCTCTTATGAAGTGCTGAATCTGGGAAACAGAGCAGTTTGGGCTGGACTGGGGGATTTCTCAGTTGGCTGCAAACAAAAATGAAGCGTTGGGAGGGGAGTGAAGCCCCAGTGAGGTGTGACTGAGCATCAGTCTCTGCCTTTGCCTCTTGACTTCGTCTGTGACCTCCATACATCCATTATGGAACCGCTCTTCATGTCCATTTTGAGTGGGATAATATTTCCTTCTCTCTCCTTTGGAAGGGTAATGTGTATAAAAAGCACTTCTAGGCACTTCTATCTGGCTATTTATGTAAATGCACTTGGAGAGCAATGTGGAAGACCTAAAAAATATGTGTAAGAAATAGAAATCCTTTAAAATCCTGTAAGAGTTCTCATCCAAAGATGGTTCAGGGGATTATAAAATCGTCACTTCTGAAAAAGGAGCAGAGGGCTTTAGGTTAAATACCCAAGGAGTGTTTGTGTCCCTGAAGCTGAACCTGCCCGTGTTCCCCTCCCAGCCTTCTGTCTGTCCAGGCCTGCCCTCTCAGCACAGTGTCATTAAGCAGGTTGTTACGGTGTGATGAGAAAAGCTCCACTTCCATCCTCCTGTCACCTCCTAAGCTGACATTTTATCTCTGGGATCTTCCCATCTCATAACCTGGTTTCTTCAAGGTGTGTCGCAGAGGCACAAGGGCTCCTTGTCTTCATCTTTGGGCATGCGGCTGCTCCCTGCCCTGGACCCTGGTGAGCCTTTGTCTGCTGGGTTTAGCAGCCCCCTGCAGTGAGGGATTAGCTAGCTTAGTGCCCTGAAATGTAATGCTCTCTACACTTCTGCTTCTATCCAAGGGAGTGAAAGTTTTCCTGAACAAAATCATGTTTCGTTTGTGCTCTTCCGTCTCCCCGCTCTCTCTTTCTCATTTCCATGCCTTCGCCTCCGCCCCTAAAGGTGAGCTGAAAACTTCCAGTTTTCACTTCTATTTAGAATTATTCACTAAATTTCAAACCCCTTACTGGATTTTCTCGAGTACACAGTCATCATTTCTTCATATCTCTGAAACAAAGGAGTTAACTGGAGACTCCTCAACTTCATGTTTCTACTCATTCCCTCTCCCCTTCCCTTGCTGGAGCTCCTGTTTTATGATCCCTGGAGGGGCTTTTCTCGAAGACAGCAATGCTTTTATTTGTTACAGGATTCATCATCTTCATCTGTGGTCCGGCCGAGAGTGCTGAGACATTCCTAAGTTGTGGCACACTTTCAGTGGGACGTGAGGGACCTGGAAGGAGCCCGTGGGGATGGCCTGCACTTGCTCGTGGGGCAGACAAGGGTTACAACATCTCCCCGCAGCTGCTTTGGAGGAACTGGAGGTGGTGATCACAGGAGTTGGGGCAGGGGTAAGAAGGAGGGCACAGGTGGCTCAGAAGCACTGGGTTTTGGCCTTCAGGGGTAAAAACAGGAGAGGGGAAGGAGGGCGAGACAGCAGAGATGGGCAGCTGATCCTGCTTGCGAGCACACCTCCGACAGAGACGGGAATCGCGCCTCCGCCGCCAAGCTTCGAGCATTAAGTAGGTGATTCCTGAACTGCGTTGCCACACTGCAGCTTGACAGCTCCCCTAACTCAAACTGCCTGGGCACAGCTCCCTGCGTGCATGGCAGAAGCCGGGAGAGGCAGGACTCCCCGAGGGGAGCCCGGGCACGTGGGATCGCTGCGCGGCCGAGTGCGAAGTGCGGGCGCTCCCGCTGAGTGGCAGGGCTGGGGCTACTGCTCCGAGCAGAAAGCAGGCGGCTGTCAGGGAGCCAGACTGCAAAGCAGCAGTAAAAATGAGGGAAAGCAGGGCTTTTGTTCCCAGCCTGAGTAGCCCTGCTCTGGGAGGGCTGCCAAGAGCCTGCACGCTCCTTTCCTCTCTCCCTCTCGACCTCGTATTCACAGGCAAGCGCTGAAGAAAAGCCCACAGGTGGGTAGGGTTCTGAAGTGACACATTAATAATCTCTCTCTCGCCCTTCTAGGATGTTTGAGAAGCAGATTTCAGGTCTTGGTGAAGAAATCCAGGACGAGTGGCTGTACCTGCAGACATGGGGTGTAACGAGAGATGTGTGGCAGCAGCACTTGGGCAAGAAAAATGTTAATATTTATGTGGGATCTGACCATGGGATTAGCATCCCTGTACATACGCAGTGGCAGCTGTAGGAATGCCATCGTTTTCCAGAGTTGCCTCATGGCTCTCCCTCTTGCTGACAGTAAGATGTCACCCTTCCTCTTTCTTGCCTCTTGTTTAGTCACCACACGCCAGAGAGTTCTTCCTTTTGCCTTTAGTGACTGGTGGTGTTAGTGCAGACACCTTGTGCTGAACTCAGGGTTTACCTTGCTTTTTGTGGAATTTGTGTCCAAATAGAGAAAAAAACTGATTTTAATTTATATGTGCTCCAAATGGCTTAAAAAATGTTGTGGGGTTTTTTATTACGCGTATGACTGAAGCTGCTGCTCTCAAAAAATGTGCAGTGGCTTCCTATTGTGTACACCAGATGTTTATTCTAAATTAATTTATTGGGTTTTTTAATGTTGTTGTTCACCTATTGCAAGGAAGAAGCACGGAGGTTCCTTCCAACTCTGTTTCTTTCCACAACAGCTACAAAGGAAAGGTATTCCTATATTAAAATCTATTCTTTAAAATGACCTAAAAATCTCTTTTTTCTCTTCCCCTTACCTTTCCAATGCTTATTTCCTGCTTGCTTTTTCAGCTATACATAAAGCAGCGTGGTTCCTGCATTTCACATTCACTTCCACGCTGGGTTCAGATAGATTTCTATCTGCACACTCTGTTCTGGTTTGAGGGTACAATCTCCATTAAATTAAAAACCCACAAAGGGAAGATTCACCCCAGCCTCCGCTGTAGTCTGAGGAGAGGCAGGGGCTGGCACTGGTGCCAGTGCTGGTTGGGCGCAGGTGGTGGTGTGGGGAAGGTGTCTGCAGGGGCTAACTTTAGCCCAGACACTCTAATCCCCCACACCAAACGAGGTTTGTCCCGAGGCTTGCCCTCGCAAAGATCCCGTCTTTCCGCCGGGGCTGTGCCGGGATTAGGCTCGGGATCAGCGGTTCCCCTTTGGGAGGGTACCTGCAAACACTCCTGGATGCCCAGAGTCACCCAAGGTAGGGGATACATCAAAGCCACCTTTTGGTATTTGTGGCGTTTTCCAAGCGTTAGCGTCAGCACAGAGGCAGAGACCCTTGGCTCCCCATTTCCCCAGCGCCTCAGATCAATCTGATGCAGAGCTGCAGCTCCGGGCTGCTGCCTCTCTGTGCTCTCCCCGCATCCCAGCCGGCCCAGCCCACGGCTGCACGCCCCATCCGCGCACTGAGCTCAGGGCTGCCACCTCGGAGCCCGGCATCACACCCAGCCTTGGCACGCTGCACCAACTCCGCTGCGAGACGTGCTGCCCTGCAGCCATCTTCAAGGCAAAAGAAGGAGAAAAGTGAAGGGAAAAGGCAGAAAAACTGGTGTGGGAGCAGGGACGAGCAGCTAGGAGTGGGTGGCTGGGATGGGCTTCCTCTGCAGCAGAGGAGCCAGGCTCAAAGTATTTCTAAAGCCACAACCTTTGTTTCCTCAGTGTCTTGCAGAACTCCGTGTCCCACTGGCAGCTTGTATATGCCAAGCTCCCTGCTCCAGTATTCCCAACTGAGCCGGGCATGGATTTACGTCTGAAGGCCAGAATAAGCTTGTTCGAGATATTCACAGGAGTTTGGAAAAGGCAAGGACTTGTAAGAGTCTCTTAAAAGTCCTTAGAATTAGCAGTGAAGTTTACTGCAGGTTGACTGAGGACTAATTTTTTAGTGCATTATTCATCTCGAGGAGTGGAATTTTGCCTTTCTCTTGTTTCAGGGACCCCTCTGGGTAAAGCTGCCTTCCCATAATGTTTTTTACGTTAGAGCCTCAAATGCTTACTGAAAAACGTCTTTTAATTTTGCCTTTTCCTCAGCAAAGACTTCCAAGCTTGCTAAAATATTGAACTATGATTTTCATGTCCTGAAGGGACACTGGTATCTCCAATACCCGCTGCTTTTATGACTGAAGTTCAGACCTCAACACGTTCTAAATATTGGCTGCCGGAGGAGGCGAAGCATCCTGCCTGTTCAGCTGCATCCTGCTCCTGGAAAATTTTATTTCACTGCACCATTTTAATTATCCCCACTGCAGCTACAACAAGCAGTAAGCAGAGGAGCAACGGAGAGCTAATGAATAAAAATCGAATTAAGAGCTGGAATTTTCTGTGAGAAAATATTTGGATGCCTTCACCGAACATTGTGGATTTCCATGATAAACGCTGACAGAAAATGATGCTTCAGTATTTCACTGACTTTCTACTCCTCGTCTTCTCACTCCAGTGTGATAGTTGCAGAATTTTCTTAGGAAGTGAACGGTGGTTAAGTGGAACTACACTGAAAACTAATATCAGCTCAAGGCTGAGCATGGGATTAATGCAGCACTGCTGCAACTGCTTCTGGAATTCTTGCTGGTCCCAAATGTACAAGTTATTTAATTCTACTGGAAGAAAAAAACCCCACCACACAACTCAAAGTGAGCGGCAGCTTAAGAAATACACAGACAATAAAAAAAAAATTACACATGCATACTGTGAAATCATCTAAAGCAGGGTTAATGTGATCCTTACATACTTTCTGATTTTCTACTTGCTCTCTTTTCATCATGTTCAGATTGAAAAAACCCAAAACAGGCCCAAAGAAGGGCAATTCTAACTGCTGCAGTCTTTTCTTCTCAAAAGGCCTCGTTAGCCTAAGAGCTCATAGCTCTAACAGGGTCTTAAAAACAATTGAATAAAATAAAGGAACCCAGATGTTCACAACCACCATATTCAGAGGTGACCTACCACCCCCAAAACAGCCTTTTTGGTGTCATGCACAGGCCTGGCTGCATAGAAACACTCCCAGCTGATATAGAGCTGCTAAAAACCCACAATTCCAAAAGGCAGAGATGAGGGTTCTGGTATTACATGGGAATCCTCCAAGCTTCCACAATACTGGAAGCCTCCAACTCTCTTTCTGGATGAAGCCTTTTTCTGAGACAGATGCTTCAGTTTGCAGTAGAAAGGGACACAGCTCCGTTTTACACTCCAGGATGACTCCAGGCTGAAGTCTCCAATTCCCAAATGCACCTGATAAAGCAGATCCTGCCCTCTAAGATGGAAACCTAGACAAGAAGTTTGGCTTCATTTCTCAACAGATTTCTCTCACTACTTTTCCTCTTCTGCTCATTGTCATAAAACTCGGGGTTTCTTCCTGAGCTTGTTCTATCTGTTGCTCTTGGTAAACAGGATAGAGGCTAAAACAGCACCTCCCTCCTTCAGCAACGACTTTTCTTCAATCCACAAAAGGCAAGTTTATGCCTTCTGAATAATCCAAAAAATCCCTTACAGCGCAATACAGCGACAGAAATCCAATTCTGCCAGCATTACTTGGTGTAGATGGAACCAGAGGAGAGGGCAGTGAAAAGAAACCCTGAATTAGCTCAATCCTTGTCTGCTTTCAGATAAGCCTCAGCTTGTCAAGCATAATGCCAATACTACAGTTTTTATAAGCATCAGGAATTAACAGATGTTGTAAAAAATATGCCTTTAATTTTTGTAAATTGCTCTGACAAGCAATAAATAAGGATGTTTTTAAAACTTCTACTTGTCTTTTTGTGAATAAAATATTTCCCCCATAACTAGAAAATCTATTACCAAGACAGCTTGAGATGCTTAAGGATTATTTTTACCCACCAATTACAGAAGTTTTGCATGTCAAATGAGGTCTTAACTGTGTCCCCATCATCTTTAAATTGCACTCTCAGATAATCCAACATCACAGACACCAATTATGCATGTATTTAGTTTCAAACTCTTTTGTGTAGATTGCAATTTCTCCCACACCAGTTCATTCAGAAATAATACCAATTAACTCAGCAGAATCCCATAAATTATAAAGGCTACATAAGTGATGAAGGCTACAGGATTAGAATTTGCTGTCTTTAAGGTCTGCTTTTCCTGGTGTCTGCTCAACACATTCATTTCACTGAATCTGCAAGAATCAGAAAGCAACAAATGGAACTGGGGTATGACTTGCTGTCTAGCAGTTATTCAGTGCAGGGAAACTCCAGCAGCTTCTTGGGGTTATTTGCTTATGTGAATAAAGACAGTAGCTCTTGAGTTTGGCTTTTTTCCCTTTTGATTCAGAGCCCTTCCCAAGAAATGTGAGCAAATTCCCCCTACCCTGGCACGGGGCAGGGGCAACTGCTTGACTCGTTACAACTGTGCTAATTGAAACCTGCAGCAGCCAAATTTACACTGAGGAACTTTCACAGATGAGGCCACCGAGCTGTGCCTGCCTCAATGCCTGCAGTAAAGAAGACTGAATAATCATTTATGGAGTACAGTTTGGGTTCTCTGCGCCCACAGAAGAAATGCCTCCTCAGCAACAACTGTGTATTCCTAAACTGTAGCAGCAGACGCTAATAAAAATATACAGAAAAATTCTTTCAGTCATTTATTCTAATAGATGTCAAACCTCATGTATCTTCTGCCAAGTGTAAAAACATTTTAGAGCCATACAAACTAAATATATAGCCCACGGTCAACAAAATGAGACCAGCACATAGTAGGGATTATCCATTTTTATTTTCTTTAGAAATGGATCAATGAAATCACTGTGCTCCAGGAACACGCTTAAAAAAAAAAAAATTAATACATCAGGTAGTTTTCCCCTGAACAAATTTTCACATTGCTTATAATTATGCAGATTGGACCTGGAATAATAGAAACATGAATCCAGTGTCACCCCAGAGCCATGTGATAGCAAGTACATTCACAAACCCACCCCCCCCAATGCCTCAGACACCTGCAGAATCCCGTTCCTACATCTAGCTAAAAATATCCTTGTCAAAATAGAAAAAGTTTTTCCTACAAAAATTTGGGGGGAAGCCATGACGCTTCTTCTAAATTGCTTTGCACACGACTAAGTACCATGATCAGTCTTTTCCCGAAACTTCCCGTTCCAAGGTTTCACGCGGATTTTCGTGTTCCTAAAAATAGTCCAACATTGCCACCATGTGGTCAGGGCTGGGCGCGCTCCCCGGGACAGCTGCGCAGGACGGCTCAGGGAAAAACCAGGGACAAATACCTCGGCAATGAGTAACCACACTGCGAGTGAAAAAAGGAAACTGGATGCTGAGAACTGAGTCCTTATGCCGGGAAACCAGTTCTAAGGACGGGCCGGGGTAAGAAAAATAATTTAAGATATTTCGTGATTAATTCTTCAGCATCGTGACGCTCCCCTCGCTAAAGGCACAATCCATTTCTGCTCACTTTTTTTCTCAGTACAGCATGTATTTGCCAACAAGTAAAATCTAAGTGTATGCAAAATGCCTAAGACCATTCATTTCTTCAAACATAATCACACTGGAAAAATTCAAAATCTTCTTCCTGGAGTTCAGGAAGCCATGGAAATTGGATTAAAAGATCATCTTTCACATAGACTTTTTCATCGCTGCTTTCCTCACACTGAAGAGATATGCTTCATAAATAATGTTTAAGAAGTTGTCATCATTCTGAAAAACAAAACAGGTAACTTTTAGCAGGATAGGCAGTTGGAGTAAAGAGATTAGAAGGTTATTCCATTTTATGGGCCGGATACTTTTCAGCCTTACTCTGTTTTTTTAAAAGAGAGCAATAGCAAAGCCCTTTCCTTCAGTAAAGATCTGTTTTATTTCCCAGGACTGTACCTCAGGAAGGAGCAATGAGCAATGAAAGAAGATTTTCTAAACTCACAGTGGATTTAAATTGAGTCCAGTATTGCTGCAGGATAACTCAGAGGCAATACTGAAGTGACAACCCCGTAATTTCTCTTCTTTGCCCTCTTTATCTAGGGACTTCCTTAGGCTGTGTCCTCCATCAGGTCACTGATAATTCCAAGCATGTCTGAAGGAATAACGAAACACTCTGGATTTTGATCCTGAACTAAAATCCTACCTGGACAAATCCTTGCATCTTGTTTACCTCTTTTAGGCTTAATGCTCCTAAGGGATGCTGCTCCTTTTGCTCTGATGCTTAACTTTTTCCTTCTGAGGAACATTTTGCAAGAATGAGTCAGCCCACATTAAGAAAGAATGTTATAAGTAGCTCACATAAACATATGAGGATAATTACAATCAAGATAATATTTAAGGAAGATTAGGCACATCCGAGATTGTAGTTTTATATAATGGAAAATGACAGCTAGCAAATTGGCAGTGAATAATTTCCAGGTAACTCAGTTGATCCTAACTGCCACCAAGAATAGCAGGGTTAAATATCTATTTTACAAGTACAAATTCACAGGGGGTAAACCCCAATCTCCCTTGACGTTTTCTCTTTAACTTCATGTATGGTTCTAATAGTATCCACGCACTCAAAGTATGTAAAGACAAGATAACGGGGATATTTTTTTTAGATCCCAAAATAAAAATGCAGGGAAAAATGAGAAAATCCTCCAGCTTGTTAAAGATACTATTTCTTTTCTGAATTTATGACTTAAATAACATTTAAAATAATGACTTTTAATTTTATTCTGAAGCCATACAGGCACGTAGTTTTGACCTACAAACTGGATGTGTTTCTCTGCTCCTTGTGTTCTGTAGCCAGGTCTTTATTTATGTAACCTCTCCTCAAATTCTACTCTTCCGATATTACTCACATGGCAAGTTAAGAACAAAATATTCATAATTACGCATCATGCCAGAGCAGTAAAAAATCATCTCATACGTAACATTGTTAATGCTTTGTCACAATTAAACCTGAAAAACCGCAGAAAAAGGAATTTTATTCAATATAATTCTCTAGTTCAAATGCTAAACTGAATTAATATAGATATTCATGTTATCTAACCCATATTTTTAAAGTTGCTCACACTCTTCCTTCAATTTTAATTTCCCATCTGAATTCCTCTTACTGCTTACACACATCTCTGAAATTTTTGGCAGCTAGGATAATCACCCATTATTTATCCTTAGCTAAAAATATAATAGATGTCTCTCTGGCTCATAGGCTGACCTTACAAAGCTTTCAGTCATCTTTGTTCTTTTCCACCAAATTTATTATCTTTCCTGAAGCCCAAATCAGATGCATTAATCAAAATGTAGTTAAGCCAGCAGCGGGCAATGAGAGCCTATTGCATCCCCAGCCACAAGCAGCACAACTTCCAACATATATTTAATTATTCATTTCGCTTTAGACAGATACAACCAGTTATAGGTGCTTGTATCGACACGGGCACCAGGATTCCAAGCAAAGCGGGAGAACTCTTGGCGCTTTACCTGGATGAGGTGTAGCAGCGTTTCCTGCAGCTGCATCTTGGTCATGGAGGTGCTGCTGCCCACGGCTGGCTCTGGGGTTGGCAGGGGCAGGAGCAGCCCGGCCGAGCCGGCGGCGGGCTCGGGGTTCGCTGCTGCCAAGCGCCCGCTCTCAGCCGCTTTGGGTGGGGCGGGCGTGGGCTGGGTGAACACCATGGGGGACATCAGCAGCGTGGGAGTCACGGTGGCAGGAATGCGCTGAGGTGAGATTACCTGTCCGTACGGAAACACGGGCGTCAGTGAAAGCCATCGACTGCGTTCTGCGGGAGCGGGGGCGGTGAGAGCTGCACAGACATCGGCAGCAGGCACAGAGGCTGCTGGGGATCAATACCGTGATGTACAACTCCAGCTCAAGAGCACCTCTGTGATCTATTTCCAGATAAAAAGGTCTTGCATCCAATTTGAGATTGCAGCCATAGGCAAACGATCTTAGGACAAGAGGATTTTATTACAGAAATCAGACTACTATTAAATATCAGCACTTAGAGAATGCAGCTGTACCACACAGGGACAGTAAGTCAGAAAGTTTAATCTTTGAGAATATGAGACATGCAAATTTCACTGTTAAATACTAACCCCGGTACCTAAAACTAAAAAGTATTTTCCAATTGTGCCTTGCAAATTGCTTTATAAATATCTATATATGTGTGTGTATTTTACCTTCTCATTTTACTTAAGGAGAGAGAAAAAACCAGAGATTAAGTGATTTAGCTAAAGGTTCATACAACGCTCATGGCACTGTCAGAAACAGAACAGGCTCACAACCAACACACTGCTGACAAAATCAAAATGGCCCTCAAAGAGAACCTTGATGCTGCAGCAGTTCTGCAAGTTCCCTCAGCATCCTAACCAATCTACATATCTGCCAAATAATTTTCACTTTCAAATTTTGCAGTGCATCTTGGAACTGTAAAACACACAGGATTAGCAAATCTTTTTAAGGAATGTACAAAGGAATTGATACAAGCTCACCAAAACTCCTCCCTTTTAGACTGGAGCATGATTTATTGCTACCATATTAAGGTGAAAGGCTATTGAATCACTTCACTCTGTCCTGGATTACATTTCAATTTTGAAGAAAAATTAAGGTTAAGAAAATAGACCTGAGGTTGATGGCCTAGGTATGCAAAACCACACAGATTAGCATTAAAGAACAGTCACATTTTTGTAGCTTGTCTTTCTCCTAGTTATGATTGTTCTACCCAAGACATTTCTGAACAATGTTCATGAGACCACGATACAAAGAGAAATAGAAAGAAACAGAGAGGACTGAGATCTCATGCTGTTTTATGGAAAATTTAAGGAAGCAGAAAGACTAGGGGTCAGGAGAGAAAGCACATAATACACACCTAGTGCAAAAATCTCCCCCCTTTTTTTTTTCCTCAATATTTATTCAGTTAGGTAAATATTGTGTCTGTTTCTCAAACACGGAGTACTACAAAACTGTTGACTACAGCTTTCCTCCAACCCCACAGCATGTACTCAAAACAGCAATCACCAGGTCTGTGTTCCAAGCCTCTGACTGAGCAGAGGTATTACTACCTCACTGCAGTTTTGCACACCTATGCTTGAAAAACAACATTCATTTTAGAAGAAAACCAGTGTGAGTCCAAAGCGACATCCCTCTGTGCAGTGAGAGCTTCAGACTCTGCACAGATCTTCTCCTGCCTGTGGAACACCAACTACCCCCAGACACTTATCCCAGCGTTTCTGCTCTACTCATCCACGCGGCTGGAGCAACTTCTCTTTGATTTACCTCCAGCGGAATTGGCAGGCTTTGCTTAAACAAGATGATCTTCCTAATGTGATTTCAAGAATGCATATACAAACTGCTCTGCAAGGGCAGAAACCTCCTGCAGAGGGAAGGTTGGGAGCAGCTGGAGGAGATAAAGTGTCCCACTAATGCAGCTGAATCTACAGCAGACTATGTCAGATAACACGGCCTTCGAAATCAAAAGACATTTTTCTCATTTGCCCAAGGCAAATAAACTAAACCTGAGACAAACTGTGCTCTTAATAACACACAGCTCCTCCTGACAAACACATGTTGTGGTTTAAAAGACACATGAAGAATGATTTGTCTTCTCTGGATAGAAAGGTCTGTTTGGTAGGACATGCCAAGCATATGGGCACTACATGGAATGAGCAATATTGCCATCTACTGGTGACACAGCCAACAGCTACAGGGGACTGCAGAACTTCAAATACTGTGTCAGAAGAAGAATAGAGAGTGCATGTATCTTTTTCCAGGGCACAGCATTTGTGTCTGTACTCAACATTAAAATGGATTTTTTGCTAACAGCTCAAGCTCAAAGCTTCTGCCATTTAACAAACTTTTACATGAAAAACATGGATTGTTTGGGGTGTGTTTTAAACATAAAGGAGAATTTTCATTTGAGATTCAGCTTGGATCACCTTGAGTCACTGGGACAACTGACACCCACCAGAAAACAGGATGCTGATCTTGGCATTACCAGTGCAATTCCTATAACACCATGCTTTTGCAGAAGGCACTGTAAATGCTCTGCAGGGACACCAACAGCCTTTGGACCAATCTTTTAGCTTCGAGTAACTTCTCACGAGTCGTAACAGCCCTTCCAAAATTCTGTTGATCAACTTCTTACCCACAGAACCTGAGTTGCTTGTTCATCCATTATCTCCAGCTCTGTCAGGTCAACACTTGAATCTCTGAGTCACTAATAACAGAGTAGGAGTGTGCCGTCAGCTGTGCGGCAGTGAAGTAAGAACAATGAAAACTGTGCAAAACAACTGGTGCAGTGTGTAGCATTCCTTCCCTGGACCCCAAATGCTCGCTAAGAGATCACCTTGGTGCTCTGTGGGGCTGTTGGCAGCTGGATGACACCATAGCTGGTAAATTCACGTAGCACCATGAACCAAGGAATGCACTGCGATGCAAACCGGCACCTCCTGTTGCTTCCCGTGTGAACAGAATTCCACGTGGATCAAGGGCTCCTCTGGAACATCAGCACCCAGTGGGTGCTGTGGGCCTTGAACAGTGTCCAGTGGCATTGCTTAAAACTGAGAACATTTAATCTAAGAATGGTTCAGGAGCTTTAAAGGCAGTTACTTAAAACAAAGCCAGCTACAACGCTAACATTGCTTTGCCTTTCAAGTTTAATTTAGAATATTTTAATTGACGTTTAGCTTCAGAAGCCGAAATTACTTTTTTGAAAGTTTAATGCACCTATTTGCATTATACAATTGCATGCTGAAACTGCAGTCAGGACAACAGAGAAGCAGTGCTGGGATGCTCCCACCACAGACACTGGGTTTCATGCACATACTCAGAAGATGTATTATGCACAAAATACGTTCTTGATGGAAAAATGCTCCAAGAAATGCGAAAAATGAGTTGCAAGATATGTGGCCTTCTGAAGAAAAGATAAATTTGTGTCTGGGTTATTGTAAGCACTTTTAAAACCATAATTCTGATTAACATAAACACTGAAGCATGCATGTATCTATAATCAGAATAACACATGCCTAACACTACACATATCCCTGAAAGCCCACTGGAGATTAATGCTTTTTTATTGTATCTTAAGCACACGTTACTCACTGTCTGCATAAGGAATATTTCACAAAACAGGGTTGGCACCAGACCAGACTGAATGCTTCCAAGTATTATTCTTTGGCTTTTGCTTTTTTCCTCCTTCTTTTTTTTTTTTTTCCCTTTTTTTTGGTAACTGGTCTCTTCCTTTCCACGTGGGAGATCACAGTTCTTATACCATATGGAGATGCAGCAGAAGCCAATTTAAACTTGGACTTGTAATGTGTCAGTTGTGGAAAGGACTATTGCTTACATTTTCTTAGTGCTGCTGATGGATTTAGGGTGTTCCTTTAATATGATTTTTCCAACAACAGACACTGTTCAGATACCTCTCTATTCCTGTCAGACTTTTGCTTTTTCTGTATGCTGAAGCATAGTAGAAGAGGCAATACCAAAAGACAAATAATTACAGAGAACAAACCTTTTGCTGCACTTGTTGTCAGAATCTGCTTTGATCAATTTTGCATGAGCATGTGCAGAGATACATTTGTGCCAATTCAATTTCACTCAAATATCTACTCTGCAGGCATGGCGGCACTTGAAGCCTCTGGTCTACTGCAAGGATAATACTATAAAAAGATTAATGGTGGTTTTAAAAGTTGTTTTTTATCTTCCAGGTGGGTGGGTTTTTTTCAAAAGTAGGCGTGTTTCATGTGGCTAATTCATGGCTTCCAAAGGAACAGAGTCCTTCCTTCATTTTTAGCCTCCCTGCTTTTGCTTTTGTGGCAATCTGCTGCATGTGAAAGAGGCCGTTCCTCCCAGACTGCGGAGCTTTAGGTGTCCTAAACAATAATTAGTCACACTTCTATTATCATTTTTGGTCTGCGCATTAAATCTCCAAAGCAATACTAAACGTGTGGAAAGAACTGCATCAATGCTGTGTCAATAGCAGCTGTGGCTGTGGCAGCCTGAGAAGCCCCTCCTAGGCAGCCTCAGTCTCCTTGGTCTGCTCACAGCCGTGCAAAGGGAGGCTGAGAATCTCAGCTGCTGCTTTTTTTCTAAGGCAAACTTGCAGCAATAATCACAGTGAATGAGACTTGTTCCAGAGCAGACTTTTCTTTTCTCACAAGCTGGTGTGTTATCCCTACTCAAGAAGGAAAACTGTTGCAATTGCATTAGGCCAGACCTCAGGAAATGCCTTTCCATATTGCAATTAATGCTAGCACCAGTGTCTTTTTCATATGTACAACATTAAAGTCATTGGCCATAGCAGCATCTATAGGGATTTTTCATCTGAAAAATATATCAGCATATTTCCTTATTTTTTATTCATGCATGCTGACTTACAGTGTATAGCCTGGACTCGCCTCATTTCACTTTTACCTTCAAAGCAGGAATGCCTTCATTATGTCCTCATGCTATCAGTACATGTACCAGTGAATCACACAATTTGTTACATTTAAAGCAGGCAAGTTCCATTCCCAGTGAAAACAAATCAATTTTTTTGACTCTGGATCCTCCTTTTATGCTTTAGCTCTCCACTAGAAAGTCAAAGTTACCATCTGTAAGCAACTGATCCTGAGTAATTTCAATGACTAATGCCCAAAAAACTCTTTCACACAGATTCAAATCCTCCTGCATTAATTAAAAGAACAAAAATAATGATGGCTATTTGCTGTATCAAATTCATATTCTTCCTACCTCTCTCATGGAATTAGAAAACTTGACCTGTCACAGACTTAGGGACAGATGTGGCCCTTATATTATTAAATGACTGTTTCAGCCTCTTCATGTGTAGGAGAACTTTCTAGCACGTTGAAATATTCTGTAGTCTTCCACTCAGGCTTTGACAGAAGTAGAGAAACAGAGTAAAACAGAAATAGAAAAATGGAATAGTTGCAATAGAAAAGCAGCTTCTGAACTTTACACTGGGAAGGAGAATGCTTGGGATCAGTCACTTCTAGACTCCAATACCAGTCTCCAGTACAACACAGCCTAGCCACAACAGAGGAAACTGAAAGGGGCTTAGGTGCATCCCCAAACACGACATGTAAAGACATTCTAGTGTAGAGAATCCTAGAGAAAGTGAAGTTGTTAAAGACAGTAGCTGTTTTGGATGGGACATTTTGTACTTCTCATGTTGCTTTTCCGAAGAACATAAAAATGTACTCGTGAGAGAGATACAGGCTCTTAGCATCTCCTGAATTTTTTAAGACACCAATCTGACTTCTAGCATCAAAACAAACAGAATTTTTTTGTGTCATTCAGGCACAAGACCTTTTTTCAAAATAATACACAGCAAATTAAAGATAAATAGCTAATGAATATCTAGAAATAGCAGGTGTGGTACAAGATAACTAACTGACCGGTATACAAATACTTCAAAAAGCTGCTGCTAGAAAACAAGGGACCTTTTAAGTATCTTTAGCAACTGGCATACAAAAGAATGTGTATTCACACAGAGAAAGCTATGACTAATTTTGCAGAAAAAAATTATTAAACCCAAAATATTACACTCAGTAGCCAGCAGTTACACATAACAGCCTGAGAATGGCAAGTGAAAACTAGGTGACTTTGAAAAGGGCCTCTGGAATAACCCAACACTGCAGTATCTCTGGCCATCACTGATGTGCAAGAGACGTGGCCTTCAGGATTTACAGTATCACATCTTGGTAAATCAGAACTTACTCCATGTTGGGAAGGTATCACCCGCAAAATGAATGATGTGCAACGTGCAGCAGGACAGTGAAGCCAAGACTAACCTAACAAAACGTGAAGTTTAAAAGCTTGCTAGGTTTGTACTGATTTATGCCGAAGAAGTTCCCCATTTACCTGGAAGAGAGCGCTCTGCTTTTCCGTGCCCGGAGCCTTTTCTATCCAGGAATCCAGTGGTTTCAGGGTATTGGTGTTCTGGGTCACAACAGGGAACTTTGCTGCCAGCGTTGGTCTGCTGGATACGTGGAGCTGCTGCTCTTGTTGCACTATCTGGAGCTTTTTCAATAATTCTTGAGGTGAAATCACCCCAGAGTTGGCTGCTTGATTGCCAGAGAGAGGAAGTGGCTGTCTGGGAAGTTTGGATTGTTCTTTACCAAGCGTCTGAGCCTCTAATGTCTGGCCCGGTAGGGACCCATTGAAATACACCAAAGGGGGCTGGCTCATGTTATTTACCGGTGCTGCTGGTGCTCCAACGGGAGCAGGAGTCCTGCTGAACACGGGAGCTGTGGAGTTCACGGGCCCTGTGGCACTGGGGTCCATTTTGGTCACCGACCCTGACTGACTTTGCAGTTTCTGCAGCAAGCTCTGAGTGCCAGCAGCGTCCTGAACCACGTGAGACGCCGCAATGCCGTGGGAAGTCACAGGCTGGAAGAGCCCTGTGAAAGTCTCCCCCACGGCGGGGATATTGCCATTTTCACAGAGGCGGCTCTCGGGGAACTCGGCGAGGGGATGAAGGTCTGTGCCACGCACCATGAGCTTCTGGATGGCCGGGCAGAGCTGCTTCTCTGCGCAGGGCGAGTGCCTGCTGGGTTCCTCGTAGGACAGCGAGCGAACCACACCCTGCCTGACAGGGAGGCTCTCTTGATGCTGCTTAGCAAGTGGTTCTGAGACATCCGGCTTGTCCTGTTTGCCAAACAGCGCTGTCAAAGACAGGTGCTGGGGTTCGGGATCCACGCTCTGTGAGGGGACAAAGGAAAAGAGTAAACACAGCTCCCTCACGCGTGAGTTACCTTAAGTGGCGACAATATTTAGCCAGCAGCATTCAATGAAAAGCTGAGAAAACTGCTATGCTCTTTTTTTCCCAAGAGGATTTTTAGTAGTTTTGTCACATAGGAAGGGCAAGAAGACTGTTGTCAAGCTGCTAATGTGGGAGAAAATCAGCGAATCTGAGATATAGCAGTGGCTTTGCTTTAAATAACATGAAAGAGCATCTTCTCTTACAGCCATCAGTACAATATTAGTAAGAGACAGAAATCTGCTGTGTATGAAGCAGAACCACTTCTTGTGCATCTGCTGGTCACAGCTGAATTTGGTTTTTAGGATTTTGCAGTGTGATTTGGCTTTAAAATATACCAAGAGACTTTTCTTTATTTAGATTAAATGATTTCCCCTGAAAAAAAACCCAAACAAAAAGTGTGATCCAGCAACGAAATAGATCAGCTTGTGATCAAAAGAGCATCTGAAATTTGAAGGACCAGTATTTCTTTGTAGCATCAGGCTCGTATGTCTGCAGTTTACGTGTTTCCACATCGTACAGCGGGGCTTGGGGAGCTTTTACAAAACAGATTAGTTGTGCTTTTAAAATCATTCCTTACAGTGGTTCCATCTCGAATTCTTGTGACCTTCCAACTCAAATCAGTGTTCCTGTTACTCGGTGACAGCGGCAGCAGTCAGAAAACACCACACATTTTACCTTGCTCTGCTGGGAGATTCGCTGCTGCTGATTTTCACTCGGCTTCACTGGAATCGGTTTGATCAGGTTGGGGTTGTTATAGATTGCAGAGGAACTGGTTATTTGTTTTGGCTCCGAGCAGGTCTTACACTGCAACAGGAAAAAAGGATTTCTTGGTATGTGTGACAGTATCTTTTCCCCCCAGTTCCCAAGCACAGTAAAATACAGACATAACCAGGTATTCAGTAACCAAAAGCACTGCTTGCAGCACTGATGGTGAAGTATTATGCTATTAGAAGAACTGCAGCAACTGCAACCTAATTTTCTAAAACCACAAGACGTATGTAAAACTGAACACTTGATTCCAAGATTTCCCTAGTATGAGGCCTTCCCTCTAATTTAAATCCAAGTACTGTTTTTTGCCTTCTGCTTTTCCAGCATTTAGAAAACATAAAATACTTTTTAAAAGCACCTTAGAAACCAAGCAACAGACATGCTTTCCCTGCATCAACAGGCAGCTAGAAGTAGTTTAAATCCATGAAGAATTAATGTGCCCATACAAATAATTTAAAATGCCTTTGTCAAACAGTAGAATTGTAACTCAAACTCTTTTGCATAAATCTTCATATGGTGGGAACTTGCAGGATGCATATAACATGCGCAGAAAAGTAATTAAAGATTTAATCAATTTGTAGAATCAGGAGGATTTCTTATTAAATATTCCTATTATTAACAATATTTATTAAAAAAAGTGGTCAGAGACGGATAACTAAAAGTGGTCAGGGACAAAAAATGTCATGTGGAGACAGAAGGGCATGATTTAACTCAGGAAAAAAACACATAAAATGCCCCATGAAAGAGAAATAGTAAATGGAAAAGGAAAATGTGAACAAGATGCTATATATAAGAATATAGTCAATGAAGCTAAAAAAGCCTTCGGTATACATGGAATGCTACTGTCAATAGAAAAGAAAACAGTATATTTGAAGTCATTGAAGTCACTGTCACTTGACACAGTTGAAACCAAGAAACTGGAAAGATTATTAAAAGAATTATTTAACAAGAAGTTAATTCCATCCAACAATAATATTCATAGTTCCTTATCTGAATTTGATGGGCTCAAAGTTTTATGCCACGGGACAAATGGCTGGGGAAGGATGACCAATTTTGGTTTCTCCTTCCCTCCAGAAGTCCAGTCTTGTTGCTTTCCTGGGCCCAGAATTCCAGACTGGGCAGACTGCTCTGTGGACACGCAGATATCAGTGTCCTTTCCAGAACCTTCTGAGACAAACTCCTTAGAACGCACATGTGCCGGGTGAGAAAATAACCCCCACTTTCACATACACAAAACTGATCGCTTCACCCATTTCTGACTCCCACTGCAACAATAAACAGAGACATGCTGGTTCCAGGGCTGCCCAGTAAAGCAGAACTTGAGTTCTCTTGGGGACTTAAGGGGCTTTAGTAGGTCCTGGATACTTTCACTTGTTTGTCAGATTGGACAGATCCTACATGGACCAAAAGTGCACTTCAGTAAGATTAAATAGCTTTTTTTTTTTCTCCCAAACAGTTCTCTTTCTAATGATGCTGCCTTTTCTTCAATACCTTCTTCTCATTGCTATTTTTCAGCATAACTTTTTGGGCAAAAAGCATATAAGCTTTTTCTTTAACACGATGGATAACATCCTCTTGAATATTTCACAGTGAATTCTGCAGAATTTAAAGAATACCCTTATTTCCTCACAATATTTTAATAGGCTGAATTCTTCAGAAACCCTGAGTACCTTAGATTCCACTGTCATACCCTGCATGAGCACAGAATTAAGCAGATAAAAATGAGGTGAGAAGCAGTAGTGTTTAACAGAGTTATCACTATATGAGCATTTTTTTAGACCAAATTCCTCAGCAAAATGAGCATCAGTTCACACAAAGGCCTACAGAGAATGACATTGACCTGACTTGGTATCATTGCTGTGGTTTGATAACAAGGCTAGTAGGCTGCTGTCAAACACGGAAGCACAATGAAGAGAAAAGAAGCCTGTGATGATTTCAGAAGACTCTGTAACTACTGGAGCACAGACTAGAAAGCCATTCTGGCAGATGGGGAGCACGGCCTTGCTGATGAGTAAGCTGGGAGCACTAGCATGACATTTTAAGCAGCTGTCAGGTAGACAGGTAAAGAAGATATCAGATGCTATTAGCAACAAACAGCAAAAAGCAGCATGAAAGAAATGTCACCATGCTCTTTAGTGATAGAACCAGAGTCCTCACCAGCTACAACATTTGGCAATTACTACATCTTGCTCCACAGGTCTGTCCTTTAGTCAGGTGTCCTATTCAAAGCTCTGCTGCTACAAAAGATGCCTAAGTAATCAAAAGGTTCCAAGATCAAGTCAAAGAAAGGCTCAGCGACACTGGAACAAAACTAGACACTCATGGTGAATGTGGATCAAAAAGAGCAAGAAAATCACTGAGGGGGTTTCGGCAAGTTTGGTATAGTCAGAGATATTTGAGGCAAACAACTCTCTGTGTTGTGAGATTCACAGTCTACCTGCACAATATGAAGCTGAAAATGCTGAATGCTGGGAGAAGAACTGTGCAGCACAGAGCTAAACCCAGAGCTTGTCCTGCAGTACAAGGCAAGGCACAATGGTTAAGGAGAAACCCGTTGTGGCATGCTTTGTTCTGCACCCTTGCCAATCTTCAGCTGCTTTTCTAAACCCTGGCTATCACTGAAGCCAGCTTTTTCTTACCAGAGATCAAGAGAAGGCAAGTGTATACTAAGTACATTTAAAAAAAAAAACAACAAACCTCAGTGGTTTAGCATCTTAAAGCTCCATTTATTAAAAAAAAAGGAAGGGGGAAGCTGTGTTTTTTATTTTGTATGTAACCTCTAAATGTGTAACAATTTGAGAACAAGATATACCCTTCAAAATTAGTTACACTCTTAAAAATTGAGCAAAATTCCTTAAAAGTTTGGAAAATTGATGTTTTCATTCTATAGCTTCTAACACTTTAAAACACTCTTCACTGAAAAAACCACATAATTCAAAAAAGAGAACAACATATTTCATAACTAATTTCAGCACATCAGATTGTAAGTAATAAAACACACACTGACAAGAAAGTAGATGTCATAAACCAGTCAAAAAGCACCACTGCTCTGAAACATATTGACATTAAATAGAAAAATGGTTGTCATTGCCTTTATTTATCACACTCTTTTGAAATTTATATTACTAGCAATACAAGAAATCACACATATCCTGTTCTTAAGAGGTCAGGCATTCCTAGCACTCACGTCCCAGATGAGGAGGAAGTTTTCATGATATTTTTTATTTCCTTGGCAATCCCTTAAATGCAGAAAGATTACAGATAAAGTAAGAAGCAAATCTCCAAAAGATTCTAAAGGGAAGAGAGTCCTAAAAGCTATTATTTAAGCAACAGAATTTCCTCTCCTTTGTCTTGGTTTCTGTGTGCTAATGTAGAAATGGAAGGTAACATCTTTTAGATTTATCATCCTCTTTTCACAGAATCTGAAGACAGCCTAATATTTTTCCAGTTTTCCATTTGCAGTGTTTTTAAGGTTATCTAATGAAAACCTCTTAAACATTTCAGAACGTCTCAAATCATATTCTCTGATGCCAAGATTAGATACTGATTCAGTATTAAAATACGGGAAAGATACCAGGTTTTGGAACTGCTTGTCCGCTGTAATACATTAAATCTCTGCTACAGCAAATACAAAGGCCCCGAGCTTCAGCGGCAGCTATACACAACAAAAAGGGCTACATTTCACCCTGGCTCAAATAGTTTGCTATCATCTTCCTGAGGATTTTATTAGGAGCTACATTTCAGAAAAAATAAACACAAGAAACTGAAGGAGAGGAGAAGTTGAGAGCTGTGTGTATTTCCAGGCTCTCACGGAACACTTCGGAGCTCTATTATCGCATGACAGCACCATGTATAAGCAATACAGGAAACAGCAGCAGGAACCTGCAGGCTCTGTAACAATTTGCAGCTTATATATGGATAGTTAAAATTATTAGATTTTTATTCCCCAAAGTAAAACGTTTTTGATTGCTCAATAATAGAGAACATTATTAGTCCATTAGTTACTTCTTTATTTAGAAGCCTCAGAAGACCAAAGCAGCACACAGGCTGAAATCATACTACATTTCAACCTTTTCATTTCCTTCCATTAGTGTCTGAAAGTAGCTAACAACCACAATTAAAAGCAGTAACTTCACTGTCAGAAGTCTCCTGAACCAAGTCCTTTGTAGAAACCACAGAAGCTATTACCAGGTAAACACCCAGAAAGAGGGCACAGCTTCCAGGTGCTACTCAATAGGCACAGGAGCTCTAAGGGTCAGAATGAAAGGCAATTTATACTTGCTCTTAGCCTCTACCATTCAACAAATAATCAGGCATATATGCATTCTCCTTCCAGAACTTTTTATTGACAGCATTAATTTCTTTTGAATCTTTAGCAAATTCTGTCAAAACTTTCTACCAGCCACTTCCACACAACATGAGAGAGCACACTGCCCAAAATCACATTCACTTTGAGTAGAACTATTCAAAACACCAAAAAAACCCAGAATCAAACCTTTTATGTTTCATAGTGTCAAGTGGGAGCATTTCTCACCTTGGTGTACTCATCTTTGGCCTTGGTAAGCATCCGTAAGATATCCACTTCTTTGTTATTAGCAGAATTCATGATCATGGGGGACACCCCTGCTCCCGAGCCCTGCTGTGCTTTGAACTGTTCCTGCTGAGTGAGGCTGAAAGGTGGGGGGGATACATGAGACAGAAAGTACAGATAAAATATAAACATTTAACCACAATTATTACACAACACTTAATTGAAACTCAAATATTTGTCTTCCCCCATCTACATTAAAACATGCATGAAAAAAAATCGCTATTGAAAGATCTCTATAAAATCACCATTTGACATGAGATTAATTTTCTCCAATCTTGAATACACTAGACCATAGAATAAAATTTCCATAACTGAGTCTCAATTTCTATACCCAGAAGGAGTAGGGAATTTATAGTGTTATTGAGTTCTGCTGGTGGTGGAGGATGGCAAACACACACAAATCAGGCATTAACTACTAGCAAATGACCAATTTCCTGCCCCAGCTGTTTTATTATTATTGTAGAATGCTGAGAATTAAAACACACAGCCAATTGGTTGAGCAACAGGGTATTTTTTATCTATATGAAATACTGCTATTATAAACCACTACACGTGGTTTACATTTGCATGAATCCTCTGAAAACTAGGTTTTATTGTAGTAAATTACCAGTTTGAGAGCACCTAATCACCACCAACTGAAACTTGAGCTAGTTAACTAAAATGAGCTGTCAAAAACCTGGGTTTCCTAGGGTTCATTGTTTATTTCTGTAAATTCATCCCCATCAATTATTTCTTGGGTCACAACTGACTCATTTTAGAGCCGCAGGATATACAGCAAAGCCAACAAACCCCACAGAACAAAACCCCACCGCTGTCACAGCCTGCCTTTCACACTGTTTTGTCACTGCAAAATGAAAAGCAGCAGGTATTACTGTAAAAAAAGGATCTATAGAGGAAGGATGACTACCTTCCCACCCAGGATTTTATCACAAATCCTATCTGGAACATAGTGGTGGGAGAGTTAAAGCAGTTTGCTGTGAATTGGGATGTGTGAGGATGAGCCTTGTGGGGATTTTTACTGCAGGGCACAGAAATGGGCTTTGGGGCACTTGGCAACTTTGGCAATCAAACTTGATGTCACTCCTCAGCAACTTCTGGCTACAGAAACTGTTGGGCTGAGACAGATGAGCTGCAAAGGAGATTCACAGGTCTGACAGGGCCTTTGCACTGTGCTCTGTTAGTACCTAATGCTGTGGGCTTGACTGCATCCGCTTCCTGTGGGTTTCCTTAGGATGCCAAGGACCCAGCTCGACATCATCCCTCCTGTCCGTGACAGGATTTGTGACACAGTGCTGTGTCTAACCCCAAATACCCCAGGCAACTGGAATATCCAATCGCCGCCTGCTCCCACCCAGCCCCCTTACTACATCCTCCATGTTATAGCTCTAAAAAACGTAGGTTGCCTATGTTGATAAAATCTGTACGACTGCAGCTCCTTCCTCCTCCAAGCAAACGTGAAAACCTGCAGAACACAGTCCTAAGAAAAGGGTCCCTGCAAACAGTGCAGAAGAATGAGCCCTGTCCATCCTGGGCACGTGAAGAAAAGAGTGATGCTGAAGAAAACTACTCATATGACATTAATAGGTTAAAATACAGCTGAGAACACGGTTCTGTGTGAAATCTTCACCTCTGGCTGGATTGCAAAATTAAAGTTTGTGTAACGTGTACAAAACCACATTCTTATGTGTATGAAAGCAATGACTTTAAGGCTAATTGCAGTCTTGCTTTAAATGCCAAAACCAAAGTGGATTTTGTATATATTGCTAAGAAATGAGGAAGCAGGAATTCAGCCATGATGTACAAACAGGACAAAACCCACAGAAATTGTATTATTACAGTAGGCCCTCATGAGATCCTGCACTTACCTTGATAAAGGAAAAAAAAATAACAATATTAAAAAATAAAATCTCCCCGAATTGAAAAATATATTAAACCCCCAAAGAATACAATTCTTCAAAACAGATCTCTGAGTCATCAGGAAATAAATCATATCAACTGTTACATTCTGATGTAGCTGGAGAGCTGCACTACGAATTACTGCAATACAGTGACTTATTTCTGATTTTATGAAATGCAGGCTTGACACTTGCAACAAAGTTAATAAATATAAGCTTAAAGTAGAAAGGTATGATCATCCTAAAAACAAAGTGTGCATGTACATACAGAAATATAGACATAAAAAAGCACAGAAGTCTTGTTTACCCATCACTTACTTTTTCATGAGCTCTGCAATTCTTTGGCATTCTTCCTTGTCATAAAACCAAATCCCATATATGGACACTGTAAATGCACATCAAACACAAGCTGTGAGCATCTTCTCAAACAGCAATTCTACCTGGTAGATATTTAAATGTGACATGTAAATGAATTTTAGAATTTATTTCCATTTTGTATTTTCCCCATCTAGAAACACAAAATGACACCTCGGAGATCCTATAAAATCAAAAAAGATCAAAGGCACATCTCCCAGGCATGTAAATTACAAGCTCTTAAATATTCAATTAAGGCAAAGGTATTTGATCCTTTTCTTCAGAACACTGAACCAGTGGAGTTCTTTTCTTTAAAATCTTTTTCTCTGTCCTTTATTTCAGTTGTCATATCATATCCATTAGACCCCAGTACCAGCACACTGCAAGGAAGCATTGCACACCTATGGAAATAGGAAAATCTGTTTAGTTCTCAAACAATGTTCAGGTCTATCTTACATAGGATCAAAGTTGGTGGAGTAGTATGAACATACCTCTGCCTCCCTGTAGATTTGCTATAATTCTGCCCATTATTTGCAACAGCAAATAAGTAATTATCTGTAGCCAACCCCAGTATTAGAAACCTGTATTTAAGTTCAGATTTCCACTAAAGTGCCTGTAGCGATGAGAGATCTGAATTTCCTGGTAGCTCAAGTTTCTCACACACACAGCACAAATAAAAACATCACGATGGTAAGAACCATAAGGGGACTGGAGTCAGTGCAGGTTCCACAATCATTCCAAACAGGGAACTGTTTTCCACTCACACCCATGTTACACTGCTTCGGGAAGACAGCCTGGGAACCAATCCACAACCCTGTCTCCAGACAATCTGTCCACATTCGGCAGGGTAGCTGTCCTAGTTCTAACCTCAGGCATCTGCGATGAGAAGGGGGGACAGAAGCACTGAAAGGCTTAATCGGGATCTTTCCCTCTCCATCACCACAGCTTGGGGCAATGTCCATGTTCCCAGGAACAAACAGGGAGATCCTGGCTTCCCTCCTCCTTCCCCCCCGCCCTACTGCAGGCCAGACTCGTGTCGTAGCCTTACTAAGAATTGGCAGCTCCTAACGTGTCTTCAAACATAGTAGTGGCTGCATTTCATTTGAAAAGGGATTTCATTTGAAATGGGTTGAGCACCTGTCTAAAAACAATTGCAACACTGACCTTGATGATGTAATATTTCCTAATATTAGGAGAGTCCAAAAGCAATAACTCCTTCAATTCCACAGAGCCAAACCCGTGGCATATGAAGTGTACCTTGGCTTTGTTAATGTTTGGAAAGAAAACTAATGTACAGCTGCTTGCAAGACACAAGTATAATATCTTCTCCATTCCCCCCCAAATTTTCAGCTGTGTGTTGTCTTCTATAGAACTAAAACAGTTCCAACTCTTTAATACAGCACATTGGCAAGAAGTCTAAAGTATCCCACAAACCAGACATCCCGTAGACATACAAAAATTAACTTTTAAAATATGAACTGTCCTTTTTATCGTTATTGAAAAGTGTGATGATTTCTATTATTCACCTAAAAAAGGCGAGTAACATAATATGCACCAGTGGTTCTACAAATGTGCAATGTAAGAGCTGAACTGCACAAGTCATCTCAGGTTTTTTAACATAAATATTAACATGTGCATTTCAAATACACCTTAATATTCCAGCATATGCCAATGGGCATCCAGTAATAAACTGTGAACCTGTAGAAAAGTGTGTGAACTCATGAGGTTCCAGAACACCGACCTGTTATCCAAAACTTCACATCCTTCTATGAAACACCCTTGAAAACTTGTTGTCCAAATGACAAGTAACTCCATATTCTTCAGTGCAGCAGCACAGCAAGCAAACTGAGAACCTCAGACAAATCAAATTTGTTTTAATCAAGATTCTCCTTTTTTATAAACGAATCTCCAATGGAGAAGAGTATTGATGAAATTTTGGCCATCTGCTCCATCTTCTCATATTTTTTTATGTCTACCACAGGTAGACAGGTGGCATTGTCAATATGCAACACAGGTTGGACAGCCTCACCTTTGGCCAAGGGAACAGACGTGTCATAGACTATTTATGAATCTCTAATAAATCTGAAAGCTGACAGTCCCTTGGAAATGCTGCACTGCTTCTGGCCATTAGAAGCTGAAAGACTCAAACCTTAACAGCAGAAGCAAGCCAGTTTACCTCAACTCAGAGACAAACACAAGTAAAGTGATAACCAGAATAAAAGACTATTTTGGGTTTTACAGAACTACAGTTAATATCCTGAAATACAATTGTGACAAATACAAACCTATTTTGGGTCACAGAACAAGGACACTGGGTCTGTGCCACCAAACCAAACCACACCACTACCCAACAACATATCCCATCTTAACTCCAGTTTTAAGTCAGGATACTGCAGATCCAGAGACCTTTAGCCTAGACGTCAGCTGAGCTTCAAACCCACCCACATTTACTTTCTCACCTTGATTAAATGGTATTTTCAACCTAAATTAGGAAGCACAGCTGAAAGCAAGCTAAGACCAAAGCCCAACATCCTCTGAGCTTAGAGGTCACCCAGTCGGTGGCGAAATCTTTCAGAAGTGGACAGTCCTACTGTTCTTCCTTCCACGCTGCTCCCATCTGTCCAGAACAGATGAACACTTCAGAAATACACTGAGGAACAATCACTCAGCTTGTGGCAGCACACCGTACCCTGAGCTCTTTCATGCATGTGAGAATGAGGGACCAGTGAGAACGCACTAACTTGTGGAAATCTGAGATACCTGGAGTAACCACGGCATCAATTCACACTACAGTAGTATATTCTGCTATAATCTGTATTTAAGAGAAAAAAGTGTAAATTGCAGTAGTAAGAATAAGTATTAGTGACCTCCATCTTGATTAATGATGAAGACAAAATGGCCAAAAAAAAAAAATTCTTGTGTGACAACACATAAAGCCCCGCAACCAGAAAGAGAACCTAGGATGGTAACAAACCGTAACTGCCAGGGAACCTGGCACCCTCGTACACACACAACACAACTTCACTGCAAGCTCTCCACCAGCATGAAAACACTGTGGGTCTTATCAGGATTAAACGTAAACAGATTACTTTTATCTGCCTTCCCACTCCAGCAGACTGCTTGATAAAATAGAATTCCAGATCTAAGTATCATTTGTAGAGTGGTAATTTCATGTTCATGTTAAAAATGAATCACGAAACATCAGAGGCACAAAGCAAATTTTTCTACTTCCACACACAAGAGGAAATATTAAATCACTTTTAGGCCCAGCTTCAACCATAAAGTTATGTAAGAGATTATTGTAAAAACCAGAAAAAAAATAAAATCAAACTCAAGTAATTGAATTGATGACATTAAAAGAAAAAAAAGTGCCAAAATTAGTGTTGTTAACAAGATTATACAAAACTATGACATAATGCAGATATGGAATCAAGAAGATCCAATTAATATTGAATGGGAAGGTAAATAAATTACTTAAATAAACTGACTGAAATTATTAATTAGTAAGGGATATCAGTCTTTAGAATCCTTAGAATTTGAAAAAGGCAGGCTACTCATAAATCGAAACCGAAAAATTTTACCAAAATCTGTGAAGCTCCTTTAACAGCTCAGTGCCTGAGCTTCAGGAAGGACACTATTTAAGTTTTAAATCACGACTTCAGAGCCAATTCGAAAGCTTCCGCCTTACGATTTTCATTTTTTGGCTACGGATTTCTCCTGTCCTCACAAACACTAGAACACTTGATACTATTTATAAGCAGAAGCTGACAGCTGCTATCTCCCAGAATTACAGATAACAATTTCTAACCTCTCAATATTTGAAACATTAATTTGGTTATTATGATAATACGGAATTTCTTATCAACTTCAATCATTCGTGTTAAGTATTCTGTTAAAAAGAAAGGCATTCTCTGGGATTATTTTTTTCCTCTTCATTATGCCAGCAATTAGATTTTTGTCTTCTGGATAGACATTTCCATTATCAAAGCTTTTGTTTCAGTGTACCTGCAACATGCGATTCTTAAGCTATTCCTCCACAGACTGCACAAAGTCTTTAAGCTTGGTAAAAATGAATACAGAAATAACTACTGACTAGAGATTCCCCTGTACCTAGGAACTGTTTTATACTTGCTGGTATTAAAAAGAAATTTTAAAAAATCTTAAGTTTTTGTGTTTTATTCTTGATTTCATGCTTCTTAAGGTATTTTACTCCATATATAGTCTAGACTCTTGCTCCTGAATATGTAAATCCACACTTGGCTACGTTAAAAAGAAGTTTCTGTATGCATGTCTTGCAAGGCAGGCAGACACCTTTATGTTGCTCATTTTTCTCTCTGCTGTCTACCATCCAGGTAACATCTGACCCTTCAGCAAACTATCAATGCTTGCATTTCCTTCTCCAGTATTTTTTAAACTACTGCAGCCTCCAACTGCAGGACCTACTGAAAAAAGAACCAAAGTGGGTTATATCCACAATAATGGTTTTCAGTCTACAAAGTCTTCTTCATTTAAAAAAGGAACTAAAGCATACCACGCTCATTTTGTGCTCTTCTGCTCCAGTAGGAGCGTGTTCCTCTCATCCATGACGTTTTACAATCACAATACAAAGATATGAGTTTCCTTCTCCTTTGCTCAGGCTCAAGTGGAACAGGAGACCTGCCTGTTGAAGCTCTGCATCCTGCTCTGCAGCATAATGCAAGAGAAGACTGCAACAAGGGAAAGAAAATATAAAAAACCTGCAGCTAAGACAGCTGCACACTATCCTGGAAAGCTGAATTCCATCCCAGAGATGTTATGCAATGGTACACAAGCTGTGGAATGTCATCTGAAGTGGCTGCACTGGCTGGGTGTGCTTAATTTCCCAGTGGCCGAGTCGAAATCCTAGACCTGGGTGCAAGACTTGAGTGCATGACCTGCAAGAACACCAATCATCCCAATCCAAGCCTGTAAGAAGCGTGTTTGAACATATGAATAATAAAGACACTGGAAAAATTTGGCTTGAGTAATTACAAAGTCAGACATTCCATATGTAATTGGTCTCTAATTGTAACTGTACTCTATTGTAACTCTAATTGTACTCTGCCCTGGGATCCCAGTTTGTGAAACGGGAAGAGGAACATTTCTAATCTGAGCAAGGTAAAACAGTTTGGTTTGTTCATGAGTTATCAGCTATTATAGTGATGATCACTGAAGAAAACAACAAGAAACCCCAATAATTCTGTCTCCAGTGCAGAACTTCAGTGGCACATAACAAAGCAAGTGACCCGTGCATCAGTGATGAGAAAAACCCAGAATACTGAGGAGCCTCTCGACGTGAACACCACTCCAACTATTTGATAACTGAAACAAAGTCCTTATTGCAAAAGAAGACAACCACACAATATAAAATTCCATAAACAGAGAGATTGCACAACCAACCTTAATTCCGGTATTTCCTAGTTTAGGACTATTAAAGTTCTTTTAGCTCTAAACAGGCTTTAATTTCTTTCAAATGCAAAATTTTGCTATTTAGATACTTAAACCCAAAACACTAGAAAAAAAATTTTGGCTGTATCCTATTATACCATATTGATAGAATTGTGGCTCATCAACAGGACTGGAATCTTTAGGCCTCTTGTTTCTTGACATTGTGCAAAGCTGCACAATACAAAATATGCATTAGGTAAATGTATGTGTTTCTAAATAATGGAAATTCCTCTCTGGCTATATCCTGTTATTTCTGGAAGTTTTTAAAGAGAAGTCAAATTTTTTATGGCTTCTCAGGCACAAAAATTTCGATAAATTGAAGTAAGGTAAGAGTTTTTCAAACAACAAAAATGTGTATTTTGATATGAGCTTAACCTAAATTCCTAAGAAGCTCTGAAAAGGCCCTACCTGTTACATTATCAGACACTTGTTCTTTCATTTAAAGGTTGATAAAGCTCCTGATCCACTTATTTGGAGAACTGTTAACAAAGACAGGGAAAAGGAAGACTTGCTATTTCCATTATCTCAAATGTTTAAAATATTATATATGAACAAGCAAGCAAGAAAAAAACCCCAGACCCAACCAAACCGGTTATTAAAGGAAAAAGAATCCTACTCAGAGGCACGTTAATGCCAAGCAGTGATTACACATGGCCATTTTTCAGCTCAACCAGTGAAATTCAAGTGAGGAGGGAACTGTTTAAGCAATTTCATTTAAAAAAAACCAAACACAAAATATGCAACAACAAAACCCCCGACAAAATGAAAAAGCCCCTCCAGACCCCTTCCCCCAAAAGCAAATGGTTTGAGAGTGGGCAATGATTGGCACCACTGCTCAAGTCAAGAATAAGTTCCTCACTACCATCTGTTTGTGCTTGGAACTATGCCTTAAAAATCAAGACAAAATTTTTGTTAATAGAATGGACTCTGAAATATTCCTGCCATCATCTATCAGTCCATGAAAGTTGGGGGACCAATTTGCAGACTTCCAGATAGAGCCAGCAAATATTTCTGGTATCACGAGGCAAAAAAAGGGGCAGCACAGAGATGGAGGATTGTTTAATAAATCATGTCTGTGGCTCTGCTGTGAGAGACTGACTTCAGGCAGATTTTTAATCCAAATGTATCAGAAATTTTTTATGATGAAAAATCAACTGTGTAGCAGTCAAACAAAATGGGGTCACTGGAAAGCCCCCTAAACGGCCTCAAAGCTGAAGTTCAGTTAGTACTGCAGGAAAATGTAAAGCCCATTGATCCATTTATTTCCATAAAGCTCAGCAGATGTAAGAGTCCATCAGCAGGTTCTTTACTTTTTTTGGAAAAGAGCCCAAATGCAAACTGTATTTGCAAGATTTCCCTTAAATATGCCTTCTGTTGATGCTACAAGAAATTTTTAGTCATGACACAGGAATAGCATCTATGTTATGATCCATCTGGCTTAGAGAATTTATTTTTTTCCCCCCACACCACTGGTTTTCCAGTCACCTCCTGCCATTGCATCATCAGTTCCAAATAATTTTTAAATCATGATGGTGCGTGACACTGAAATTAAGGCAGGAAGGCTGTAGATGCCAGGCTATCAATTTCTTAAATAACAAGTTGTTCTTAATAAATACTTTTTCTTATAAATAGGCTCTCTTAAATAACAAGTGGTTCTCGTTACTATTTCACAGTAGACTTCCAAAATATCCCCACCAGACTAGAGCTCCATTGCCTTTTGTAATGGGAATGACTGAAGAGCCTCACTCGAGGAGTGTAAAAGATAAGTGAAGAGGTACTAAGATAAACGAATGGTGGGTGAAAATCCTGTTCTAGTTTTGATGAGAAAAATGATTGACGCTGACTTTAGAAAGGTAAGTGAAACAGTCTGCAGCAAAGCTAAAAACTACATCCAAATATCCTCAGTCAACACAAGCATGGTTCCTGTGAAATAAAAATCCATCAGAGAAAGGCTCACTGGAAAACAAATGCAACTCTTCAGCATCTGAAACTATTATCTGTTTTAGCTTACCTGTGCTCTATACTCTCTGCTAACTTTCTAAAGCAAGCAATAAAACATGTCTTCAACACGCTGAGATGAAGCCAGGCCCTGATCTATAGAAATCACCTGAACACAACACAAAAATGCCTTACACAAATCTAGGCCAAATAGAAATCCACACCTTCCATCAGCAGGACAGCTTACACTAACAGAAGACTGTCACAAGTGGAAGAGGTTAAACTAGAAATCTTTTCTTGATTCTGTGCACTTCACTCCTACCTAGTAACAAAAAGCAAAGAGAACTCTCCTCAGTCAAGAAGGGGACAACATAGCTTTTCCAGCCTGGGGACAACAGAAAAATTGCTTTTATTGGAAAGAACAGAAAGGAGAGCTACCTTCAGTGTCTCAGTTTCCAGCCTTTTTCTTTCCACCCTGCCTTCCACTATGTCAGGAAAAGCAGCAGCTTCCGTATGTTCCTTGTGGAGTATCTGGGCTTCCAGTCCCACGGGGAAAAGCTGCTCTGCTGTGTGTGACACACACAGCTGGTAGAGGACTCACCAGGATTCTCACATCAAGGTTTTCATTTATAATTTAGTCCAATCTAAGAATATGCTCCCAATTATTTTTAAAGTGCATCTGTGAGGTACCTGCCAAAGGTACACCTCTAATTCCACAGCTATAGTTAAGTTCAAGGTCAAATTGTTTTCCAAACTCTGACAATGCCATTTTCCAGTATATTAGAAGAGAGGGGAGAAAAGAGAAGACTATTTTAACCTCAAATAGTTGTTCAATAGCATGTAATTTTTTCCTGAAACCTGAATTTTTACTATAATCAGTATGAAGAGCTGTCACTCCAAATGGTTTAACTCCCACAAAATAATGAACAACTTCAAAGAGGTCTTCATGAGGAAAATAAGCAACCTTAACTATAGATGATGTTTCTAATTCTGACTGTTGTGATCTCATCTCTTATTTCTTCACTGCATACCTCCAGATCCTAAGTAATGGAAATACATTTGCAGATCTGGACTAAGTTCTTAGCCTGCAACAATAAAAGTCTAAGTTACTTGTATATACTTGTTCTTGTAAGAAGAAACATGTAAGAAATACCTGAAGATCAAGAGAATTTAAACCCCCCCATTTTCGTATTTTTCCATTTGTGTACTCTGTACACAGCATCATTTTGGAGGTAGGCAATTGTTTCATTTTTCCTACACCATCTCTAGTTCTAATATGGTTAGAAAAAGAATTTAAAAGTTCACATAGAAATAGGCAAAAGTCAACTATTCCTCCTGAGATCTCAAATAGTTAGGTCGTATTTAATGCGTATCTGATGTTTTGCTTTTATTGTTTTGCTACAGCCTGTTAACATGTTATACTCAACACATTAAAGAGTTCTCTCCTGTTCTGTAGCCATTCCTTCTCTTGCAGTCAGCTGTTACACTGCCTTCAGTAACATCTGCTTGTCTGTAGAGCTGCAGACAAACTTTTCAGGACAATTTTTAGCAATATAATACAATTTCCCAGGCGCAGAAAGGACTTGCACTGCTCTCACAGAGTGACAGGCACACAGTAATAGGTTTACTCCAGTTGTGGGTAGGTTCACACCGTGTTCACAAGCTAAATTTCACCCTGAACCCTTGATCATTCATGTATGGTTACTGCATTTTTACATGCTTGAAAGGTGAAGGATCATTAAAGTATTAATATAAATGTTTCACCTGCGTTTTCCTTGTGAAATTGCAATTTAGTAATTTCTTTCATGAAGATACAAATACCACCCCTTTGAAGTACCTTGTTGCTTTTTTCTTTTGATTACTGTAATCCAATTTACATTTTTATATATTTTAAAATTTTATTTTAACTATTGAAGTTAGTGTTCAGATTACTCAGAAGTTTACTGACTTTTCTGTATTCTTGCACACAAGACATTCTGTGTGCAAGAATACAGCACGTTCTGTGTACATGTCTAAAGAGAGAAACAATGCACCCCTGAGATCACGTTTGTCACCAAGAAAATGTAATTTAAGTAGTAAACAGTTTCTTATTTAACCTGTGATTCAACAGAAAAGAAACCCCTCACATTTATCAGATTCATTTTATATTAGCAGCTAGACATTTCACAATAGCAGCAGTGGGAGGTAGCCTGCAATTTTGAATTCCTGATTATAGACTAGATATACAGTCATATTTAAATAAAAACTTGGGATTTTTGCATTGGACTATTTTCACTGCAGCAACTGTATTATTTCCACGCAAAGTAAAAATGCTTATTTCATTTTGCTTCAGAAGTCAGCGGTGTTTTACTAGCCTATGCATAATCCTTTAGGAGTACAACTTAACAGTAATCATCATCTGCTTCCTCAGTCTCTCCCCTCCTTCAGCTCTTAACTGTCAGTGCAAATTTGAACATCTACTTTGCTTTCTGTTAAAGAGTGTTAGAGAGAGAGAAATATTCACATGAGAGAAACCAGAATAAAAACAACAGGTAACAATAAACAAAAAGCAGAAAAGCCCTGCAGGAAGACATACCATACCTCACAAAAAAAATTCCAATGTCATTTCTCTCCTTTTTCTAATTATTATGAGATTTCAGGAACTTGTTAATTGAGAGATGCTACACATTCCTGTTTAGAGGATTTAACACTGTGTGCTTTTAGGAAAAGATACTGAAATTTTATGGAAAGGCAGTTTGTTTGACAGAGACAAAAGAACTGGTACAGCTCATCAAACAGGAAGTCCATATCCTGTCTAAGACAATGGCCAGCACCAGATGATTCACAGAAAGAATCTTCTTAGTCCCTTTATTGTTGACTTCTGATCTGAAGCATGGGTCTTACACCACTTACTTTCTTTTCTCTTTTTTTTTTCCCTGGCTACAGAATCTCTCTGGTTGGTTTTCTGCACGTAAATAATACCTCTGTTATGCAAAGGGATTACTAAAACGGGCTGCAAAAGTCCTAGGCGTATGTATGTCCAAAATAATGAAGGCAGCAGGAAAAACCCACCGGGGTGTTTTTTCAGATTGATTTTAAGCAATGCACTATGATAGGAAGAGTTTGTATTTTATTAAAGGAAGCTCTGGTGCAAACGCACCGACTGGGCTGCAGCCATAAGCACCAAAGCCGAGCAGGCAGCAGGCACTCAGCCCAGTGCTCTTACTGGTTTGTATGCCAGTCAAGACAAAAAAGCAACGCTGCAGCCCGAGTGGAATTCCACTGGAGCACTCGCACCGTGTTGCTGTATGTAACACATTCCTTGTCCTTTAAAGGGTATGCTATCTTACACTTGGGAAGGGTTCCTTTCCTTTTCCCTCCTGTAATTGAAAAGTATTCTTTACTGCCGATTTAAGGCTTGTTTTGACAAAGAGAGCACTGATGAGGCACTCAAGAGCTTGTATTAAATCAAAGTTAGACAGAAGTGAGCAGCTTGTATATGTGCTGTGGGATACACTTGCTCACATATTTATCTTCCATGTTTTGAGAGAAGGTTACAAGTATTTTTATATATATACACACACATATAAAAGAGTGTGAGTAAGCAAGCTCACATTCCAAGAGAAGTTTTCTGGCTATGTCAGGAGTGTAGTCCACCCTCTGCTAAGCAAACCTATTTTTTTTCAAGCACCAGAGGATATTATCAGAGCAGCCCGTGTGGATATACAGAAACCAGAGATCGTCATGGCTCGCTGAGGTGATGAGCTGACGGGTGGATGGCGCCCATTATCTTCACTCCTCAATCCAAGTTTTCCTGAATAACGGACAGGGGGAGGAGAAGGCTCCAACTGAGCGTAAGGCACAGAGGACAAGCACAGGATTAGGAGTGAACAGCAAGAAAATGAAGGAGAATGTAAAAGATATTGAAAAAGTTTCCAAGAGCTAGAAAGTAGTTCCTAGATTAGAAGATCCACTTGTCAGCAATTGAAAACAATATTCAGGTTTTAACTTCTCTACAAGGCTATTACATAAAATAACTCGGAAGCAAGAAAATTAACCAAAAGGAATGCGCCTTTACTATCTCTAGAAAATACACTTAGGTTCAGCTGCTTCAACGCTCCCTGGAATTTTAAAATGTTTCAAGCCTTGGTTCGGCAAGCGTATCACCCCCTGCCCAGCCACCAGCCGGGGGAACCCGACACGAAGTACAAGGGGAAGCTGGTGCACGAAACTCAGCTGAACTGCTTCTACATCAAACCTGGAGGTAAGACATCACCCACTTGTGTGCACTGAAACTGTATTGCTAGCTGCCATGAGTGCTGCCTTCCTGTTTAGAGCAGTCTGTGTAATGTAGGAGACTACCCCAATACCTCACAGCAGTATTTGGTGATGATGTACCGTGAAGCCCCGAATGTGTGATCACACCACCACAGGATTTAGATAATTCTGGTAATTCTCAAATCTGGGGAGTTAAGTAGATGGACGGCTTCTCTTGGTTATATATTGTATTTTGAGCATCTAATGAACATTGCTTCCCCACTTCCACTGTGATGTGATTAAAAAAAAAAGGAATGCAAGTATAAGGAAAAAGAAAGGAACGGGGTTTTTTTGTAGACAAAGAGGCTAAGAAGTTTAAAACATACGAAAGCTGGAAATACTAAATACATGTGTGCGTATGTGAGGGGATTAAGCTGCAAAGGCGGTTACACAAGGGATTTGTGAAAAGCAACCAGCTCTGTAATATCCTTGTTTGCAGGAGAAATCTGTAGGCACTCGTGTACATATTTCCCCCGATCCCGAAACACCTACCATTTTATGCTATGCAAGGAGGGATGTGTGAAGTAGAGGGTGTACAGGTACAGTCACATGAAAATAACCCCTCGGAAAAAAATCATTATCTGTCGCAAGCCCAACTCTTGAGCATTACTGCATCATATGCCTATCTTATCTTGAAAAGACGCCAGGAATGCCCAGCACTGGCACTGCACTCTCCACACTAAACCTCCAGACAAGCTAATTTGTTGCTTATATGCTGACGTCCATAAATGGGAAACAAAGGCTGCGTCTAGCAGATATATGCAGCACTACTCTCCTGCCGTCCCATACAGAACCTCACCACAAAGGTGGGATGCTTGATATGTGGTTCTAACTCTATTCCACACCCTTTTCCTACCCATTTGTTTGCCCAGGCAGAGCTACAGCTCCACCATGCACAAAGTAATTACCAGCCATCAAAAAACTACGTGGCTTTTTTATCTTAGCTCCTTAGCCTGTTTCTTCTCACATGGCATATAGCTGCTCTGACTTCCAGGCTGGGCTCAAAACTGAAAACCTACGTTAGGATCACTGCACTTCTTTTCCTTACACATTTTTTTGAAGCACCTTCAACACACAACAGAAACACATCATTAGAGCAAAAAGATGGCTGCAGTCATCACAGTTAGAGCTGCAGAAAGCCACCTGACAAATGAAAACCATTCTTAACTGTTTGCTTTGTTCAGCCAAAGGCTTCCACAACTGGCACCAAATCCTCAGGGTAGGAAGGGTGAGGAAGAAACAACTAAAACATCCTTTTTCGAAAGTCTGAGTAGAAATATCTGTGCTGAGATGGGTGGCGTGACAAGGGCCGTGGTGTTACGCATCAAAAATTGAAACTTAAGGCCTTCAGAAGTGGTGGCTACAAATTCCACGGAAAAACATAAATTGCATTTAGTTTAAAGGAAAACATGAATAATAGGGCAGCCCTGGAGAAACTAAATTTAGAAATACTTATTACTACAAACAATTTTGCTTTAAAAACAACAAACAAAAAGGAATTTTTGTAGTTCCTCCTCCTTTTTTTTCTAAAATATGAACCGTAAAAACCGAAATCATAGAACATTTATTCTCCACAACACGCAGAAAAAAAACCCCAAAGCTGAATTGACTAATACCTGCTAATCCTAGAATCACAATAATAATTTAGTTTGGTTGGGGCCTCTGCAGTCCACTTAGCCCAGCCTTCTGCTCCGAATAGTGGCAGCTGCAGTATGAGAGACACTTAGGGAAAGAAGAAATCATGATCAACTACAAGTTTCCATAAAAACCTACATTCTATGGCACTTTTTCAGTTAATTTATTTTTAATTAACTTTCTTGTTCCCTCCCCTATGTTAAAAATCCACTCCTCCTTCCATAGATTTAAGCAGAGTTTAGTTACAGGTTTCAAAACCTGTAGTTTGTGCACTCTAGAACAGGCAAGCCAAATAACCACCAGACTGTAAAGCCATAATTCCTGATGTTAAAACTCACTTCCCTTGAGCCAGCACTGCTGCATGTCCATCTACCCCTGAGTGCAGTATTAAGTTATGCCATCAGGTTATGATAATATTTTTATATCTCAGCAGGCAGACATTAAAGATTTTCAGGTAGCCTTGAAAATTAAAATGAGACAGAAAGCACAAAAATGTAATATATAAATGCACATATTTTATGGTTCTAGTGATAAAAATGTAAATTGGTATCTATACTATTTCCAAGGGGCAATTTATTATTTTTCTTGACATTCTGAAGTAATTTCTACCATTTTCTAAGCACATTAAAATCATTGGTTAGTTGAAGTATAGACCACAAAGGCAGGAACTACATGGGAAATGTAGCAGAAAATTAGTAATGCCTTTATCTATGCTTTTATTAAGTGGTTTATGAAGAGATAAGTTCTGAGTGTAGGTACAAGGAAGTCAATAAACTGAGTGCTAGAGGCCACCTCGCATGAAAAAAAAAATTATCAGCCCTATGAATCCAATAAATACAGGCAGTAAGGAACTTGCTCGCTTCTCTCAAGAAAATCTGCAGATGACAAACTATAAAACAGTTAAGCTGGACAGAAACTTAAACAGGTTTCCAAAAAAATGCATGCAACATGACAAAGCTCATGCTGCATCCTTCACCTTCTGGGTTTAGAATTAACTCTTACTAAAACTTTAATTATTTTCAGCGTGTGTGGTTTTTTTGGAAATTTAGAAAAGGAAAATAATGCCTATGCTGAAGAGTGTTAGCATTCCAACCCTCTCAGCAAAACTGAGGTTTCACTTTAAGGTCAGGAACATCCAGGGAAGATAATCATGACCTCTGCTGTTGTTCTGTCTTGCTGGATACACCATGAATTTTTAAAATGCTGATCAAAGGAGAGAAACTGGAATGGAAAGGAGGAGAGATTTGTTTGTATCTCTAAGACAAAAATGTCTCCAAGGACAGAACCTCAGGTAAACCACAACCATTTGTATTCTGAAAAAATGGCAGCAGTCAGTCCAGGCAGGCTTTTTAAAAAGAGCTTTACCCAAAACTACTTAGCAAAAAAACAGGCTGAGAAGAATCAATCTCTAAAAAGGGCCAGGGCCCTTCTGCCAAAATTACTTTGCATTTCTACAGTTTGAGGTTACACTTTTGTTTCAAATTGACAAATACTTTTCAAAGAGTTTTAAACTACAGAAATATTTTCTTCAACAAAACATGCAGGTCGTAGCAGGATGGAATAATAATTCTGCAAACAAACTTTAAAAAAACCTGGTTTTAAGTTATTCAGTTGTGACAAAAACACCACATTTTGCTTAATGATGCAGCAACAGAAAGCCATTTCTGAATCAGTAGACCACTGAGTTTAGAGAAAAAACAATACAAATTGGACAAAGCTAAAAACATTTACAGGTATTTGTTTCAAAATTCTGAAAGATGAATGAACATTTGGGGAATAATCAACTGAATACACGTTTCAATTTTCTGCATTCAGCCTGTTGGGGTTTTGATATTGGACCTGATAATGTATGTTGGCAGGGAGGAGGCTGATAAATAAGGTTCTCCTTTTTAAACTGATATTTTTACCCAAACCAAAAACATTGAACAGAAACTCTATTACATCATAAAGACGAGGGCTGGAATATCTATTTTGCCTGTCTCAATTGAGCAAGTGGTAGTTTATTGGTCAAGATGCAGAAGGCCAAGTCTAAATATATGCACAAGTAAATTTAACCACCAAATGCTGGTTTCATTCTCAAATTTTAAAAAATCAGAAGAAAGAATAGGTTTAAAATATTGTATTACATAATAATGTAGTATAGACTATGAACACATTTCAAGGGGAAAAAGACACTATGATAGCCAAAAGAAGATTGTTTTTCATCATATATTCTTTTTTACATATCACTCAGATTCTCTTCTGGTTGCCTCCTCCCCTTTCCCTTCAGAAGTAAACTTCATAAGTCTTCAAGCTAAGATGTTTTTTACAAGAGAAATGCTACTTGCAGGGTCACTGCAGAGGTGGGGCACTTATAATCCACTTGTATTTTTACCAGGATGTATCTCCTTAGAAGGGTGAACTAAAACGAGCCACGATCAGTCTCAAAAGAAGCTGAGTTGTTCTATTTAAGAGGGCTCGTGGATGCTGTAACACAATCTAAGAATGAAAAACAATAGTTTCAGGAAAATATACACTGTTACCTTTTCCTAGACATTTTACAATCACTTGCCCCCAAGCATATATTTGGAAAAATTTTCATACATAACTATGAACTACAGGGGAAGAAAAAAAACCCCACAAACCACAGATAAAACCCACAAAACTTCTTTAGACAGCTGGCAAACTTCCCTCTCCCTCCTATCCCATTTACCAGATGTCTTTGCAGTGTAGGAATCCGGGACAATAACACCAAACTTTCAGGGTTCTGATAGACATATGGTGGCAGGTTAAAGTGAAAAACTGGAACAAGTGTGAGATTATGTAGGTACCACGTGTGTCTGCACAGCTTTGCCCAAACCGGGCGTGCCTGCTCTGCCTTTGTACCACTTGCTGAGCCTCTGCAAAAGCCCAAATTCAGCAGCCACGTCTCACTAGAAGGCTTTATTCCACTTCAAGCCTGGGAGATGACATGAGCAAAGCCCTTGCTACAATGTGGCACAGAAGTGAAAAGTAACTTCTGTGTCCAAATAGGTACAGAAACTGTCAGAGAGAGAATACTGCTTGACGTGTCACACAATTTTTCTCCACTCAATATAGCAGAAAAGCACCCAATTAACCTGTATCAGATCATTGTCACAATTAGCACACTATTTTAAGGTAGGATCTTGTGTTCTTGGCAGCTGAAATGCTCAAGGTGAAGCCAGCTCTGAGATAAGCAACTTAATATTCCCCAAATTCTCTGTTTTCTATAAGCATCAAAACCAGTATTCAGTGATGAAAGGGGAAATGAGTGAAATTAAGAAATAATTCACTGACCCAGCACACAGACATAAACACCTGGTGCAATACAGAGTGGGGAATAGCTGTAATTATTATATAGCTGCTAAAAGGAGAAAATTAGGGTAATTTAATCAATAATTTACTGCTATGTATTTCTTCTGAACTCTCTCACATCGATCAGCATCAAGGCTTAAGCAGCAGGCTCTAAATATTGGTTTTCCCAATAACTGTCACCAAAAACTAATGAAAAAAGTAATAATTATGCAGGTAAGGTTAGTTAAATACACAACTCATGAAATTTTAAAAAAACCTTTAAAATTGTTAGATCATCTAAACAAAACCAGAACTACTGTCTTGCCCTCGGAAAGAAAGCATCTAAAATTGCAGTTCACTATGTAAGTTTAAAGGTCACATTGCAAATTGCCTGCTTGATCCATAAACCTTCTGTTCCCCGGTGGACAAAGATTTCTGCTGGCATTAAAAACTGTAATTTGAGCTTCCCTCCGGGCTTTGAAATGAATAACCCCAGCTCTACCCTAACAGATTCCCCAAACAAAACTTTTCTGTGAAACAGTGGATCAGTGCAAACATTAACTGGCATGGATCCCAAATCCAGCCTGAAAAGTCCTGGGATTAGACTGCAAGTGTCTCCAACATGGTGTTTAGACAATAGTCCAACTTAAGATGACCAGGGTCATATGAAACAATAGAAGAAATATGAAAAAATAATAAAGTAAAAAGTAAGATGAATAGTAAGAAATATACCTTTTTTATTTTAAGCTCTTCTAAAATGTATATTTATTCTGTATAATTTTGGAAATTTTTTTCTATTGTAATCAAATATTGGATACAAAGCAAGCCTTACAAAAGGATAGCTATTACATGACAAAATGTTGTTGGACTTGTCCAGTACACAAATACCACCTTTTGCTGCCAAAAAGATTTATTTTAGACTGTGTGATACGACCAGCCATGGATATTCAGCTGCACAAAATGAATTTTGAATATTGGAAGGAACAAAACAATGGGCAGGGCCAGCAATTAGAAACACAGGGGAAATTGTTAGTCTTGGTAGATCTAATAAGAAGACATGTATGAAAAACAGCATAAGAAGCCACCAAGTCAAACAACACGTTAGAAAAAGATAATTTGTTTCCAGATACTGTTAAGTACTACTGCCAAACTGTCCACTGTTCTGCCAAGTAAACAGCTATTACTGAGTACTCCTTGTTAGCATGTGAAAGCAGGAGATAACAATAACATTACAACATAAGGGCCTGAACCCCCCAGTTTTGTATGAAAACTTCGTTTAACAAGGAATAAGCCTCAAGCCTTAGTTTTACAAAAAACCATAACGACAAGTTGTACAATAAAGCACAGCAGCAGGAAAATATTCATACAGAAAATTCAAGAAGAAACTCAGAACTGTGTTTGGATGAGCCCCTTGTGAAAACACGTACTTAATGTTGAGGAGATTCCTCTATTTTATGCTGCAATGGCTTTGAAATACAAAGTAAAGAAGAAAGGGCAAGAGGTGTCCGCAACTCAGTGAAGAAATCACCACATGAACTATTTGTAGGGACCTAAAGAAAACCCGGAAAAGTCAAATGAGTTGGCAAATAATTTGTCTTCCAATTTGCTCTGGAAACAGGTGTTTTCTTGAAAGTCTGAGAAAACAACAGTTTTTCCTTTGAAGTATCGAACCCTTCAGTTTTCTTGAAGAAATACTAATTAAGCCTTTGTAAGAATATTTTAGGAAGATAAACAGCTAGGGGTAACATATCCTTATACCAGAACTCACCTGATACTGATAGAATTTATAGGGGTTTTTTTAGTAAAACAAACATGAATCTTCTCTCAGACAACCAAACTCTCAATTCAGTTAAGTGGTATAGATTTACCCATGGTTAGATCAAACAGCTAACCTTGGTAAAAATCAGATCTACAGACCCAGGCATCCTGTTCAGAAGCACAGGCTGCTACTTATATTTGAGACCCTGCAAATCTAAAATTTTGACATCTCTTAGTGGAAAGACAGCTTACATCCCCCAACCCTTGATTTTTCTCCTAGTAAAAAATAAACAAATTGTAGTTTATGTGCAGTAATCAGACTAAAAACTTATTTTCTGTCACCACAGAATCGTGATAACTTTTAATTACTCTTTATACCAACTATCTCAACAAAAATGAAAAATTAATACATCAGGTGTCAAAAGGTAGATATTAGTATATACATACATAAACCCCTATGGAGTTTCAAAATGAGATTAAACAAGATTACACCTACATAAGAAAAACCCTTCAAAATCAGAGGAAATAAAGAGGTGTCACAGTACTTCAAATCCTAACTTCTGGTCCAGTCTAGGTTAGCCTGGAGATGTCTGCAATTCTTTTAGGTTGCTTTCTGAATTCCAATTCTTTGTCAACCTAGCGAATACTCTCAAAAACAGCACTTTCATTTAGGCTATTTAGAATGTTCTTTCTCTCTTGTTTCTACCACATAGTGTGTGTGAACAACAGGATTCCCTCTTGAAATATCTTCCAACTCCAAATTAGTTTATGAAATAAAAAGGCCTAGCAGATTATCAAATGGGGCTGCTTCGCCAGCCGCGCATTGCTTTTGCCTTTCCTTCACCCAGAGGGAACGCTTGAGCACTGCAGTTCCCGTAAACCGCTCCTGCAATCCGCACGGGACAAAGCCCAGACCGTGCACCGCAGCTCTGCCTCGAGCACGGCCACAAACGTGGATTTACCACTGCTCCCTGCGCGTTGTGACAGCCCGTGTGCGGATCTGCGTGCACGAGTGAGCTTCCTCGCGTCTTCCGCTCGCTTCTGAGCTTGCCTGACACTTGCTAATTCTTGTGCAAAGATAATCATGCAAAATCAACAGAAAGCCCAAAGTAATAACTTCGTCTTTCAGCGGGGTTTAAATTAAGACTCAGCATTATGTTGTCAAGAGTTACGCCTCATAGTTGAGAAGCAACCTGCCTTCCAAAGTGCTCCAAGAACAGAATTTTGGAGCTGGAGCAGAACACAGGGTTTTGATTGGCTGCATTTGTCTATTTTTATGCAGAAAATCAAGACTACAAATATTACACTGAGACTTCCCAGCACTGACTGAGGTATATTCAGAAAACACACACACTCACTTTCTCTGTCTCTCTCAGCCCATCACGCAACCATAAACATCCAAATTTGGCTGTTAAATGAGGAGATTACTCCTAAGCACATTCTAATACTTTCTTCAGCAGAGTGGCATTTTAGGGAGCACTGAGCAATTCTTCTCTTTCAGCACATCAAAAAAGCAAAATGCATTCCTTCAATTTCAACCCTTGAATGCTGCAATCTAAGCACTTGGACCACCTTAACCAAGAACAGACTGAAGAGAACCTGACTCCAGTATTTAACCCAATGTGTCACACACTTACATCTGGCATTTCTGTACAGTAGGAAAGGGTCCTGCAGCTGGAAATCGAGGTCTTTAGTAATAGGTTCCGTTCGATTTTCCATGCTCAGTCTGTTCATAATTGTGAAACCGTGCCTTGGAGAAGCCGATCTGAAAAGGAACAAGCAGAAATCCCATCAAGTCGAGGGAAAAGGAAATAACGAGAATTTCTTTGTTGTGTAGTGCTCCAAATTCATTATTTATTTATTTCTAGGAGATGCTACAAAAATCTAATTTTGTTGCCAAGGAAATAACAATTGACTCTTGCAGTTTCATTAATCCTTTTAATTATGACAAAGCCCTACATTATGCATGAGAAACAAACAGACCATCAGCATCACATGATCCAATGCCACCATCTACCCTACAGTTCCTCGCTGGACTAGAAAGCAGCAATTAAAACAAGTCAGAGCAAGCAAACTTTTCAGCACCCAGGTTAACAATTGCAGATACTAACAGTCATCAAAGAGAGAATTTTCTGTACCACCTAAAACATAAGGACAAAAGTGACCATGAGAGAAACTGAAAGAGGTTGCCCCAGAGCAGCTGTGAATCCTCCCCCAACCCTGAATGATCCCTGATAAATGACGAACCTAAACCATTCTGTGGCTCTAAATCATTATGCTTATTCATGGGGATTACACTTCCAGTCTCTTAGATGAAAGGGAACTGTTAAACCTATCCTGATCCTGACAGGAAATACTCCTTTCAAACCCAGTTTGGCAATAAAGGAAAATATGATGGCTAGACATTTGGGAAAAGTGCCATCTCTGCTTAATTGCTGGTGTGTGGATTTCTCTGTGAAATCAAAACACAGGAACCTGCATTACAGGATTGGAGTCAAGCAAAAAAATAAACAAAAGGGAAACCCTTGACAAGAATCCTTGTTTGCAAGGGTCAATATTTCACTTAAAACAAACAAACAGTCCACTTCCACTGGTATTAACCCAGTTGGAAGTCTGGGTTTTTAACCGTTCCTCAGAATTCACAAAGGTGAGCTGGGCAGTAAGAAAGTCAGCCCACATAAAGTGGTAACATCATTTTACACTGACTAAGGTAATGAGAAGCAACAAGGGCCACACCAGTGGTCTCCAAACTATCTGTTGGCAATGTCCTTTCCACAGGACTTTATAAATATGTTTGAAGTCACAGAAAATTAGAATTAAAACTGATGATGAGGGCAATGCATGATGTTACTCACAGTTCACAACCTGTTCCATACTGCTGCCTAAAGGGCAGCCAGGCAGCAACCTCTGCCCTAAATGGAAACTTCCTCAGGCTACAAAAAGAACAGTGAAAGATAACAAATACCAGAAGCACCAGGTTTCATGTTGTCAGTTCTTGAGCTTTGAAACCAGCATACCAGGAAATACTGCTTTTGTTTTGCAGCACACAAGTCACCACATCCACCTACTGCCAGCACAACAAAGGGCTGCTTCTTTCCTCTCGTGGTGGTAATTTTACAGCATCTGATCTCCACTCACCTGAGAGCAGCTTAGAAAAATTACTGATGACCACTGCCACTGCTGGTACAAGAGAGCTGCAAAGCCTGAAACCAGCATTCCCACTTCCCACAAAGCTCACAGGCTCTTGGGCCTCTCTGTCACCTCACACGCACCCCTCTCATCTTCTCAAAACCATCTCTTGCTTTCTCAGCTCTGCTACCAATCTTCTTTGATACAGAAGTTGAAAAAGTAACTTTCTGCTTTGGTGTTACACCCCAGCAGCTACTGTGAGACATGCTGAAAGTTTAACTTTCTGATTTTAACAGCAGCCACAGAGAAATGCTGGGGCACCAACATGGAAACCCCAGCGCTGGGCAGGCTTCACAATAGAACAAACATATGTGCTAGAACAAATGCCATAAAAAATGATGCTCCGAAAGCCACAACCAGAGTTGCTGCTAAAAGAAAGTATTAAAACCATCTAAAATGTTGGATGATATATGCAGACACAAGTAGTATGAAAGTTCCCTAAGTAGGGAACACAGTATTTCAAAAGCTCTGCCGGTCCCTTCCTTTAAGGAGTATCATTATTTATTTCACTCATTTTTGTTCAGGCACTTTTAAACTGCAAACCCTATTTAAACCAACACAAGAGATTCCTACAGTTTACCCATACCGAGATTTAAATCAAATTTGGAAGACTTATCAAAACACAAGGTAATGTCTCCTTCAGAGTGTTTTCTTTCCCACATTTGCTTCTGCCAGTTTCAGTTTCTTTTCAGCCTTGAGCAAGGGGGAGCATTTTACTTCATTCCAGCCAGCTTTTCCATACCCACAGGTTCCACCTGTGTATGTTAAAATGCAGTGTCCTCACCTTGTGTAAACAAACAGCGTTCCCTCCACATCTGTCTTCTCCTGCAGAAACGGAACATTAAGAAAGTTGAAAACAGGGCAGCGTTTTGCTCACCCTCAGTGAGCCCCCTCTTCTCTGTTTTACCAGTACCACCAGTTACACCTGTCTCACCCAAGCCAGGAAAAAATAACTAAACCCAGCTTCATGGGCTGGTGGTGAGAGGCTGCAGCTAGCACAGGTCACCATGCAGCTGACCCAGGTTTTGAGGTAAGGTATGAAAACGCTGAAGGCACAACACCACGACACTAAACGTTGCACTGGGTTAATTCTAGGCTACACCTGAGTACAACGCACAAGCAAGAGGCAGAGAATGGATTTTCCGAAGGGCACCTGCCCTTGCGGTGATGTTTGGGACAGAAATGGGGGAGAACAACACAAAAGGCAGATTGGGCAGGTTCTTCAAACACAGGCCCTGAGTCTCACCATTACAGCAAGCCAAGAACCACTCACAACGAGCCTGAACATTCTATTGGTTAGAGTTTCCCCACGATAATTACATTTGTACATCTTACAACAATGCTTTTAGCGCTGGTAACTCCACCACTCTTTTGTGCATGTTTGGGTTTCATTATAGGTGTTGGAAGGGCAGAGGAGCGTCTGAGGCTGGGTTAAACCCCAGTCTTCCAAGGCCTTGGGTTAAAAACCAGACCTGGGCTAAACTCCAGCCTCCACAGGCCTGGGTTAAACCCTGGTCTTCCATGGCCTTGGGCTAAATTCCAGCCTCCACAGCTCTAAGCTAAACCTCAGTCTCCCATGGCCCCAGGTTAAACCCCAGTCTCCCGTGGCCTCAGGCTAAACTCCAGCCTCCACAGTCCTAGATTAAGCCCCAGCCTACACTACCCCAGATTAAACCCCAGCTTCCCGTGGCCCGAGGTCAAACCCTTTTCTCCCACAGCTCCAGGTTAAACCCCAGCCTCCACAGCCCTTGTTGCACATGGCAGAGCTCCATCATCCTGCAGCCTCCCAGAGCCCCCTTCCCGGGCACCGCGGGGCTCCTCAGTGCGCCCAGAGCGGCTGTATCGGTCACACGCCCGGGGAGCACCGGGAACACCGGGGAACACCGAGAACACCGGGGAACACCGGGAACACCAGAAAACACCGG
>VXAZ01005694.1:2147773-2173225 GCA_013399875.1 Gymnorhina tibicen | reverse complement strand
GGGGGGGGGGGGCAGGCAGTCCTGTTATTTCCCATAGGTTAATAAGATCCACTAGCAGTTATATCTTCCCTAAGATAATACCTTTCCAACCACATCTCCCTGGTAATCACCATTTAATTTGGCAGAATCAAACACCTGTTGCTCTGAAAGAGGTGTTTTCCAACTAGTTACAGAGGAGATGGCCCCATTTAATTAATTCCTAGCATGGAAGGTTCCATTGGATAATTACATTAAGTCAGGACCTCATTTTTACGCCTCACCTGGCATAGCAGCTCTTGCCCTACGAAGGGAATGGAGCCATCACAGAGCCACTGTTGCTGCTGCAGGGAGTCTGATAGTACTGGGGAGCTGTGCCTGTGGTGCCAAAATATCTTTTCACAGTTCTGAACATTCACACCAGCTTTTGTTTGAGCTAACTGAGGAAGTAGAAGGAGAAAGTCTGAATAACTTTGTGCTTTTAGCTGTTACAGTGTTGCTTTATTAAGAGAATTTGCATTATTTCCTTCTCAAGTGACAGAAGTGTCTTCTTGGGTTTTGTTGTCGTGTTTGTTTGTTTTTTAAATGAAGAATGTTGGTGTTAAAGACTGATACAGCATTTCATAGCTTTAGACATGAGCGAATGAGGAGTGTTGTAACAACACTGAATTTCAGAGAGCAGATAAACGGTGATGTAAGGAAGGATCCCTAAAGTTAAAGCAACCAAGCAAATAAAGGGAGGTTTCTGCCTTAAATACTCCCCCAGTGCTTTTGTATTTTCGATGGCTGCCCATGGATACTGCTGTGGGGAAATTCTTGTGCTGATGATGGCTATTTCAGCTCTGCTCCTGCCGAAGGCTCTCACAAATATACCTTCTGTAGTTAAAGTTAGCCTTAAAAGCTATTTTAAGTGTCTTTTAAGGTGAGATCACCTAAACTATGATAGCATGATCTTTATATTTTGGCACAGCACCTTGGGTGATCGTTTTTATTTCTACTGGCTTTGTTTGGCTAGAAAATATGAAGGCGAGTTTTGTTTTAAAGTAAGCTTCCTTTCAAACTGAAAATTGACTTTTTTTTTCCTTTTGTTATGCAGCATGTTGCAATAAGGATCCACAATTACCTCCATGCTTTAATGCAATTACCTGCAGCTTCCTGAAGAGTAAAAATGCTTCATTTTCATTTTAAACCTTCATTTTGGTCCTTATTTGTGTTGCTTTAGGGTTTGTGGGTATGAGGAGAAAGGCCTGGGTAGAAAAAGGAGTTCAGATTTGTGTAACTGTACCAGAAAATAAAACTTGGTAACATTTGAAGTGTTGCCCTTGGAAACAATAAATGCAGTCTATCCCTGGTTTTCAGAAGGGTTGGATTTGGGCAAAGGCAGCTTCTGTCGGGCAACCAACAGAAGATTTAAGCACTTTTGAATGAGATTTTGAAGTGGAAACTAAAGGTATTAGCACCACAAACCTCCAGTGAGCGTCTGAGTCTGGGTTTATTGGAGTTGTGTGAATTTGTTTCCCTCGGTTGATTCTGAGAGCTGTGAAGGCGTTTGGCTGCCCCTCTCTTACAATCTGATTTTGTCATTTTCTGGTGATGCTGTGCTGCTTCTTCTGTCAGATTAAATTTACAGGCATATTACCTCGCCTGACAGAAACATGAACTGCATGGATTTTTCAAAGGAAAGCTTCCATGAGGAGTAGCAGGACAGGGTTTCATTTTTTTTTTTTCCCTCTTATTTTTTGTGCTGGATTGCCCAAATCTGTTAATTTTATTATCATCCTAAATTAATTTTACAATATTCAGCTGAGCTTGCTGTCTTATCTACAATGAAATTGCTGCGTCATCGAGGCACTAGTAAACCTACCGGGACTGTGCAAAACTAAATCAGGTTCAGGACATTTTTGTTTGAGGGGGTTTTTGTTGTTTACTTTTGACTTGCTACTCAGCTTTGAGGAAAGATCCTTCTGTGACTGTTTTATGTGGCTTCTGAGGGAGTTCTGTTACTGAAAGGTCAGCTAATTCAGCATTTCACGGGGCTCTCAGGAAGGGTTCAGGTTGGAAGGGGCATCTGGAGGTCATGTTGTTCAACACGATTGTGAAGGGGGAGAGGCGAGGACTGGAAGAAAACCACTGAGAGCATTGTCATTGTTGGTACAATCCAGGAACATCCAGACTGGGCGGGTGGGATGCACGAGTCACAGCTGGCGTCACCAGGGGCCACAAGGACCAGGGAGCTTGGGATGGACTACAGGAGGCAGAGCTGAGGTGGAGCAAGGCTTGCCGTGGTGGAGCTGAAGGAGGTTCGCAGCCAGAGTGGGACACCTGAAAGGAACAAAAGGAAACAGAAAGGATGGAGTTGTGTGGGTCTCGGAGCAGGAAAATTCAGGCAGATTTTACAGCTGGAAATGGAGTAAGAGGAGTGTTTTGATGAAAGGAAAATGCTGGGCACAAGGATGGGTAAACAGTGTGCTGTCATTACCAAGAACTGTCCCTCTGCCACGGCCATTTTTTGGGTCACTTTAATTTCTGGTTGTGACGTGACCTAGTTGGAAGTGGCTGCTGCTACGGAGCAGAACCTATGGAGAGTCTCCCCTCACGCAGCACTGAGCAATTGGAAAGCAGATACAGCATCACATACATTTTCTGTCTCTGTCGCCGAGGGGTTTCTGAGGGATGCAGACCAACAGACATTTTTTTCTTGAGGAAGAAAGAGACATAGACTTAACAATTGCAGGAGAAGTTGACTGACCACCAAGAAAAATGTTGTAATGATTGAGGAAGCATTTATGAAATGATAAAGCCTGCTAGAAAGCATCTCTGTTTTCCCTACTACTTGGCAACAGTTGCCACAAGATGTAGAAGCCCTCTGTACAGTTCCAAGAGAGATGATGCGGTCTAACATTTTCAAATGTCTAGGTATCATTAACTCCAGCTGACAAATAGCAGTTACATTTTATCCTAAAAGTCGTACTTATCCGAAAAGTATGTCAATAGAGACTGTGGTTTGAAATGTGGTTTAGGACACAGAGGGAGGAAAAGGCGTGGGGTACTATTTTTAACATTCCATCTTCAATATTGCTGTTTGCAAAAATCGTATAAACCAAGCTGTTTTGTCTGAGCTTTAGGTAGTGCATGTGTGTATGATTGAATGCAAAAAAACCACAGGCCCAAAAGGAGAGAGAGGCTCATTTTTTACTTATCACTAAAAATTTCGAGCAATGAAACGATGTAAAGCTTTCCTGGAGTTTGATTTCCTCTTATCTGCCTTAGCTCCATCAGTGATGACTCCATTTTCATTCAGTGTAAGTGAACGAGATTGCCTGACTTATGGGTTTTTCCTTTCTCATGGAAAATCCATCTTGCTGTACTGGGAGAGAATGATAACCACATTAGTTTTGTAGTTGCATTGATTCTGAGCTGTCCTGTGGCACTGAGGAATATGATCTTTGTTCTGTGAATGAGAATACTGCACTTCAACTGCTACAGGAACAGGAAAAAAAGATCCCAAATTTGCCTTTTCTGTAAAAATATTTCTGAACAGATCTTTGGCTTAAACTAAAGTAGTAGCAACAGGAATGGAGATTCCACAGCATTTCTGGGCAACCTATTCCTGTGTTTTATTACCCGCATAATGAAAATTATTTTCCTTGTATCTAATTGGAGTTTCTTTATGACTTGTCTGCTGCCTCTCATCCTTTTACTATGCACCTCTGATAAGAGGCACCACCAACTGTTCTATACCCTCCTCTTGAACCCCTGAAGACAGCAACAAGGTCTGTCTAAGTCACCTCTTCTTCAAGCCTAGCCCAGTTCTCTCATGAGCCTGTACTCATACTTTCTGTGCCTCAGGCCCCTAATTCTCTCAGAGGCTCTGGACTTGTTCTTATCGCAGTGTCATGTACTGAGCAGCCCCAAACTAGATGGGGCATTCCAGTCGTGGTCTCACAGAATGACTTCCCTGTCACCTGCTGGCAACATCCTCATGGAGCAGGTCCAGGATGTGGCTGGCCTCCTTCACAGCCAGGGCATGCTGCTTGCTCGTGTTTAGCTTCTTGTCTACCAGGACACCTGGCTCTTTTCTGCAAAGCTGCTTCCCCGTCTCTGCTGGTGCATGGGATTATTCCATCCCAGGGGCAGCGTTTGGCATTTGTGATTCGTGCCAGTCCAGGGAAGTTTTTGTCTTTCTTCCATACCCAGTCTACAGCTCTGCAATCGAGCTACAAAGTTGTTTGGGAGACTGTCAAAGGCCTTGCTAAAGTCAAGGAAAGTGGGACCCATTACCCTCCCCTTGTGCACAGAGCCAGTGATCTTGCCCTAGAATGGTCAGGTTGGTGTGGCACTGTGTGCCTTTGGTAATTCACATTCCTTTTTATCCTTTGTGCGCTTGGATATGGCTTCTAAGCTGACTTACTCCATGATCTTTCCAGGAACTGAAGTTAGTTTGACTGCCCTGCAGCTCCCTGGCTCCTCCTTCTTGGAGATGGATGTGGTGTTTGTCTTGCTGTTCATCAAAAACCTCCCCTGATAGTCGTGACCTTTCAAAAATGAGAGGGTGGCTTTACAGTGAGGCTGGCCTCCTTCCTCCACACCTTCGGATAAAACTCATGTTGTTCCAAGGATCTGGGTATGTCCAACTGGCTGAAGTGCTCCACTCCCACAGACTGACACTGGGCTTGGAGACTCTGAAGGCCTAAGGACAAACCTTACCAGGAACTAAACCCCTTCCCCACAAGAAAACCCAAACAACCCCCCTAAACCCAAAAATAAACAGAATGAAGATGTAAGGCAAAGCAGTCATTGAGTACCTGAGCCTTGTCCATGTCCTCTCTCACTGCTTCCCTGCCGGACTGAGCTGTGGGGCCATATTCTTCCCAGCCTTCCCTTTGCTGCCAATGTACCTACAGAAGCCCTTCTTCCCTTTAATCTCTCACTTCTTCCAGCTATGTCTGAGCTTTGGCACTGGCCTTCCCTCTCCATGTCCTTGAGCTGAGATGGGAGTTCTCTGTTCATCCGTGCTGGCTTCCCTGCCCATCCGTGCTAGCCAGCCGTGCTGGCTTCCCCCCTGCCTGTCAGACTGACCTGTTCCTGTGCATGCAAAAGGGGGTCCATGAGGACCAGCCACGTGTCCTGGGTCACTTAGCCTTGCAGGGCGGGCTTCTGAGGGACCCCCCACAGCCCATTCCTAAACAAACCGAAATATGGTCTGAATTCCGAAGTTGTGATCCCAGTGTTTCCCTTGCTCAGCTTGTTCCAGGATGTTAAGCTGCAGAATGCTGTGCTTGCTGCAGCCTGGGCTGCCCTTGACCTTCACATCGCCCAGGTCCTCATCCTTTTTTTATGGACACCAGGCCGACTGCCTCTTCTAGTCACCTTCTTGATAAGCCACATCAGGAAAATGTCATCAACATATCAACATGACTATTCATGAGAAGGAATTGATTTCATGAAGTGTCTAGTTCAAAATTACAGACTAAAGAAGTTTGAATAAGTTTCCCCAAACTACTGGGTAATTATCCAAACAGAACCATTTAAAGCTCTTCCACTCCTTGTATTTAATAGGAGCCACAATATTCCCATGCTGACTATGAGAGGAAAAATCAATATCAGCAAACGTACATTCATATCGATTTATCTTCCCTTCTGGTTTTCTAATTTAGTAAAGGCTACTAATGCAACATTACATAAAGATTCTCAGGAGAGTAAAAAGGCTAATAGGAGCAGGTACTGCTGTTTGTTCTGGGGAAGTGAACTGACTGTACTGCTCATAGTCCGTTGTTGCCCACTCTCTGATGCGTGGACTTTTGGGCCATGTGTCAGAGAGCATTATTCCGGGGAAAGGGATTAGAAGGTCAAGATGACTTTTTGGAATGCAGGCCCAGCACACTGTTAGGACTTTTGAAGGTCCTCGTATACACGTACAGAGCAGTGAGTGACCTTTGTGAAATTAGGTTAGAAAAGGGTTTTCGGGTCACATCCAATTCTTACGCATATATTTGATTTTCAATATATTGTTTTTGTCTTTTGCGTGAGGAAAAAGGAGTGCCTTATGAAAATGATCATTTTGTTTCAGTTACTCATTCTAAACAAAGCAAAGGGAAGCAAATGAGGGGAGGAGATATTTTGCATGATTTGAAAACTGAAGTTTATGGCTTTCCAGGACACCAGAAAGCTGTCATAGGGGAAAATGAGTCAGCTACACACCTAAATGTTACATCCTCAAAGATTAAATGGGGATGGGATATAGTACAAGCTATTGCGTGTTTCAGCTGGTATAAAGCTTCAGAAAAAAACCCAAAACTTTTAATAAAAAACTACTCCTTGTAACGTTACAAACATGGAAGTGCAACAGGTTATAAAATGGGAAGAGCATTCTCTGTGCTCCTGCTGTGCACCATCAGCAGGCACAGGTTCATGACTGGAAGTATTCCACATGGTTGGGGTTTTTTTTCCCTCCCCTTTCTGAGGATAGGGCATTCCTGAGGACACTGTCGAAAAGTAGGACATTTCCTTATCCTACCAGAGGACAAGGAAAACAACAGATTACTGAAAAATAAGGCAGAATAATTAGGTCGTTGAAGGTCTGGGCTCATAGAGGTATTTAGTGTCCCAGAAGAATGGCTGATAATCTGCAGCTGAAAAATCACCTTTTGAGGATGATTGTAAAAGTTGAGTTCTGTCTTCCAAGGCCCAAATTCCTAGCTTTTTTTCCAACTGTTATTGAATTTGGCCATCAAGGCGTTCTATTAGAGAAGTAAATGCAAGAACAGCCTTTGTCCCTCTCTAATTGATGGAAAATTAGTTTTCCTTAGTTGCCTTCATTGAACCATCAACAAGTTCTTGCTTAGGAAGGAGGAGTACAGCTTGATTTGGAGTCCCAAATGACAGGGTGGCTGTCTCCAAATGGTCTGGGAGTTACAGTGATACCAGGGTGGTTCCCTACAGAGACGTGCCTTGTTCCTGGGGGCAGGGGTTCCGCTGTAAATGCAACCTCTTCACTCAGTCCTTTCGCTCCAAAGGCAGAGAAGATAAATCAGTGTCGCAGGAGTAAGGTATTCCGGGGGTTCTGTCAGGAAGTAGCACTTGAACATAACGTAAATATTACAATTCTGCGGAAACAGAGGGAGGGAGGGTGCTGCTCACAGAGGCTTCCCTCTTGTATCATTCACAGCCTCTCGGGTGTCGTTTTCTTGGTACGCGTCTCCTGAGACGCACACCTTCACCCACCCCCAAATTTAAGCACACAAAATGATTTCACCGCGCAGTTCATTAAAACAGATGAAACGTTTCTGTTCATAGCCCTTTTTTTACCACTTGGAAACCAGGAGTAAGTGGTAATGAGTGTAGGTGATCACACTCTTACGTCAGCCCCGAGGAGAAAACAGGGGCTGCACCTGCAGGAGAGTGTGGAGATCCAGGTGTGAAGTTGCAGTTAGTTTTTAAGTTCAGTGCCTCTTGTTTCCTGGGATGGTTCTGGCCCTACAGCTTGTTCTCTTTCCATACTGAGCATATGGAAGTCACAATTCTTTCATGGAACTTTAACTTGACAAGATTCAAGTCATGTACATGACAGAAGGCCTTGAAATCTGGGCAATGCTGCTCGTCAGATTGCAAGTCCTGGCTCTGAAGCATTTATTACCCATTTTCATTGGGAATTTCTAGTGTGTGATTTTTTGAATATTGTGGGATAAAGCAGTTCTTACCCTTCTTTTACGAATGACTGATTTTTTTCCTCCAGAAACTTGCAGAATAAAGTCAACTTCCACCCTGAGAAATTTCAATCCAAACAGCTAAAAACTTCATCAAAAACTGAAAAGAATGCCTTGTAGTAGTGTTGCCTTGTACTTATGTTGTGTTAAAGCGGGGTTATTTTTAAATGAAAATCAGACTACAGAGTACCATTTAGTAACACTGTAGTTCATGTGGATTTTCAGTTCTTTCATTACAAGGTCTCAAACAGCTTCACGAATACCTCAGTGAGACGCAGAAATACTATATTCATCTTATTTTTTAATAAAAGTAGGGTGGGAAAGGTTGCAGTTGGTCAGTGTGAGTGAAGAAGCAGCACACGTTTGAGGTTAGAGATGAAATGATTTACCAAGTCCTTCCTGTTAACCTTTGAAACTGCAGATTTAGGAAATACTTAGTAGTTCCATTTTTGTTTAGGACAGCTGTGATATTCGCTGAGGTCAACGTGGCCCTGTCACTTCAGTAATTTTTGATTTAGGTCTCTCGTTGTTTGCACAGTCACAAAAACCTTGCTTAGTGGCGAGAATTTGTATGGTTTTTTACCCTCTGTGTTCCTTTGTAGGTAATGCCTGGGCATGTCCTGCTCAGGTGCCTGGTAAGGGAATATCAGACCTCAGATATTTTAGATATTCACTACTTCAGATATTCACTTCCATCATCTTGGTCTGGCTAGGGCAAAACCACGATAGCTATTCTGTATCTTGTGTAGAATTTCTACCTATTCTAGAAAATTCTAGAATATCTACCTGTTCTAGAAAAATGCTTCTCAAGGCAAAGATTAACTTGGAAATAATTATGGATAGCTTCTGATAGAGGACTCTCTTGGTGCCCTTTCTTTAATGAGAGTCTATTGACTGGAAGTTAAATGGGCACTATCAAGAAAAAATTTCTAAGAGGAAAATTTTTAATGTATTTTACCTGTAGGCCTGTACCTTTTAGAAATATTTTTTAAAAAATCAATGCTGATCATGTTTGTTTATATATTGCTTTGGATTCTTATTAAAATGACCAGTGTCATCCTGCATTTACAATCATTTTCACCTTCTAATGCACTGGCCAGTAGTTTATCTCATGTAACTTGGTAAAGGTGTTAACTTCTTTACACTCACAGATTTGCCCACGTTAATGAAATACCTCCAAAGATACCTAACATACCATCTGTCTGGACAATTTTCTGCTGGTGAAAAAATAATGAGAATTATTTTTTCAGAGATATTGACAGTGTTTTATGTAAATGACGTCATTTCCCTCATGGAGGATTTAGCAAGGACATGTCAAGTGTGTGTTTCTTTTTCTGTAAGCTTCAATAATAAATTCCTCTGTGCTTACAAATCTGCTCTTCCCACCCTCAACTGGGAACACACTGGCTTCCACAGTGCCACGGGAAGGAAAAGATGGGAAGATGTCAGTACAAACATCCTTACTAACTGTAAGGCTGGGAAGTAAAGGGTGGAGGACATGACAATTTGGCTAAATCAAGGTATGTCTTGAAAGCAAAGGAATTGAGGAAATTGTCTTTCTCTCTTTCTGGTACTTTAAATGTGATCTGAACCCAGAAAGCGAAGTAGGGACAAGAATGAAAAACCACAAGGAAAGTATGCAGAAGGTGCAATGAAATCCTACCTTAAAGAGCATCAAGCAAGTATTGGAGAAACAAAAGTAAAATAGGTTGCATGGTTTTTCCTTTTTTTTTTGGGGGGGGGGACAAAGGTGGGACAGCTGGTAAATCTCTTACTTAAATATAGTGTATTTTAAGATGTACTCTGGCTTATCCTTTGGAACTGAATAAGAGCAAGTGTCTAATAACAAAGGTTTTGAGTATTTCAGAAGTCATTAATCTTTCTCCGAGTACTCAGTAGTCATTGTCACTCAGCTATTCAGGGTGGCAGTGCTCTTTTCCTCAGTGTTCTGTTGTTAGGAGAGCAAATCATTCAGGAGCACCTTCTTTCTGCGCCACTTGTAGTAACTTCCATGTGCTGGCCTCTCACAGGCTGACATTTTACTCACTGAGTTCACGGTTGCCATGTGGTTCAACCCCCCCCCCACACACACTTTATGGGGGAGCACATGGCTCAGGTCACTTGGTGAGTGTGTTTCCTGTTCAGAGCTGGAGGCAGGTTGTGTAGAGAGGGCAGTGCACTGGGCTTTCTGCCTTTTTGGATACTCTGTGATATACACACACAGCTGCAGGTAAGCGGTACCCTCAGTCCCTCCTGGAATCGCTTTTTCACGTTCAGAAGAAATCAGGTGGTGGCAAACAGCTCCGTCCCCACCCTGCTGCATGTGTGTTTTCTGGTGGGAGAGGAGGATTCAGCCGGTGATGTCTTCATGATGTGCACTGTAGTTTTTCGGGTCCAGTTCTGCCAAATGTGTAGATGGTAGCAGGCCAAATGCAGCCTTTTACTTCTGTCTACAAAGAGCTTAATTTGGTCCTGGCATTAGTTCTGATTGCTTAAAGCCACAAAGCAACTTTTTTCCTTTCTTTTAACCCTATACAAAGGAGACTGCTGCTAGTGTTGCAAAATAATTGAGCCAGAGCCTCTTGCAATCAAAAGATGATTAGCTCCTTGTGTTTATGTGTGTTCTGATGTGAACCAATCTATTATGTCTGTTTTGTGTTCCTAGGGATGCACTATTTTGGTGTGGAACTTGCAAAAGCAGACACAGTTCACTGATGTTTATTGGTGACCTTGTCTTGTCCTCTGAATTATGGACAGTCTGCTTTGAACATGGGGAAATGCTACTAGCAGTCATTAAGTGGATGTTAGGGTTTTTTTGTAGCTGTTTAACCTCTCCAAGGCCCTGCTGCAATTCTAGATGTAAAAAAAAAAAAGAGAAACTGAATTATGGGTGTTTAAAGCTGAAATATTTATAGAAGCAGTTTTTTATTTAAAAATAGCATTTGTGCCTGAGAAGATCAGATGTACCACTTCAGTAGGAAAAGCCAAACCAGATTTTAGTTCACATTGTTAATAGAAATTGCATGAAATTTGATAATGTAATTTAGCTGAAAATATTTTCTCCCAGTCTAGGTTTTGGAGTGGCTTTTGTGTTACTAAATATTACAAAGAAAACAATTTTTTAAAAATTCTGTATTTTTTATAGTAATAGAATACAAAGACCAGTAGTTGAATTACTGTTTATTAAAGAGGAGAATATACCAAGTATCAGAACACAAGTAATAGAGATGAGCTCTTTCAAATTAAAACAAAGGCAAATGATATTAAAAAAATCATTTTTCTTATCATGAGAAGACAGATGGGGGTTCCATCACCAACAAAGTGCAATATATTAAGATGAAAGTGTGTTCCAGAAATAGATTACAATTAAAAACTGGATTATTCGGGACCAAAAGTTACCTTAATTGCCTGTGAGGGAAGCTGATGTGGACTTTAGAAATCCATCCTTATTAAAAATGAAAAGCAACAGTATGTGAAATCATGAAGTCCTTATTGATTTGGAGTCACTATTGAGGTTGCTTTTAGCATTTTGCCTGAATGAGTGTAAGTCCTCCAGGATGTGGCCCAAGTGATTTTAAGGTGGTGGCAATTGTTAGTGCTCCAGTATCAAAATTTTATCCAAATTTGGGCTGTTTGTAAATGCTTCCTTATTTGAGAAATCCTACACTGATGGGATTGAAAGAGTGAAGAATTACCCAGAATTTCTCTGTTGAAGCTCAGGAAAAGGATGTAGCACTGTGGTGGTTTTTTTCAGCTCAGTGAAAGGAACTCTTGCAAATTCTTTATAAAGTGCTAAATTGTGGCAGGGAGTAAAAGAAGTGGCTGTTGTGAGTTACTGCTTTGACTTTTCAAATATCATCTTAGAGCACAATCTGGGGGGAAGAGAAGTGCCCACAGAGCACTTCTCCAGATAAAAAGATGTAAATTTGAATGCATTTTGAAGAGGGGTATTCCCAATGCTGGGACAGCCTTCTTAAACAAAAATTTGAAGAACAAAGTCTGCCTAAAACTTCGGGTACCGACTGTAGAAACCAAATCCCGTCTGAACAAGGAGAAACTCCTGCTTCATGTTTCCTTAGAATGATGGATCTCCTTGGCTTTGCAGCCTTCTTCCCCAGACCAGCAAGAAGCAGCACTCTTGATCAGTCCAGAGAAGGCAGCAGGCAAACATTAATGTTAACTCTATCACATCACACCATCTGGCTCCACCAGCCTGGAAAGGATGGCCTCAATCATGTAGCTTTCCTTACTCATAGCTGGCAGGAAACAGCAGATTAACTGGGGGTACAGCTGTGATTTACCTTTCACCCCTTGCTCTTGACCCCCCATGGTCTGCCACTCATCTTGTGTTGGGAAGGACTAACTCTTCTAAGAGTCTTGTTTGATCTATTAAAAAGAGAATATTTGTTGTATACTGGAGCACTCAGTATGTAAAGAAAGACAAAAAGTAGGTGGAGGCTGGCGTAGATCTTAAGTTTCCTTTTAAAAAGCCACAAAACTCTTTTTAAGCTACAGAGTTGAAGGGACATGCTTTTCTGTGAGGGCCCATTAAACATTTATTCTCCGAGGTATTTATGGGCAGAGAGGGGAATGTTAACATTCAGGAATACTGCAAGGCAGCCACCCACTCACCTTTTTATTTCCTAGCACAGGATTGACCTGACCTGCTGCTTTATTTGACACAATAAACAATTCAACACAATTCGAAGAGTTAAAATTCAGTGTAAACATGACAGTTGGGTTCTTCACTCCAGTGTAGTTTTAGTTGTTCTGCTTGCCACAGTGCCAGGAGTTGGGCTCTTGCGAAATCGGTTGTAGTTACTGATCCAATGAGACTTCAAGAAGGAACAAGGGTGGCAGCAGACTCAGTGAAGCTGGTCAGCAGATTCCATTCTTCTCCTGGAATAAGCACTGGAGCTGACAGAACTGCGCTTTGGGTTTCACCGTGCTGCCTGGTGTGCAGCCCCTCTGTAACTGTAACCTGCAGCTGAGAGCCCAACAATTTATGGCCATTCTGCATCTCACTGAACCTTTTTGTGTTCGTATTCCAACCAAGCTCTTACAACAGCAAATCATTTCACGTGGCATTTTTCAATTCCAATTTCAAAAGTGCAGTGCGGTGTTAATTCAGAATGAAGCTTTAACTCAAATGTCAATTGTGACTAGTAAAATTATTTTTGAACACTTTTTGTGTGCTCTGAAGTTTTTTTGGATGCTCTCTGAATATCATCAGTGACTGCATTTTATGCTGCTGCAAACTACGGGAGCTTCATCTCAAGGACTGAGGAACTTAGAACACGGGGAGTCACGAGTGTGTTCTTAACTAGTGCCAGAACATCAGCTCAAGCTGATTGCTGCTTTGTGTCACTCGTAGGGCAGGAGTGTGATTCATCACTTCCATTTTGCTGAACACTGAAGTGCAGATGCATCTTTTTGCTTCCACTGAAGGCTGAACGGCATCGTGATCTCATTTGTAATAATGTAAGTTGGGAGTAGTTTGGTAAAAGTGATTGACCTACATCAGTGTAATTCCTGTGTGAGGTCTTGTCAGATCCAACAGCTTCTCGGGGAACAGGCTGGGTCTTAGCAAATACATATTCACCAGGAAAAGCATGTGCATTTCCCCTGCACTGGGGAGTGTCTGTGGATTCTGCTGGTTATTCGTCAGTAGAATATTTGTAAAATAAATTAAACCAATTTAAACCTTGTGTTCTTCACGTGTGAAAGTTGAGGCATGATGTAGATTTCAATGAATTATGAGACTTGACCACCAGCTCACTTCCATTTTGACAATAATACCATCTGCCATTCTTTCATAGTGTGCTTGTTCCTCTATCTTTGTAACTCTCTTGATGACTACATTGTTTTGATATGCTAGGCCAGTTAAGCTGCAAAAATCCAGTTTAAAAATAGCTGTATGATTTTAAAATGATTTTTAAAAACTGGAGGAGCACAGAAGAAAAAAATGTTTATATATGGTTATAGATCTATTTTTGTAGTTCTATTTCTGGTAAACTGAAGCTGATACACCAGCACAAAGAGGAAGATTTATGTAAGTATAGATATGGAGTCATTTCAGGCTGTGGTCAGGATCATCTTACTGGCATGTCTTTGGGTCACTGGGCCAAGCAGGGTTTGTTTAGGTTTTGTTGTGCGTTTTTTTTTTTCTTTTTTTTGCCTTTTTTCCCCCCCCCTCTTTGTAGCATTCTTCTTCTGTCAACCTATTTTATTTTGAGAGCAGAATTTCCTCCCTAGCTTCTTCCTTCTTCAACTAATTGAGGTCTTTTGCTTCTAGACATCCGCTGGGCTGCAAGAACAGCAGCACAGCAGTGTACAGCTGAACACAGATATTCAAAATGTGAAATCCATCAGCCCGTCCCTCGGGCACGAGCCTGTGCCTGTTCATGTTAGAACAACAGCCACGTGCCTTTTTAAATTGGGTGCTCTTTGTGCAGCCCGTGCAGTGTGGGTCTGCTCTGCTCTGCAGAGCATCAGCTCCGCTGTTGTGCCAGTGCTGATAAGAGTTCTGTCCTCAGGCTGCAGAGTTCCTTCCAGCAGCCCCTGCTGTGCATGGCAGCACCTGCCACGGCCACGGCAGATGGGAATGGGGGAGGAATGGAGTCAGAGCGATGTAAAGGTCTCGCGTTATTTACGCAGTCACTTCCTGCATTCCCAGAATCTACCAGCCTGCAACTGTCAGGCCCCGCTTTTCCTTTGGGGCTGGCGGGCAGCACTGACCAGTAGGAAGCTCAGAATGTCGATACCTCCATTTCCCTGCCTTCCTCCAAAGTTCAAGCTGTGTTTCTTCAGGAGATGGCAGCAGATGATACAATAATTGTAGAAGTCAGACTCTCCTGTGAGACTGAAGAGGGAAAGCTGTCCAGCAGTTACTCAGTCAAATAACGGAGTTATCAAGCCTTTTGCATTGCAATGATACAGATGGAATTGAGTAAGATTTTGAGCCTTTTGTGTTCCTTTGATGCAAGAGAAGAGCCCTTCAGACTGTAGAAAGGTGATCCAGTGCCTGACAGCTCACAGCGTGGAAGAGTTTTCATGTCAATTGGATCATCCTGTTTTAGTTTATGAGCACTGCCACTCGTGCCCGTTTGTAGGGAGCCTGGCTTAGTTTTGCTCTGGAAGTCTAGAAGAAGAAACTGAGGAACTGGATAGAGACTTCTTCAGGGATTTAGTTGTTAAGGAGCCAGGTCTGAGATGTTCATCTTGCTTTCGCTCACCCAATCTTCTTCTGAAGTCACGAGACTCACCCTGTCTTACAGAAACACGGGTAAATGAGACAGAGAGGACATCTGAAAGGCAGTGGGGGAACAAAGTGGGAAGTGGGGCTGCTTCTGTTCTCTTTGCAGTTTGCTTCTTGTGCAACATTGGGTCAGGCATTTGTTCTGTTTTCACCAATTTGATAGATTACCTGTGAAAAGTATCATTATATTTTATCAGGATCAAGACCTCGGTTCTGTACAACTCCTGGGTTTTTTCTGATGTAAGAAAACAGCTCAAAAAGCTGAGGAGGAGAGGACAGGAAAGGAGGATAATGCCAAGGAATGAAATGATGCAATTACATGAGCTTGCTATATGTGTAATTGGCATGAGCTTTCCATTCTCTTTTTTTATTTTCTTTATTTGATTTTGTTTATTCTTATTAAAAATTATGTTTCTTACCCCATAGTGTAAAGGGAAAAATCAAATGAAGACTTAAAAATTCCATGGTGCTTTAGAAAAGGGTGAGTTATGAACAGCAGTTGAAGCAACCTTAGCCAGTGATGTAACCTATTCTGAAACCTTCCTGTTTTCCACTCAGTGTAAAACTATCACTATTTGAAGTTCAAGCAGAAGGTGGTCTTTCTCTATTTCTCTCTTACTCTCCCCTAAATCAAAGAGGATATTAAACCTGATCTGGAAAACTTACTTCTTGTAATACATTTCTTTCAGATAAAACTGTTCTTTCTTTTCTTTCTTTCTTTCTTTCTTTCTTTCTTTCTTTCTTTCTTTCTTTCTTTCTTTCTTTTTTTTTCTTTCTTTCTTTCTTTTTCTTCCTTCCTTCTTTTCTTTTCTTTTGTCTTTTCTTTTGTCTCTTCTCTTCTCTTCTCTTCTCTTCTCTCTTTTGCTCTTTCTCTCTCTTTTGCTCTCTTTCTCTCTTTTGCTCTCTTTCTCTCTCATTTTCTCACTTTCTCTCTCTCTTTCTGTCTCTTTCTCTTCCTGTGTATGTTAGGAGCTTAGCTTGGTCATTCATGGTCTCATGGAGTTCTGGAGAGGCAAATCTTATAAACTAGTGCACACACTGATGGCATTATAAAATAACTGAACTCTTAACCATTTCTGTTAAGGAAATAGAAATAATTCCTTCAGAACATGTGCAACCACTGAGCAAAGATTTTGAAGTTGTTTATTGTTTGATTTTGCTTGTCTGCATGTTTGAGCAAAGATGGGAGAATTAAAAGTCAAGACATAAATAAACTGTTCTGATTGGATGTTGGAGGGGTAGCTTAAATAACAGTAAAACATTTTCCTTGGCTTCTAGAGCTTCAGATGTTTTTTGAGAAACTTCAAACGTAACGAACATTTCTTACACTGTGTCAATTCAAAACCTACTACCTTGCTGTGTTATCCTCCAAGTCAAGTAATGCTCTGGGCTTTGCTGCCTGTCACTTCACCTGTTTTTCTGCTTCTGTTCCATCAAGGTTCCACTGCAGCTGAGGAAGCTTTGGAGAGCACATTTTCGGGCAACCACCCATTACATATTGCTACAACTATTTGGAATTATTTTCAGCAGTCTTGGAACTCACAGTGACAGCCACACAACCATTTTTAAATTAAAGCTATTTGAATAAGTGTTGTGTGCAAGCCCAGATCTGTGCAAGTGAAGCAGATTTAATTTATACGGTGTTCAGGAACCTTTAATAATCTCTCCAGCAAAACACACTTCCAAACACTTTGTTTCACACTTTCAGAACGTCTGTAATGTTTTATTAAAGCTCCACTAAACGAGTTTTTGGATGTCCTAGGACAGGGATTAGTCAGGATGGCACCTGATGATGGAACCAATTCAGTTAGGGTTTGTGCAGCACTTGCTTGTGGTGTTTTGACAATTATTTTTTTGGAAATGAAGAGAGCTCTTTTGAGCAACCTATTGGAACTAGTTTTTGTTTTAAAGGGCAGACTGCAAAAAGTCAAACACGGTGTTTAGGTGCAGCTGAGATAACCCGGATTTGTCTGTAGTCTCTAACCATGCAGTTCTGGAAAGTGGGGTTAAAATCAAACATTGCTCCATGTGGAAGCTGTTTCTGACTTAGTGCCCTTTTTGAATTGACCACAAAATCGTTATTCAACTGAACACAATTACCAGGCATTTTAACAGGAGGCAATAGGAGAACTGCAAGTTGTAGGACAGATTTTAAGATCACACAAAATGAAGCTGCTGCAGTTGAAACAGAGGCTGATTGCTGGACGAGTTGTGTTTTTCTTCATTTTGGAGAGAAATAATTGGGGGAAAAAGAAGCCAGAGGAGCACCACAAAGATTGCATTATAATCAGATACACTTACTAAGCAGTTTAGTCCTTCAGTATAGAAAGAGCTGTTGTTGAAGATGAAATGTTGACATTGTATATCAGGCCAACATCACAGTAACTAACTATTCTGACAAATTAATCTAATCATCTTCCTTGCAGCTGATACGTAAGATGATGTATTTTTAGACCATTTTATCTCATTAGTGATCATTGCAAATCCTCCAAAATCTGTCAGAACTCCAAATTGCTGGCTTCCTTGAGTTTGTCAATAGTTTTCTGTGTTGACAAAGCATATTTAGAAGTTCTGAATCTTTAAATTCCAGAAGACAAGGAAGGTTCTTGGTCTTACAGCCCACCTCAGCATTAATTTGTTTCTCTTTTTTGAACTCAGTTTATGGATTTTATACTTAGAATTGGTTGTCCTAGCTAAATATGTTTCTCTGCATTGCCTTCTTATTTTGACTTTGTGTAGTCTTCATTGTTCGCTAATTAGGTCCACTGAGGTTTCCAAATGTCAGCATCATGTAATTCTTCCAGTCACTGTCAGGTCTTCCTCAACAACTTGCAAGAATTTATTCTTTGAAGAATCCCTCCCTTCCAAAATAGTCTCTTTGTACTTGCCCTAAATCTCAACTTCTGTGTGCTTCTTTGTTAAGAACAAGCTACAAACCACATATTCTTGAGTATTTCTAGAACTGTGTTAGAAGATCAGAATGCTCTTAATTTGTGTTGTGTAAGCAGTGGCAAGGGTCTAAGATACTCTCGAGAGTGTGCATGACTATTTTCGCCAATGTAGGCTGATTGGATTAAAATTTCATTTTTCATTGTACATCTCCTTGTAGACATTATAAGTTCATGTCTTTTGTTTAACTGGTGATTTTAGACTGTTAGTAACAGCAACAATTTTGCTTTTTTCTGTCTCTTTTTTTTTTAAATTGGCAGAAGCTGATGAAACAAAGCTGAATTTAAATCTCATACTTTGTATCAGTCGAGATAGGCTCAATTATTTCTTATTTAAAATAGTAACAGTGCAACACTTTTTAAGTTTGGGTCTTTCCCTTGAGCTGTTGTGGCAGAGCCACCAAATGGCATTTTTCCTTCTTGAGGAACAGAGAATGTTTTTGTGTTTAAATTCTGCAGAGGTGTTAAACCTTCCTCCCTGGCCAGGTATCTGTGATGGTGATGGTGTAATGAAAACTGCCAAAAGTTCTTTTCAAGTCTGATAAGCATAGCTGCATTTATATTTTAAGTGGGGGACAAATACCTATTTTGTTGTTTCAGAGTGTTCAAGCAGCTGTTTGCTGTTACAGCTTAAAATTGTGCCTGGACTCGTGCAGCGCTGCACGGTGATCGAGCATCCATCGCCTGTCTACAGGGATATAGGTGACTTCTTCCTTTTCCACAGCTGGAATTTAAAGAAGCACCTCTGCCACCACCCACTGAATCACAGCTCACAGCTGGCAGCTAGGACAGCCAGGGAGATTTGACTAAAATCACACCTTCAGGCATCCAGGTTACTTGCCAGAGGCTTCTGCAGTCTAGAAAATCAAAACCTACTTGAAGGGTATCAGTTTCATCTACTTCCTTCTCTTCTGTGTCTAATGACCATTTATTCTCCTTACTAGCTGCTTTCCTACCCAGCTGTCAATTATTTCATTCTTTCCTTTTTTCCCCCTTAGATCTAATATTTTCTGTCATTTACCAATACTAGGCCTTAACATGCTTTAGTGGACCATACAACTATCTCAATAATCTTACAGTTTCCCTTCTAACTTGTTGTGGTTGGCTGACAACATTTAAATGTAAATATAAAAGCTAGCGACTGGAATTTCAAAGTCAAGTAACCGCTTCTTTTAATTTGAATGTGGAAAACACAGCTAAGTTGCCCAGGTTGACTCTGAAAATCAATCTTTTTCACTTTATAAAATCTCAAAAGTTCCTCTGTGTGTGTCACTGCTCCAGATTTTAAGAAGTGAAATCACCTAGAAACCCTGATCATCAGTCTTTTGTTTCCCATCCATCCCAGATTGCTCTTGTCTTGAGGAAGTCTCCTGTGTTCTAGCTAGCTGGTAATTTTGAGGTGTCTGCAGCTGCCTGACCACACTTTGAATAGCTTTAGACAGGACTATCAGTTGCTTTCATTTCAATTAAAATTGAGCAACCAAGAAAAGTCAAATAAAGAACACTTTTATAAATCTATATTCGTAGGTTCAAACAGGTATTATTTTTCCATTAACAAGTAAGAAGTTCAAGTGTAGAGGATGATACGGTTTTAGATGATACGTAGTTCAAAAGAATCAAAAATAACTTGGAGAAGAGATCCCATAGTCTTCAGTGCAAGAAAGTGCAGATTCTTATGAGAAACCTTCTCTGTTTGTTGGCAGAGGTGCAAAACTTAAAATCTGCAGGGGAAAAAAAATACCTTTCAGCGAAGTAACACAGAGCTCTGGCACTGTTTCTCTGAGCTGGCCCTGGGAGGAATTGCATTTGTATTGTGAGCATTAGTACTATTTCTGGGACGAAATACATTTCTTTTCCACTTTTGAATAATTCACCCTTTCCTTTTAGAGTGGAAGGCATTACTGCCAAAATAGTGCGAGCATAATCTACTGCAATTAGGCAGCCCGTGCAGTAGGCCCAGTGAAAACCCTGCATCCTTTTAGAAGTACTGAGACTGCTTAAAAGGGCCTTACAAATAATGTTGTAAGTTATAAAAATAGTTCAGTGCAGGGTTTTTGCACGCCCTGCTCTGTTTTCATCCCGTTGCTTTCCAGCCCTGTCGTTCCGTGCAGCACGGCAGTAACTCCTCCCTTTGGGGTCAGGGAGATGTTCTCCCACACAACATCCAGGTGATTTCTGTTCTGAAGGTGGAGGCAGGTCCTGATACTGGATTTTGGAGGAGCTGTTGTGCCCAGTATTGTTGTGCACGGAACAAAACATTCCTGACGTGCAGAGTGGACCTGGATGTTCACAGTAGGTACCCTACGAGTCATTTTTTTGGACGCTTTATAACTTTTTCAGGAATCTCTGACTCGGTGCTTTACATGGCCCTCATCACAACTGTTCTCAGAGCAACTGGAGAACAGTTTTCTTCTTGTACCGTTTTGCATGGGATGGAAAATTTGTGTCTCCACCTAAGGCTGAATGTACCTTGGATCACCTGTCCAGTCTATCGCCCTGTGCTCAGGGGAGGTCCCCAAGCACAGACACAGGCCAGTGTGAGACACCCTCGTGCCTGATCTTTCCACTGCCCATCTCACCTCCGAATCTGCTGGCTGCCATGTCGGGCAGGGAATAAGAACTTCTGAATTGGTTTTGTACTGAAATAATAATTCTTTCATGATTTTCTTTAAAGATGATCTCTCACTAGCGTACTCCTCTTTGGGTGTGTCTGTGGGGATTGAACTCTGAAGAAGGCTAATTTTCCTAGTTTCTGTGAAAGTCAGCACCTCAAGTTCCTTCCTGGTGGAATCAATATTAAATGTGCATTCCAGTAATCACATTAAGAAAAAAATCTTACAAGCAGCTTGACTTCAAATGCCACCTCTTTACCACGCCTGTTTTCGTGGAATGCATCTTCTTTGTGTGCTTGGACAATACAAATGCTTTAGGGGAAGGTGGGATGTTCACTCTTACCACACCTGATTCATTAGCAGGATCTCTCCATCTTAATCCTACAATCGGCTTCTTTCCACTTCTCTGCGTAGGAAATGATTTTATTAGGATTGCTGAGTAAGGAAACCTCAAGTTATAGTAGAATTTTATTTATGCTGGAGAAATTAATGCCAGCTAATAGCTTTGTTCCTTGGTCTGTTTTTCTTCGGTATTTGATTTTTGGTAATTGGCCCAACTTGTGTCCTACTGTGGGAGCTTGGCAGAGAGAGAGAGGGATAAAGAACGGAGAAAAAGATTTGTAGGTGTCAGAGACAGCTTGTGTATGTGCCTGCATACATATGTGAGCTGGCATAAAGCAGGGCTATGTGGATTTTAACTGTTTAAATAATACCGTACAGAAATCTTTAGCTAGCTGAGAATGTGACCCAAGAATGGCAAAAGGAACATTTACAGGTGCTCCACCAGTGTTTGATTTCTGGACAGGGGTGATCAGCATGCACTTACTTCCCAAGATACTTTGTCCATGCAAGGGTGAATCACGCAAGACTCAGTTGACTCATGGGTGGGAAAAAATGGAGTTAGCACAACCCAAAATGGCAAGGATTTGTGGTCACAAGGAGAAAAACAAAATGTACATTTACACAACAAATGTAGGCAGCGAAGGATTTTCTGTTCAGTCCTTTTTATAATGGTGAAGGGAGGACTTGACTTTTTTAAGAAAAGGAAACTTGAACTGAAAATGAAAGCCAACAGGCTGCCATTCTACCTCTAGCTGTGATCCTGCCTGATCTGGTAAGTTAAATGGGTAAGTGCATGTGACATTATTAGAGGAAAACTAGGCAAGAGAGGACAGAGTATTTTAATTGCTCAGAGGAACTCTTCCTCCTGAGTCAGAAATAAAGCTGTGCCTCTACATGCTGTCAATGGCAATATGGTGCTGGTTAATTACCCTTTGAATAGCATCTAATGCAGAAGTTGTGATGATCAGTGGTTATTAGAAACCAAAATGACCTTTATTTAGGACAAGTGATTTGGCTGCATCCGGGTTTTGGTAAGTGCATCTATTCTAGTTTTTCTTGTACTTCCAAATGGATGTGGGGGTTTTTTTGTTTCTTTCCATAAATCTGTTAGGTGGTGCTGCTTTCCATAATATTTTGAGTTCCAGCTGAGAGACAGCTTAATTAAAGTGGTGGGGAGAAAGCCTCATGAAGAGATGGATATTTGATACATCCCACTGAAATGCATTTGTAGAGAAGGCACTAAGTTTGTTCAAAAGTAACTCCTTTATAGGGGTATTACCAATTGTAAATACTCTTTTTTTTCCTAGTTAAAAGGGAAAACCACTTGAAAGGAAATAACCACGGTGTTTTAAGCTCCACAAATAGAATTGCATGCATGTGATGTTAGGTGGATACTCGGTTATGGTGAGAATCCACAGCCTCGGGTTTGCAGGTGGGACAAGAGGTATTCCAGGCGTTCGCCTCCATGGGTGGTTTAGTTCTTCAGGTTGTGGCACTTTCTGCAGTGGTTCTGAGAGGCGTTTCAGAACTCTGCATCTCTTGTTTAACATGGCAGCTCGGAGAGTCCAGATAGGTTTAACATGTGCTGCATTCAGTTCGCATTTCATTTTAGAGGAGTCATTTTTGCTCTCTGCGGAGGCTTCAATTATAGAGGGCCAAATGACAGGCATAATTAAGGCAAGTGGTGGGATACCAGCGGAGCACTTCGGCGTTTCCACCAAGGATTTTGCAAATCCTAGCTCGATTAATCTGTTTAAACATCTGTGCATCCTCTCGTCTGTGCAACTTATCCCCGGGTATCTCTCCCTTCCGCTGCCTGCCTACCGTGCCTGTGCCTGCCTGCTCGTCGGGGCTCGAACAGAGCCGCAGCCCGCTCCGCCGCCTCGTTCGGCGCTCGCACACGATGCGAACGGCTCCGTGCTCCTTGAAATGCAGCTCACACTCGCGCTCCGTGGCGGAGCCGCAGGGCAGAGCCCACGCTGTCGAGAAAGCGGAGCGGAGCGGGGCCGGGGCGCTGGGCGCGGGTGCCNAGTGGCCCCTGCCCCTGCCCGGCCACCCCTGCCCCGGCCGCCGCCCCCGGGCCGGCCCCGCCGCCGCTCCCCTCGCTGTCCCCCCACTCCTCCGGCAGCCGGCTCCAGCTCGCCTCCTTGACGTCATGTCTGTAGCCGGGCTTCGGCAGGCGCAGTGGAGGCAGGCAGCGTGTTAAACTTTCACATCAAGTCCGGCGGCTCCCAACGCCGCGCGCGGGGAGCTGCGTGCAGCCGCCGCAGCTGGAACATCTGGAAGCGTTCAGTGTGTCTGTCTGCCGGCGAGAGGGAGAGAGCGGGGAGCGAGCGCGCTGAGGGAGGGGAGGGAGTAAGGGGCTGGGACTGTGCTCTCTCTTCCTCTGCAGAAACAGCTCCCTGCCAACACAACGCGCTCAGAATGGCTTTGAAGAGGAGGAGCAGCAGCGTTTGAACATCTCCCTTTTTTTCCCTCTTCCTCCTGTTCTTACTCTTGTAGTTGGTGGATTTTAAAAAGACATTTAACCCTCAGAGGTTTGTCCTGGATGCTTTTGCTTTTTTCCTTTTTTTTTTCTTTTTCCCCCTCTCTCGTTTCCCCCCTTCCTGTTCTTTTTTATGGTTTAACAGCCAGAGGTGCTGTGCTAAATTCTTGGAAGGGGCCCGGATGTACTGAGGATGCATTGCAATTTCACTAAAGGAGGCAGTAGTGGAAAGGATCAGTTTTTGGTGTTTGATGCAATAATGGGAATCAGGTAATAATAAAAGGGGAAATTCTGCAGCTCCATTCTTCCTTGAATTTTACCAAGCCGATTTTCGGAGGGATTATTCTGGACTCGTTTTAAATGGTCAATGAAAACAAGAGGATGTACATTCCAGAAGAAAACCATCAAGGTAAGCCTGAGATTTACCTCCGAGGACCTAGCAACCATTCCCTACCCTGCCCTTTGTCCCTTATCTCTCGGTTCAGCTCAGCCGCTGCCACAGGCAGAGGCGGGCGCGGGGCCGGGGCAGAGGACAGCCAGCCTTTGACACCGGGTTNCACCCCACTAACCCCCCCCATCCCGCCCAACCCCGATGTGCCGTTCCTGGAGTTATTTTTATCCTGTTACCTGCATGCTGTCACCCCCTCCCTTGCCTTCCCTCCAGCCCTGGCTGCACACACACGTCGGTGTTGCAGAGCAGGCAGAGCCATTTCCTCCTCTCGGCGAGGCGAGAGCAGCGCTCCGCCAGGAGCGGCTGCCGGGGGGCCTCTCTCTCTCCACAGCAGAGCCCCCCGCCCCNCTCTCTTCCTCTGCAGAAACAGCTCCCTGCCAACACAACGCGCTCAGAATGGCTTTGAAGAGGAGGAGCAGCAGCGTTTGAACATCTCCCTTTTTTTCCCTCTTCCTCCTGTTCTTACTCTTGTAGTTGGTGGATTTTAAAAAGACATTTAACCCTCAGAGGTTTGTCCTGGATGCTTTTGCTTTTTTCCTTTTTTTTTTCTTTTTCCCCCTCTCTCGTTTCCCCCCTTCCTGTTCTTTTTTATGGTTTAACAGCCAGAGGTGCTGTGCTAAATTCTTGGAAGGGGCCCGGATGTACTGAGGATGCATTGCAATTTCACTAAAGGAGGCAGTAGTGGAAAGGATCAGTTTTTGGTGTTTGATGCAATAATGGGAATCAGGTAATAATAAAAGGGGAAATTCTGCAGCTCCATTCTTCCTTGAATTTTACCAAGCCGATTTTCGGAGGGATTATTCTGGACTCGTTTTAAATGGTCAATGAAAACAAGAGGATGTACATTCCAGAAGAAAACCATCAAGGTAAGCCTGAGATTTACCTCCGAGGACCTAGCAACCATTCCCTACCCTGCCCTTTGTCCCTTATCTCTCGGTTCAGCTCAGCCGCTGCCACAGGCAGAGGCGGGCGCGGGGCCGGGGCAGAGGACAGCCAGCCTTTGACACCGGGTTCCATTCGGAGCACACAGCTCCCCTCGGCCGGGCGCGCTCCGCGGAGACCCCCGCAGCCCCTCGCGGAACGGCTGCCGCTTAGGAAAGCCCGGGCAAAGAAAAGTTGCCTTAAGTCGCCGTCGTCGCCTTCTCAGGCGAAGGGGCGAGGAGGGGCGGCCGGCGAGGGGGCTGCGCGCTGGGGCCGGGGGCTCAGGGGAGCCGCGGAGCAGCCGCTCCTCCGTGTCAGACGAGGATTAACTCGCAGGGCGGCCGGGATTAGGGGATCTTTCCCAATTAACGCCGTCCCGGTCCTCCTAACCTCCATCTGGGTACGGCTTCCAAAGACACCGGGAGAGGAGCCCTTCCCTTCTCTTACGCTATTTCTGATCTCTCACACGAAAGAGGAGGGGAAGGGAGAATTATCTGTTTACACACATATGCACCATACGTGCGCCCATCCTGAGAGAACGAGGGACACCGGGGGTGCCTGTATTAAAATTAAAGTTGGGTTTTACTCGGGGCAGTGATTTCTCGCCGAGCTCCTCTCAGGAATCGCCTGCATCATGGATACCAACCCGTGCTGTTGCTCCTCGGCATTAGCAAATGTCCCCCGCTATTCCCTGTAGTAAAACTTTGTTTGTCCAAACTCCAAAAGCCTTCCCCCGCCCCCACCCACCCCACT
>VXAZ01005694.1:1993706-2147675 GCA_013399875.1 Gymnorhina tibicen | reverse complement strand
CAGGAGCGGCTGCCGGGGTGCCTCTCTCTCTCCACAGCAGAGCCCCCCGCCCCGGCCAACTTCTGCCTCATCTCCCCTTCGCCCCTCGCCTGCTCCTCAGGGCAGCCCCTCCCTCGGCCGGTGACAGCTTCCCCGCCGGCGATCGTGCCCCCGCCCGCTGGGATCCAGCACCTGCTCCTGGCTGAGCCCCCGGGTACCCCCGGCCCCCCAGTCCCTCGGAGGAGCGGCTGAAGGCGCAGCTGGGGAGGGGCAGCAGCGCTGTGGCAGCCCTCAGTGGTGGAAGGGTGGTGGGGTTTTAAGAGATGACACCACCCTCCTTCCGATTAAATACAGATTAAAAGGAATAAAACCACCCAGCACCCCCACCCCTCACCACTCCATCGAAATGAGGTGGGAGGGGAAAGGAAGCAGCCCCTGATCCAGAGTGCTTCTTCCAAGTGGGAGCGAGTCTGCAGCACATGCATTCAGCAGGCGTAATTGGGCTGCTCTTCCTGGTCCAGAGCTGATAAAGTGGATGAAGGGCTCAGCCTCCATAGCAATATGCCAATGCTATGGCAACCTAAATCCAGCTCCCTCCTTATCAGCTGCAGTGATTATATAATTGGAGGAACAGTTTTGCATCTGTCTCTTGATGCGGATTGTCATTACTCCCAGGTGAAAGAGCAACTTCTAAAGCAAACAGAAAATCAGCCAGGTGGAAGAGAGTTCTGTTCCCTGATAGTGCTCAGGCTGCCATTTATTTACAATCTATTTTTATGTTATGCAAACAGCACCTGAAAGGTTAAATTGATCAGTAGTCTAGAAAACCTGGTGGTGAGGAGATGGGAGCAAACCAATCACAACGTGGAATGGAGCCATTAAAGCAGCCACAGATTGTCAGTTGCAAGGTAGTGATAGGAGGGGAGTAGAAGATGAAGCCAGGTCTGGAATCCTGGTCTGCTCCTCGCTTCTAACATGGAAGACCGATTTGGATAAGTCCTTACTCTTGCATCCTGCTCAGCTGCCGGCAGCAAGGTGAATGTTCCAGGTACTAGTGGTGCAAGACAAATTTTGATGTCTGCTCTTGAAATGTGACTGACACGAGTAGGCCTCTGCCAGCAGTTGCTGTCTGCACAGGTCTGATATCAGTCAGCCCCTTATCAGCCTACCTGAGCAGCTCTCAGGCTCAGGTACCTGGGCAGCAGGGGAGCTGCTGTAACAGGGCTTACTTAAAGTAAATAAATAAATAAGGCACAGAGAGGCCATTAGTTGCACTGTGAGGGCTGTGGGGAAGAGGAATTGTGTCTCAAAGTGCTTTGTTGACTTCTTAACTGCCCATTTGGGTAGGTTTGTAACATACTTGTTTTATACTCCTGAACGTGGCTATGTATCCTGCAAATCTTTGACCCTAAAATAAGCATTTCCTCAATTTTTTGGATGCTAAGCCTACTGTGCTTTCATTGCAGTCTCCTATTGCACAAAGGCAAGTAAATAGCGTGATATTTGTTGATGCTGAGACACAATGTTAATTTTTTTGCTACACAATGCAGTATTTTTTTATAGTAATTGTTCGTTAATAGAGCTTGTGTTTGTCTAGAAAATGACAAAACCCCACCCGAGAAGCACCAGCAAAAGCTTCCGAAACTAACTACATCACATCTAATGCACATGTGGGCTGGGTGGAATTCTAGATGCGTTCCCTCGTAATATTCCCTCGTAATACTTTTGAAAACTTGCTCTCTTAACATAAAATAGAGAACCGGTTTGCAAACCCACGTGTTGCAGCCCCCCCCTCCAGGGAGGGAGCGAGCGGAACGGTGCCCCGGGGTGGCCGCTCCGGGGGTGCTCGGACAGCCGCTTAAATTCTCCGCTGGCCGCCGCTGGGATCCGCGCCGGGCAGGTCGGGCAGGGCAGGAGGAACCGAAGGCGGAGGTTTGGCTGCGATTTGGAGCGGCGGGCAGGGGGAGCGGGGGTCCCGGGCTGCCTCCCCCGGAAGGTGGCACTGCAGGGCCGCGGAGCCCGGCGGAGGCACTGCCCGGGCTGCTGCAGCCGGCCCCGCTCCCCGCGGGCAGAGGCGGAGGGAGCGCCCAGACGCGAGGGTGCACCCCGGAATAAAACTCCTTAGGGCTCAGGAGCCCCTGGTAGGTCATTTGTTCCGCGCAGCGATGATCCTCCGAGTGAAGAGCCCTTTCTGATGCCGTGTCTTGAGCTACCCTTCCTTCAATTTCGGATAATGCCTTTGGGCTTTGTCCTTATTGCATATTTTGAACAGATTCCTACCTGCTGCTTGTAGAAAAGAACCCCCCCGGGTATTTGTCAGCCATAATTAGGTCTTCTTGCAACCTCCTTTCCTAACCTGCACCTACCCTGTTCTTGAAATGTTTCCCTGTAAGACACTCTTTTCATAGTCCTTGTGTCTCCTGTATCTGTTAAATTAGGAACTAATTAGTATCCCCTTTATTTCTCGGAAGCCTATTGATAGCGAGAGGGTCAAGTCACAAGCACAGTCCCTAATGCATTTTCTGACCTGAAATGAGGGTCAAACCCACAAATATTCCCCTTAACTTTGCAGGTATAAATAGAGATGACTGTGTACACTTCACAGCTGATTTCAGTTGGAGGGTTGAAATCTGTCTCATGCTGTGCTGCAAAACAAAACCATTGGCTATAGGCACTAGAATTTATTGGATGTCGGCTTTAATTTTCTGCTCTATTTTCAGAATACCAATTTTATTTCCTGTTTGTTCTGGGGCAATGCTTTCGTGTGTAGGAGAAACCATGCTCTTTCCATGGTGGCAGAGTGACCAGATTAGAAAACTTAGTCGTCCTTTTTCAGTGTTTGTTCTTGTGCTCTTCTTTTGCTGTAAAGGTTGGTCAGAGTAGGCATTGGTCATGGGGCATAAAGAATTTCTATGTGGTCTGAAACAGCTTATCTTCGGGATTTTTGGAGAAAAAGGGTCTGAATCACTGTTTAAAGAGGCAGCACTTGAATTCCAACCTCCCCTGATTTAACAATAAACACTTGTATTTATGAAGTATTATCTTCTGCCTCAAACTACTTGGAACTTTTGGTTGGTGTAAATAATTTAATTCAATATAATATGAAATAGCAGTGTAATATAAAAATATATTATATATATATATTAAGTAACAGTACTTAAACATTCTGCATAATGCAGTGCACTGCATTTATTTGTGAAAGTTGCCAGTAGAGTCTCCAGAAAGGTATTTAAGTGCTTTCAAGTATTTCCTATCCTTAAAAGGGGTATTTAGGTATCCCTGCTACAGGCATGGAATTTAAAGTATATACTTCTGAAAGGTTTTCTTTGAAATTCTCTTCAGTCACAGAGACCGGTTTTGGTTAGGCCATCACCAGTGTTCCTGCTGACTGGTTCTTCCTGAAGCTTGCACTGCTGTCGTGAACTCTTGCCTGGTGTGCTCTCTGCAGCCAAGGCACCTCTGTGAACCCCCTCTCGCTTGCATCTCTGCTCTGCAATCCAATATGTTTTTGGGGTTACATCTGAGCGAATTGGCTACGGCAGGTGTGGCGCAGCCTTGCCACGTGGCATTAATTTATCCTGCTGAGATATTTACTTCGATTTATTTGTCCTCATCTTTTTGATTTGTCTGCTCCAAGCACTTCAGAGAACATGTTCTGTAACTGCAGTGTTGCCATGTTTGCTTGGGTTTGGCTTACTTCCTTTCGGGTTTGTGCAGAATGGTTCAACATCCATGCTTAAAATAGGATTTATCTGACTGGCAATCACTCTTAGATTTACTTGTTGTGTGTGTGTGAATTGTCATTGTGGCCTTCGATGTGCTGGCAAGTGTCTTGTTTAACCCTTTCTGGGAAGTAATGGAAGGAACAGAGTCATTCAAGACCAGGAACAGCAAATAAAAGACCTCTTCTGAGCAAGTGTTCTCTAAATTTATTGACTATCAACCAGCATAACAGATGTGACTGCGTGCAGTAAAAAGTCTCTCTTAAATTATTGAACGCAACAAATCAGATCAACACCAAAGAAAGCTTTTACCAGTGGCAGATATATGCTTTACAAAACATAATGTTATTAAATGCCTCAATTGCCTATCTTTTCTTTTATTTAAGACTGTATACAAACCCAGTATATTTTTTGCCAGTCATTTATCTGAAACGCTGGTTTTATTTAGACAGTGGGGATGATATGAATTTGAGAGCAAGTGTATTAATTAAAATGTTTATTGCTGGATTTTCAGCATCATTAATTTTACAAAGAGAAAACACTAATAAGTGCTCAGACATGTTGGTGGCCACTGAATACTTTCCCTTTTTCTGGTAGCTCATCTATCACCTAACATAAAATTGGCATTTCTTCTTTGCAATATTACCAATGAAAGTTAAAAAAGAAAAAAAGATGACCGTTTTTAGAAATTTTCTGCTTTATTGGAGTAAAAGCATCACTGTGCATTAAAGCTACTTCAAGCTTTATTTTTTCTTTCCCCTCAGCCTCCCTTTTTTTCTAATGAGAGAGAGGAAATCACCCATCAGTCTTTGGTGCAAAGAGGGCAGTGATGGGCTCACGGTGCTTCTGTTTCAGGTGGTGGAGTGGCCCCGTTGGCATCTCTGGGGTCCAGGGGTGAGGTCATGGGAGTGCAAAGGCAGCTCCTGTAAGGTTGTTGTGGAATGCTTCAGGGAGCAGCTGATGGTAAATGTAAACCTTTTTTCTGGAAGAGTCCCTGGAAGAGTTTCTGTCGGTTTCTGTGCATGAGACACAATCACAAGGGTAGAACAAACTTCAAGAGCTTGAGCTGGTTTCGGGGTGGGTCTGTCCCAGCTGGAAGAGTCACAGGTGTCTCTGTACCGTGTCTAGAGATTTCCAGAACAAAAGACCCGTCTGAATTTCCCCCAGAAACCCAAATACAGCATTGAAGACTGTAATGGTTTGGATTGGTGCATTTACAGTCCATGAGAGGTGTGGGAGGGCAAAAAAAAGGGGAAAAAAAGGAGGAAAGATTAATATATGTGTTGTAGAAGGTGACAGAAGATTTGATGGAATCACATTTTGTCTTTATTTGGTCAAACTGGCAGTTGTCCAGATACCAAGGTTGAGTTATTGCAATCTAGAGCTGAGAGATTATTAGCACAGTTCATCCTCAAGAGAAGATGAGATTGAGGAGAGCTGACTGCTGCTGGCTTTGAAGGTGGTCTGCTCTGCGTGTCACCTTCCCAGGCATCCTTCCCAAAAAAGACAGTTCTGGGAGGTGCTGCTCTCACTGGCTCAGGGTTTCACTGCACAAATTGCATTTCTGGGGAGTGAGGATTAAATGAAATGGTGCTGTGGGATGGAAGGGAACCTGCTGAAGCTGGGGGGCTCAACACCCTACCCCAGCCAGGTCTAGTTAGAAGGGGTTGCTCAGGGCCGTGTCCAGGCAAATCCTGAACGTCTTTGGGGATGGAGCTCCCACAAACTCACCGGGCAGCCCACTGCAGCATTTAACTCACAACAAACGAGCTCAGCTCCTTGTTGCTGGTACCTGCCCTGTGTATCTCAGTCTGTACCTGTGGAGAGCTCGTTCCGAGTGCCACCCAGCAGCTCAGCTGCGGCCGCCTCTCTGTGTTCAATCAGACGCAGAAGGTGTTTCAGGGCCTTTTTCCTCAGTGCATCCCACCAGTTTTGGAGTGGTTCGCTTTTCTGGAGATCTCTAGGGATGCTAGAAGCTTATACAGGAATGTTAAAACTGTGTGTTTGTAGAGGACTTCTGCAATTTTCCTTTTTTAATGTGTCTCTGGCTTTTTCAGTCCCACATATAAGATTCTAAATTTCAGTGGCTGTCTCAGCAGGGAAAACATTCAGAATCCATGAAAAGACACCAGCAAGTTGAATGTCCTTCAACAGCTGGGAGAAATTAGCAGAGTACCAGTTAAAGGCTTGTCTGTGGGGAAAAAGAACAGAGTTATTTAACCCAGCATTTGTCAAGAAATAAAAGAAATCAGTAAGTCTCACCTGGGCACCAAAAAATTCAGCAGATTTAGGAGGGAGGGAAAATTTGCTTCTTTGATAGAAGACAGGAGATTAAAATGAAGTAGTTATTAAGGGTGACTGGAAATGCGGTGGTTTTCAAACCAGACACAGGAATAAAACAAACAAACAAAACCTCTGGCAACCTCCTAGTTGCACAGGAACTCTTTTTGAGTTTTGTCCATAAACGCTAAGAGTTAATCGTTGCAAGGAAAATATTGTCTGAGAGCCACCCAACCTCAGAGAATACTCTATGATATGTTTAAAATATGCTTCTCTAAATGGTATTGTTATTTATCTAAAATATTCGGGTTTTTAACCCACTATGTGTATGGTTGCCTTTGGGTATTTTGGAAAAAACAATTAAATATGACTGAACATGACACTATAATTACAAAATAAATATGCTCTAATTGAGTAATTAACTCAACATTTCTTCCTAAAGGCATTGTAGGAACGAATTCATGTTGCTGATCAGATTTCAGATTCTTTATTCCAGAGGAGAAAAAAAAAAAAAAAAGCTTCCATTCTCCAGTATGTCTGGCTGGATGCAAGACTTCTTAAGATGCCTCAGTTTTTAAATTTAATACGTAATTTTTGAAATTGAATATATGTCATCGATACATCGGATGTTCTTCTAACGTTTTTGGGTTTTTTTTGTCAGGTGAAATAATGTTTTATATAGACAGAATACTTGTGTCTCTTTGCCTGTAAGCCAGCTCAGCTCTTTTAGGTGGCAGCTATGTTCTGCTTCACATATTATTGGAAAAAACAGTAATTCTGAAATAATAACAATTGAAAACAATAATGATAATTCTGAAATTGAAATTCTGTGCTGCTGGTGGTAGAATTTCCTGAGTTAGGGCTGCAGGAATGCAACAATGAACTGTGTGAGAAGTGAATGTGATCCGTGTGAATACAGGAATTAAAACTGATGTCTGTGGAAGACAGAGGGGAAAATGAATTGTTGCACCTAAATACATTGCGTGGAGGATTCACCTTGAGCCTTATTTCCCATGCAGATTGACAAATATCAGGAAGCTGAAAGGTAAGACTGCTCTGGGCTGCCAAACTTTGCTGGGTTGTCTATCTTGTAGCTTCCATGTAGTTCACACAAGAACGTTTTCCATGCAGGCCCTATATGGAAATATTAGATATTTGAATTAAGTACGAAGGGGTCGGATTCCCTGGGGATGGATTTAACGTATTGACAGCAAAGTCAGCAAATGAAGTCAGATATACCCAAGGGTCATTAAGAAAACAGAGGAAATCCATAGGATTCATTACTCTCTGGCGTTGTGAACAAATAGACTCATGCAGGGAGGAAAGCTTCACCTGTGTGCTGAAATTCAGATATGATAATTAAATTGCCTATTATTGCTCTTATAAATTGTACACTGCCTGTTATTATTGCCTGTTATAAATTGTATAGATGCACAGAGCGTTTTCAGGTGTAATTTAAATTCAAATTGGTGTCTTTAGAGAGAAGTAAAAGGCATTTACGGGGTGAAAATTGAAAGTGATCAGGTTTAATTGTGGGTTTAATGGAACTTTAGTGTGACTGTATTCAGGAGCAATAGCTAGGTGTGGATTACATGAAATTTTTACATCACTTTCACCTAAGTGAAGATTTTAAGCGAAAAGCCCGAGGTTTGCAGACACCAGTTGTGTTTCGTGCCGGCAGCGCTGAAGTTGAGTTCCTAAATCAGTGAAGGGCTTGAGGGACACAGCTCCGGGGTCTTGCCTGGCAGCTTCTCGCTGGCCTTGGCCCGGCTGCACAAACCCTGAGAGTGTGAAACGTTTGTTTGCAGGTGTTTGGGGTCCGCTGGTTTTTTTGAGCTCTCAAAAAACCATTTCCCCGCAGCTTTCTCTGAGAACGGTTTGCTGTTTGTTTAATGCAACAAAGCTTGTTGCTTAAATCAGAAATGAGCTAATTTGTGAGAGAATATGCTGATAAAACAAATCCTTGATTTAGTCTTTTGGGTTTACATTATGACCAGAAGAGTTAATAGTTCCATTTTAATTTTGGATTCGAAATTCGAGTGCAATGGGGCAGTGGTGACTGGAACAGAGTATCTCTGAGTCTCTCCTGGCTTTTCAGCCATTATGGCAAAAGTCAGAAATAAAAGCAGAACGTGAAAGACCAAGATGAACGTGACTTTGAAGGCTTTTCTCTTCTTTAAGGCAAAGGGTGTCAAGAAAGATCGTAAGAGATGAAAGATCGTGTCCCAACTTGCGTGCAGTGATAAAAGTTGTTATGCATGCCAGGAAAACCAGTCAAAAATAACAAGAGGGACTTGCTACTGGCAGCTCTTAAAGACAGCCAAGGTGTTTTAAGATAAAATTTTAAAAAATCCAGGTCTCAGACCTCAGAAAAATCGAGCGTGGAGCTTTACAGGTGCCTGGCAGGATCCCTGGGAAAGTATCATGGCACATGGTCAAACGCAAAGTGCTTAGAAAGGGATCGCATCTTGGAGCATGAATAATTCAACAAAACATTGCAGGAAGTTTTTAATGCTGATAATGCAACTTCTGCTACTTTCTATGAAACGCCGTGCTTAGACATCTCCTGAAGTGCTTTTAATTTGCAATGTGGTTTACGCAGCTCGGAGTATTTCTGTAGAGAGATATGGCTGGAACACACATCCTGCTGTTCCAGGGCAAAGCTGGTATCTAAATGAGTACATACGGGTCAGCAGTTCTTTATCTGCTCTTCCAGTACTTAGCATTCTTATTGAGAACTTTGCTGTTATCTTGCTTTGCCTTGAATTTGCTCTTATTTCACCAGGACACTTTTTTTTTTCACTTTTATTTTGGGGCGTGCGTTCTCGGGATTTTGCGTGTTGCGCTTTAAGGCGGTTCCTGAGGGAGAACATCAGTGCACAGAATACAGAGCTGGGTGCTCCTAAGGGTTTTGGTATGCACGCTGTAGGGCCAGAGGGCTCATTAGTTATGAGGAATATGGATGGGAAAGCCCTGTGTGGAGTCAGTTCTACAAATATCAGAGGGAAGGAAATGTATTCTTTTAGCGCACATCAGCGGTGTTTGGTACTTCAAAAGGAATGTTGGGTCAGCTCATCCAGATGGCTTAATACATTGGTGAATTTTATTTCTCCTCTCCCTGTGTCAGCGTTGGAATACTATTTTAGAATACTATTTAAAGACAGAATTACTGCAGGAGATGGAAAGCCCCACTTGTCATCTTAGGTTTTAAACCTCTAGTTCGTGTATCGTGTTCTGATAACAGCAGTAGAAAGTATCTAAACCTGATTCTGCAGCTACAACGTAATGAATAAGCATCTGACAGAATTTCAGGTGCTGCTTGGGAGATTAATGTAAAGACTGGAGTATGGACATTTAGACATAAAATACAGTCAAACTGTACTTTAATTTATTTCTGTGTTAGGATGTAGGCTTTCAGAAAGTCTCATACCTCCACAAAAGCTCTATTTCTTTCCTTTTGGAAAGGTGAAAAAGAAATATGTTCTCTGAAGTTATTTACTTCTCCTCTTATATATTTACGTGGGTCATGATCCCTGTAATATGAACATCTTCCAGTATTAAAAACGCTCTTCATCTTCCCAACCTGCCAGGTCAACAGGTTTGGAAAATTAATTTTCTCTTTCCTCATCAGCTGTGTTGTGTGTGCTTATGTGAAGATATTACCCCAGGAGGTGCACGCAAAGAAATTAATAAGGCATTTAATTTTCATAAGATCCGTGCTATGAAATGGTGTTGGGCTGCTGATGTCATCGAGCCTGGAACAGACACAGCAATGCTGGGATGTCTGATCCCTGTGCCTGGGTGCAAATCAGGGAGAGCAGCCCCTGCCCAGCTCCTCCTGAGTGCACAGGCAGGTTCGAGCCTTGTGGTACGATTAGAACAGCAGCTCGGTTACTTTGTCCTGGTCCAGCTGTGCTGACCGAGGAGCAGGGCTCGTGGTGGAGACCCCCACACCACTGCTGTGCCATGATGTGCATTATCCCTCTCCAGTTCTGCTCACTTGCTTTTTCTCTGCCTTTGTGTCTCCCTTCTTAGTCCAGTCTTCTCCAGAATAAACAACCCAACCCTAGTTTAGGTTGGTTTTTTTTTTTCCCCACCTCACCAGCTTTTCTACCTCCGTACACAAATTTGATGTTTCTGGTACTGGCTTCGAGTAATCCTGGCCTTGTTTCACATTCCTAACACAGTTACCTGGGCGCTGTGATACTCCCCTGTAGGACTCCGGCACTTTCCTCAACCACGTGTGAAGTTTGTTCCTCTCTGACCCAGCTCCCTCTGAGCTGTGTGTGGAATCTGGCCGCTTGTCATGCCGCCGCCTGCAACTCTTGTCAGCTTCTCACTTTGTTATCACTTCTGGTAATTCCTCATGCCACAGCCAGTAGTTTTCCATGTCCTGTTTGGGTACCCAGGCCGGGCTGAGTCATCTGCCTGCAGCCCTAATACCAATTATTCTGAGCAGCCTTAACTTCACTAATGAGTGCTGTATATTAATAAGTAAAGAGGATTCTCTTCTTTGTAAGTGCAATCTTTCCCTGGCGGTGATCAGTTTTATAGTCAGGATGTAACAGCCATGGGAGGAGGCCGATGTCTTGGGAACTGGAAACAAATGGTCAGACAGGCTCCTGAGCAGTCAGTGCACAGGGTTTTGAATTTTGAACCAGTCTCTTTACGATCAGGATGGTTTCCCGCTTGGGTGTGAATTGCAGAGATAAAAGTGTGTTTCTCTTGAATGTGGATGTTGCCATGGTCAAATGGGAACCTGATAGGCAAGGGAGCTGCTGTCTGGTCTCTCTGGGGGCTGCATACTTGGGTAGGAGGGATCAGACCTCTCTTTTCCTCCCAAATCTACACACACTTATCACCAGGCACCTCCGAGGCTTGAACAGCAACCTAGATACACAGATAACTTCTGATTTTTATCTGCCATCTTTCCAGTGCGTGTATCATGAGGCGCTTTTATTTTTGTTTCCAAATAGCTGGAAAAAATGATCTGCTCTTGGGAACCATTAGGACGTCTTTGAGATGTCTGCAGTTGCACTGTGCCTACACAGTTGTGTGTATATATAGGCAGAAGTATAATTTGCTAAGTGGACCGGAATGAATAAGTGACTGTGATTGGAGGGATCTAGCTGTGTTGTGAAAGGTTTTGAAAGGAATAGAATGGGGTACGAAACAAGAGAGAAATGGTCTGTGTTTTGAGATTGTCATTCTTCATATAGTAAAACTGATGATTTAGCCCCGATTTCACTTCACCTCACTGCAGGTGTTTGAATTGCCTCGTTAGAACTAATCCTTTAGAGCTGGTGTGTAGTGAGTGGAGAGGAAGGCAGCCACGGCCAAAGAACATTACAGATATCTGAAACAGGTGGGGTAAGCTGCTTTTTTGGGAGCTGCTTGACTCTGCCTTGACTATATAGCTACAGCTTTGATGACTAAGTCAGACTAAATGTCAGATTTTAGACTGCTAGAACTAGTGAACTGAATTCTACCTTGTGCATGTGTGTGTCGATTTCTCATTCTGGTTGTCAACAACAGAAGGAAGGAGTGAAGAATGGTGTGAAGAAAGGAGTCCTATGCCTGTACTGGTTTTAAGTCACCTTTCAGGTGGCCTGTGTGAATGCAAATGATGTCAGTGTGTACTTCCTGCCTGGATGCGTGCTGCTAAACAAAAGAAATGGGCAAAGAAAAGCACGGTAAGAAAAATAAAAACCTGGGAAAAAATCCCAGTTTGAAGTTCATGGAAGCTGCTTCTTGAGGAATATCCCTGTTAAATCCCTGTGTTGTGAGGACAGTTCATTTTTCCTGAGGTTCTGTTTAGGAGCGGGAAGCTTTGTGACTGCAGAACAGCTTCAGGAGGGAGATGGGCTTTCCAGGCAGTGTCACAGAGGGGTGGCAGGAGACACAGCATCAGAGGAATTCTGCTGCCATCAGTCCAGGCTTTGCTTCCTGGCTGGTGAGCGTGGGTAGCCGAGCTGGCTGGGACGTACCAAATTCACCAGGAAGGGTTAGTGGCTGGGTAACTGCAATGTAGGGAGGGTTCTCTGCAGTAACCCTTTGGGTCGTGAGGGTTCTGCTTTGGGGTGAGCCAGTGCAGCAGGCCTGGCTTTGAGAGTGCCTTTTCTGAGTCACGGAGAACTCCTGCTCCAGCAGGGTTTCAAAGAGAGAAGATCAACTGAGGTGTGAAATTCACTTGGTCTCATGAACTTGGTGACTTTGTTCAACCTTGGGCATGGTGGCAGATGGGATTCTGCCTGCCGGAGCCCGGAGCGGCGGGTGGGGGTGTGCTGGCTCCGTGATTTCAGCCCTTGTCCCTCCAGGACGCAGCCCCCCAGCATTGCCAGCTCTGGCTCTGCCGTGCTGCCCTGGGCACAGGCTCTGGAGTCCCCAAACACCTGCCGTGCCCCGGGACAAAGGCGGTGAGACAGCTCTTACAGCTCTCTGTCCGAATTTTGAAAATAGGAAGTAAGGGGGTTTTTTTAAAATGCAATAGCAACCTTTAAACGTAGTATTTACCATCCGTGGCTTCCAGTTTAATCCTTCTAAAGGAATCACAAACATATGTTTTGCCTCTTTGAAAAGCTATTCTGTAATTTTGCATGGGGTTGTCTCTGATGCTTTCTGTCATCGTTTCACCATTTGCTTTTGAATGCTCATTTGCTGTCTGTGCCTGGTAATGATACAATGACTCAAAACAAGAGGAAATGTATGGATTTAAGTGGGAGTAATTTACTTAAAATAATGTAACTGTTTTTGTAACACTACTTTTCTGATTAAGCCATTGTGCTGCAAATAACTTGAAATAAGGACAGTGGGGATCCCCAGTCTACATGTGAAAATGCTGCATTTATCCCACTGCAGGCCTCCACATGTGGCAAAAGATACATTTTTTACCGAGACGTTTCCAATTGGTGCACTTTAAGTATCATCCTGATAGCTTTGAGCTTCCCAGTGTCCTTGGGCTGTCTGTGGATAACAAATTTTTGGGGACATCTGTCAGGCTGAAGAATCTCTCCCAGCAGTTCCCAAATCCCACTGTTTGATCACCAGAAGGGCCACTAGAAAATGAAGCAGACCTGCCCTGGGGAGATAAAGTGGAAGTGACCCCTGACATTTCAGAGTTAAGTTTCCCCTGGTTCAGCCTCCTCATTCTTACCAGAGTACACCTTACTAGGCATCTGGATTTGCTCAGTTACAGCTACCAAATATTGAATATAATAAGGGTTATTCCATTAAGTCGAAAGGGTCATGAGGTGTGCCAAAAACCTTCCACGTGCTCGTTAATTCTGATCGATTTTCTAAAACTCTCTCTTACGTAAGGCTAAATGGCTCGGCTGTTTTTAGTCTCTCATTGAAGATATTATCCCGCTCTACATTTCTTACACCTCCTTTTCTCAGTTCTTTGAACTTTGATTATTCTTTTTGAGGTGTGGCTTATAGAAGCGGGACCTGCCGTTTTGTGTCCCACAGCAGTGCTCTGCACAGCCGCATTCCCTGGACTTTTAGGCTCTCATGTGGATTGTCCAGGGCCATGTTTCTGTGTGCTGGTTCCTTCTGTCCAGTGGTTAGAGCCAACAAGGACAAAGCAGCTCAGTCATGGAAGAGGAGCTGTCCTGCATGCACCTTCTTCCTCCAAGCAGGAAGGGCACAACACTGATGGCAAACTCCAGAGGCAATAAGAGATGCTTAATCCTTGTGAATAGGCTGGATGTTTTGAGGTTTTCTGCTATGCTTTTTGTTAGTTTGGGTTTTTGTGTTTTTCTTCTGTTCTCTAAGGAGCAGTAGGAACACAGAATCTGTTGGCCAGTGTCCAGATGCTGTCGGTGTACATGGTTTATAGGAAGTCTCTTGCTGCTTTTGTGATGCTGATCGTGCAAAGTGCAGAGCACCCCGAGAAAGGAACACAAAAGCCTCGACTTTCACCATCTTTGGTGTGATCTGCAAACTCTGAAGCCAGAGCTGGAGCAGCAGCCAGAGCAGTCTCTCAATGGCAGTGCTAACACAGAGCCTGCTGAGCTCCAATCAAGTGCTCTGCAGCCCTGGTGGGGATCTGCTCATGCCACCTTTCCTCTGCTCTGTGTAAATTCAGCGATGATCAATGGATCTGCTTCCACATAAACAGGAGCTTTTGTTTTTAGAAAGAATCTCCAAAGACTGCCTCAAACATTTGTCTGCATCCACTGTAGAAAAGGTCACAGAGAAGCAGCTTAACAATCTTTGTATAGTGAACCAGTGACACAAGAACTATTTTGGGGCTACGTGTGACAGCCTGAGATGTAAAGCAGATGCTGATTCTCCTCATACAGGTGCTTGCAAAGATTGTCTCCTGCTGATTTTCCCCACCCCTTTATTATCTCTCCCCCTTCGCTCCCCTCTTTGCTGCAGTTGCAATCTTCTGATTAGTGCCTTATTTAGTTTGGAAATGCTTGTAACTGGCAGAGCAAGCCAAGAGTGCTTGGTTTTGCATCTGTACATCACACGTGCTTAATATTTAGACTTGGAGCATTCAGCAAGAAGACACCAGTAGGTAAAAAATATTAGAGGAAAGTCTGCATGCTGGAGATAGAAAACAATACTTTAGGTACCAAACAACTCAGTACAGTTATTTTCCTCTGTGCAAAGTGCTGTAAAAATATGACTCTAAATCTGTTAATGCAATAATACCTCTAGATCACAAAAGTTCTGTTTTGAGTGAATGAATGGTTGTGGGGCTTTTTTTTGGTTGTTGTTGCTTAATTATCTTTTAATATCAGCCTGCATATTAACCGAGGCACCGTTTTCCTTTGCTGTGTAGCATGGTTCACGTTCTGGTGTGGTTAGCAATTTGCTGTGGGTTTGTTTGGAGGGAGGTTCACAAGGGCTCCCTGTTCCTTGGTTTGCAGAGCGTGCTGTGTATGGAGCATCCCCTGGAGATTTGGATATGAAAGGAAATAGAGAGAGAGAGTGGAAGAAGCTTTTATTCTTCCCTCAGTTCAAATCTTGCCTTTTTTTGCATGATATCTTAACAGCTTAATGATGCCAAGTTACGAAGAGCCCTCCTGTTTGAATACTTTTATTTTGTCTAAAGTTATTGAAAAATGAGATAACATTAATTAGATGACTGAAATTAGGAGACAAACACCAAACTTTTCTGGTTTTACTTACTTAATCCTTAGGATTTGATAGAACCTTTTGTGTAATTTGTTTCAAAACTTTCCTCTTCAGTTGGTTTTGGTGATGTTTTGTTGGTATAATTCCAAGCAGCAGGGGAAGGAAAAAAAATCCTCTTGTAAAAATAGAAAAATGTGGTTTTTAGAACACTAAGATTAATAGCTGAAATCAAAGTCAGTTTTGACACTTGAAGCATTTTATAATACCTTTTCCTTTGAAGCTGCCTGCATTTCAAGAAGGGAGTGCATCTTTAATTTATTAGGATATTGCATGCATAATCTAAAATTAGGTAAATGCAACTTAAAATAAGTTTTTGCCTTTCTGGAAAGCAAGAAATAGTCTTTAAGTGACTGTTTTGTGTGCGTGCTAATGTCTGGTTTCCACTGAGGGTAATGTAGTAGGTACCTCTGGAAATTAGAGAGATAAATTAGAGAGATAAATATACCGAGATATATGTATAAATAGATATTCTCCTGAATTTGTATGCCCAGTACCTGAATGAATCTTTGATTTGGGTGGGTTCCTGCAGCCTTGCACGCAGACCCAGAGGTAACAGTAATGCTGCAAAGCGTGCTGCTGGAGAGCCAAAGAGGTCGATGAAATTGGACCACTTGGAAGGAGGGGGCTGGAAAGGAGGAGGGTGTGGAGCAGATGGCCTTCAGAGGTCCCTTTTAATCTGAATTATTGTGTCATAATGCGGATTAATGGCTCCCTGGGGTGGGTATGGCACTGCGAGGGAGGGCTGGCAGAGAGTTCCTAGGGCTTGCATAGGAAGTTTAGGTGTAAACTCTCCTTCTCTACACTTGCTGAGCGCTTTCCTACAAACTCTGCTGCTGTCTGGGTTTGTGCAGCTCAACTCCGACTCCATGAGCAGCAAGAGGAAGCAGAAGCCCCCAGCCTGTCAGAATTGCCACCGTCTGTTGTTTATCAGGGCTGATCTCCGTTTGGATGCAAAAGTTTGATTTCTGTTTGTGTGAGTCTGTCGTTACTGAAATGTCAGGCGCAGACCTGTATTGAGATCCCTTTGTGCTTTGTAGCCATGGCCTGCTGGAAATGGGAACAGACTGCTATTCCTGGGCTGGGAATACTATGAGTTGTGGAAGAACTGTGATTGATTTTTCTAGGATGAAGGCTATTGAAATTGCAGGCTTTGAATTATTTAGGTATCGTGGGCTTGTACGTATTTTCCAGATTGTGTCACGTGTTTGGGGCCGAAAGCAGCAACAGAATTGGGCTAAAAGCAGCTGCAGAGTTCCTCTCTACCTTGTGCACAAGCACATGTGCACGCATGTGCTCCCCACAAAGAAATGGGTGTCATTTAATCTCACTTAATCCACTTAAATTTGCTGTGCAATTAAACTTATGTTTTAGATTACTTCTGTACAGTAAGAGATTGGCACTTTGAGCAGCTGCTTTCACTTGTATTTCAGAAATCTGTCCCGAGGATGGAAGAAATGATCCTCTGCAGTGACTGTGGAGGGGCTTTAGATCCCTTTTTTGGAGTGGTTTGGGTAGGGTGAGGCAAATCAAGTTAACAGGTTTGTGTATTGGTTCCTATCCCGCTCTGCATTCCCAGACAAGGAATCTGGAGGCCATCTAATGCAGTGGGGATTATTTCTGAAGTGTGAGAGAGCCTAATTTCTGTAAAGAAGTTATATTTAGATTACTCGCTAAGTGAAGAATAATCATTCACCAATAAGAAAATGACGAGCAGTTAAGATGACAGGTTTGTCAGAAGAATCCAATTTATTGAGTTACAGTTAATCTCCCGAGAAATTTTACTGAAGTCTAGGAAGCCTTCCCGAAGATGTGCTCGCACCCAGGATCTGTAATGGTGGCAACAAGAACTCAGACAAATGGTGGAAAAAATTGTACTTAAACAAGAAAACTCTCTCCTGGTGCCTCCATTTGAGGCTCTGTGCCTGGAGTTTGCCCAGGGAGCCTGGTGTTGCTCCGGGGAGCTCACCGTGGTGTGTGTGCATGGTACTGCAAAGGTTTGGTGCTGACAGGTGCCCCAAAAATAGGCGCCCTACTTTAAAAAGGGGTATCAAAGCAACGTGCCATGAGACATGCATCTCCAGCTGCCTCAAGGGGAGGAACTTCTGGGTTTTTATTTACTTGCCCTTTGGTTCTGGAATTGCCCTTGTGCTCCGTGTTCTGCTGGAGATTGTGCCATCCCAGGAGAGCTGCGGGTTTCTGTGACAGCCCCTGCTGGCTGTTCCTTCAAACACGGGGCTAATTGGGTTCTCCCAGGCTTATTTGAGACAAATGCAAATCGTGTTATCAGCACAAAGGTGCTTGTCGCTCTGTTGCTCTGTTTTTGAGTTCCACGAATGTTTCCCTGAGCTGTGGTTGAAGGAAAGTGTTCCCTGGCTTGATTTCTGGTGCCACCAGAAACTCGTCTCAAGCAACCAAAAAGGATCCTCTGAGAGTTTCTTTGGGCTTTCTTGTAGGCTTGAAAGTCACAAAAGGAAAAGATGCAAGTGTTTTGAAGGAAATTGCCCTCTTAACACCTCCTCACCCTAATAAATTTATCTCCTAATAGAATTTATGGTTCAGCTGAGCTGACCTCTCATCAATTATCATACCTTTCACATTAGACACTTGCCTAGGGGCTTATTAGTAGGGTTTGTGCTTTTTCCTCCTCTTCCTCCTCTCTAAAAAAACCCCAAAATTTACCTCCCAGTCTGGTTCCCTTGGATCCATAGTTACAGAAGAGGAACATCCCAAGCTGGATGGATTTTTGTGTCAGCTGAGAATTTTCAAACTTGGAGCTTTCTACATTCTCCTGGGCGAGGTTTGGTGAGATGCCTCTTTGGTGAAGGAAGCAGAACAGAGAGTTGCTTTAAACCCCAAATTTATCAGTAAATAGGAATATAATTTGTTTTTACTGCAAGTACAAGATTGTGTCTTTCAATAAAAAAACCCCACAATCCAAAACAAACTGTGCCCTTCCCTTTCTCCCCACCCTCAAAAAAAAAAAAAAAAAAAGACGCCCTCAAAAAACCCAAACCCCCCTAAATACCTGAGCTGTGTTCATTGAAAACCACAGCATTTTCAAGCAGAAAAGTGAGGGAAATCCTAGAAATTTGTGTCTCGCTGTCTGGATCTCTTGGACGTCCAGGATTTGTGCATACAGAACAATGATCTGATTAGGAAGCAATGAGTTTGCAACATACCCTGAAATACGGGATTTCTGCATGGAGAGAACTTAAGGTTAAGGAGATTTTAAGGAAGAGTTGTCCCATGCTTTATTTCGGTAGGGGGGGATTATTACTGCTCGTGGCCTTGTGCCTTAATCACGAGCCAGGAATCCATTGCGCCGCATGCTCTACCAGCGTGCAGCCTTCCTCAGAAAACTCAGGATCTCAGTAGTGCTGGCAAAGTTACAGTGATTTGCCATGCAGCGTCAGTAGTTAATTTTCAAGCGTAAATATTTAACTTGGAGGCATTTGATACTGGAAGTGAGAGCAGCTTGTGCACTTGCGCTCTTCATTGAAATGGACTTTTTTTTTTTCGCGTGGCTAGGAGCTCACTGCATCTTCTGCTGATGGCATGCAGGAAGAAAAACCTCCCGGTTTTTGTGGAGGGAAATAAAGGGAAAACCAAGATCTCATTTCAAATGGAGCACGGTTCTTGAAAACGATATTTTTGTTTAGGGTTTTTTTTTAAAAAAAAAGTTTCGTCTCAACTATGGCAAACAAACTGTCTTAAATCATGTGTTTTCTATGTGCATGTGTGTTCTCGTGTTCTGAAACCCCCAAACAATTTACAGGAGAAATTCTTTAACCCTCGTGTCTGGGCTAAAAAATACACCCTGGGTCTTAGCCTGATGAGATGTTGAAAAGTGTATGTGTTTGTTATAATTTTGGTATAGAAAAAGCTCTAGTTCAAGTTGCAATCCAGCTCTTGTTATAATTCCTATCTCTACTAACAATGTGCCTTCAGAAAAAACCTTCTTTTTGGGGGAAAAAAAACCTAGTGTGGCTTTAGCCAATAGATGTCGGAATTAATGTCTTGTCAACTTTTTTAAAAAAGGCTAATAAGGAAAAATATCCAAATCATGCTTCAGAGAAAGAGCTTTAGGTGTGTGCAGCCTTGCATTCACTATAGGCAATTTCCAGGCATGAAAACTGAAAAGTTGCTAAAGATTTCTGGGAAAAAACCCATTTTCTCATAAAAATAATTGGGTTTATTTCATGTCAAGATTTCAAATTTTGCGTGTGGCTGGTCGTTGTCCTGAGATGCTGACAGTCTATTAGGCTTTTAATATTTGCAAAGTGAGGTTTTAAAACCAAAGGAGTTCCAGGTCGGTGGTCCTGGGCATCCTCACCTTCCCCCCACCGTGGGTGATGAATGCACACACGGAACCAGGAGCCTTACGAGGTGCTGAGGTAGCTGTGAGCATCTAAAGTTTGGAGTGAGGCAGGGTTTGCTCAGAGGGGTCTCTTTTGATGGGCTAACTGACGGAATAAATACGTGATCTTTCCGTGCACAGGCTTTTCCTCACGTCAAACTTGCCCTAAACTGACAGAAGAAACTACTGCTCACTAGAAATTTTGCCTCGGGTATGTGATTGCTGGTGGGGGTTTTTTCTGGCCTGGTCTGCCAGACTTGAGAGTGTGGAAGGAATTTTTCTCACTGCAGAACCCACTGCTTGCTGCCTGTGAGTTTGGTGATAGGTATTACCTTTCTGTTCATTGAAATACATGCGCATATGTGCAGAAATCTATATTAATCCCAGATTTATTGTATATATATATATATATATACACATGGTTCAAGACTGTTCTCATGCCATCCTCCCTCTCACATCCCCAGGACCAGCAGGCTGAGTCCTGCCGTTCCCATTTCTGGGACTTTGCCTCGTGGCTCGTGTTTTCCAGGCCTTTGCCTGGTCTCCCTGCTCTCTCCTGGGCAGCCTGAGCCGAGCCGGTCTGTCGGGAGCGTGGAACCCAAACCTGCCCCGCTGCCTTCCAGCTGAAGCCCTGCCAATGGGGGGAGGATTACCCATGGTGTTGCATGGGTTTTATCCCCGTTGGTACGCTACGTTGTGATGAAATTCAGTGGGAACAAGGCAGAATGACAATATCAGCTTCTGCTCTCTTGGGGATCCGATAGAAACCCCCAAGGCTTTTCCGAAAATAATTTGGGCCGATGATTCATTTTGCTTAAATACTTTCCATTTGTCCCTGCTGAGCTCCATCCTATTTTAAAGATTTTTTCCTTCAATTCGTGAAGTTAATTTTAAATTCAGATCCTGTCCTTCAGTGTATTTGCTTTACCTCCCAGCTTCACAGTTACCTGCTTGTTTAATAACACTATTCACCGCTTAATCATCCAGATCATTAATTGAGCAGAATCAAAACATGGAACAGAATCAGACCCAGGGCAGGCACTTGGGTACCTCCCTGTGACACATCCTCCAGTTCAGATGCACAGCAATGATGGCTGCCCTCAGGCATCCACTGGTTTCATACTCATGGTACACCAATTTTTTTCTTGCTTGTATGTCCCTAGAATTCTTATGAAACAATCATACAAGACCTCATGAAACTTAATAAAATCAAGAGACATCATAGACCCTGCTGCTTCCATCTCGCCTGTGGATTCTGTTTCTCAGTTCTGGAAGAAACTGGTTTTCTTTGATGCAATATGTTCATGACAGGTCTGTGTCTCTTGCTCTTTCCCCGCTTGTCCTGCGAGTACTTGCTGATGCTGGTTTATTTTACTTCTTTTTTTTCTTTTTCGAAACTGAAGTTAATCTGGATGTAAATTTGCCCTCCTTCTGCTTTTTAACCGGGGATTCCACCTACCCTTTCTGAGTCCTCGGAGATCTCTGCTGTCTTCCACGAGTTCAAACCAGCCGCCAGCAGCTTTGAGGTTGCTTCAGAAAGTGCTCGAAATACTCCAGGACATTCTAGGGTGCAGCACCGAAGTAGCTTAAAGCGTGGGCATTATCCAAGTACTTGTTTCCCTTTTACAGTTGGAAACAATACCTGTTTTGGTTTGGGGGTTGTTTGTGCTAGTCACCAGCTCTTGATGGATTTTTATTGTTTTTTTCGTAAAAATTGATGCAAAAATGTCATGTAATACTTAATCCTTCTTGCAACCATATATCAAACACTGTCCTTTTTCCATTGGTTAATGGATCAATGTTTTCCACATTCTTCCTCATTAACAGATGATCTCATACACTGACTTTTTTTTTGTGTGTTGTTCTTCGTGCTCCTGATTTGGACACCTCTCACTTCAGTGTTTTGTAACGTTTTCCCCGTGTGCTTGAACTGGTCTCACACATGATCTTAGCGGTGTGACCAGTCACCTGCTCCCTGTTTGCTTTCATTCTGGGAGCAGATAAGACACTGAGCTAACCAGTCTCCTCTTCCACTGTGCCCAGCTCTCCTCTGCTTTGGGGAAAAACAGAGCTGTGCAGCAGTGTCAAGGTGCGCAGTCTTGGGATTCTGCTGTCTTTAAAGTGATGGGGAAAAAAAAAAATAGTGGCACTCCACATCAGGATCGGTCTATTTTCATTTAAATAGTTAATCTAAGCCCAAATTTCTCTAAAATAAATGCATGGCAAACTAGATGAAGTCAAAAAACCTCAGAAGTTGTGGTTCCATTGGGTCATTATCTTGTGTCAAATGGTCACTGCAGAGCTGGGGCATTTTTGTGAAGCTTTGTTGAGATAGTTAATAGGTGGCACGACAGATGCTATTAGAATGCAAATACCACTCATGAAACTATTAATGGTCACCACCGTGTGTTTTAATGGTGGTTTTGGTAATGACAGTTTTGGTGATTTAGTTGTAGGCTTCCAGCATCGGGAACTTTGTGCAACGTGGTTCATTTCCTGCTGCAGAGCATCCTTACCTGTTACCTTTGTGACTTAGCTCAGATCTTTGAGGCCTGTGTTTCTGTTGTTTCTGCATCTGTTTTAGTTCTGCGCGTCTGTGTTTTTTTCAGACATGAAAGTCTTTCCCAAAGACTTTGCAATCACACTTGTTTATGTTTATGGACTTTTCTGTTTAATTGTATTCACATGCTTCAATTCATGATCCGTAGCACAGGACTTGAGAGAGCAGAATTTTGTGCACCAGCTGGACACAGTCAACAACACAAATTCTTGCTGAAGGGTGGTGGGGATTGGCAGGGTGGTGATGCTGTGGATCACAGTGCTTGGTGAGTTATTGCATTTGGGTGGGGGCTCGATCTCCGTTTCCTCGTTCTGCTCAACATCCAGCTCAGTGATGGTGTATTTGGTAGTGTGAGGTACCATTTGCAGTGGGGAAATTGAGTGAGGTATTTCTCTGCTACACTGCAAACAGAAAAAACCCAAATCCTGTAACTGCAGCTCTCGGGTTGCAGCAAAAAATTTTGTGGTGGGGGAGAAATGAGTGCTGTAGGTGAAATTTCAGCATGGTGCCTCACGAGTTCAATATGAACCGTGTTCTCCTTACTTCCCAGGAATTAACCCTAAGCATTTAGATTATAGGGTGGAATTTCATTCTCCCTGAGACTTTGGCTATGCTGTCTTTGAAAATATTTTGCTCAGTTCTTGAATGTAGCTGTGGGAGCTTCACTCTTTTATTCAAGCTATTTCTATAAAGTACCTCTAGAACAAGTCATTTGTCACTGCCATTAGTCATTTACTACAGATCGTGTCTGCAGGCTCTGAGCTTCATAAAACAGGCAGATCCTTATCAGTAATCAATATTTGTAATATTTGTTAATATAAATCTGTCATTACTGACTCATCCTTTGAAATTAATTTGAGACAAAGCACTTTGTTATGGGACTGCTGATCACATCAGAAGCAAAACCAATAAAACCACCAAAAGTTGGATCCTTAACTTTGCTGGCACATCAAAGTCAAAATGCACGGACTTAGGTTCCATATGAGGATCTAACTAATCAGAAATAATAATGAAGATGCTTGGCACGTTCCCAAATTGCAGAAAAGTCTTCATTAAGATGCAGCAGCTGTTTATTTACAGGACCACATGGTCTAGTCAGCATGATAAGAACACTGTGGAGAGGGATCAGCAAGTTTGCTTTTACTGGAAAACACACATCTTTCTTACCCACTCTAATGGGTCAGTACTAAAGAAGAGCTGGAGTTGGCGAATAATTAGAGTAATTTTCCATTTATTTTTCCTTTCCAGCATGCCTCAGGCTAGGGAGGTCAAATAGATGCTAAAGAGAAAAACTGCATCTGGAACCAGTCTGAAAATAAATACGTATCCCATGAGAAGTGCTGTGCACAATTTGCTTAGCCTTAGAAAACTAAGTTTGTCTGCCACTTGATTATCTGCTTCATCGAGGAAATCTGCTTAGCCTGTATGATTCTGAAAGCCCTTTTTCTTCATTTTCAAAATCTGAGGGATGCGAATTAACCATTTCCCATTTCTTGTTTCTTTCAGCTTTCCCTTTCACGTACCAGAGTCACATTACTCATCAGCTTCCTTTGGCTGCTCTGCAGCTAGGAGGGCTTTCAGTGAGCACAGACAAGCTCTAGGTTTCCCTGCTATGTAATGAGACTATAACAGCCTGAAAATCTTATGGCAATGCCTGACATAAAATAGCATCTGACTCTCTCATGTCCTTCCTTGCGATTCAGTGAGATGAATTTACAATGCTCAAATGCTTTCTAGGTGGAGGCATATCCTGTTGCACCCTGTGTGTCAATGTAATTGTATTTATTCTACCTGCTTTAATTCATTTGTAGTGCAGTCAGTGCTGTGATACCTTGGCACTGCACATCCAGCTATGAAATATGCATCTTGAGTAATTATTTCCATTCAAGAAGAGCTTGCCAAGTCCCTGGTTTTAAATGTCTTTCATCTGATACTGTAAATGAAACAGAGGCCTTGAAAAAAATGAAAAGTGGTCTTCCGTTTTCTTTGTCTGATAGTCTATGGGAGCCCACCCGTCCTGTTCAGTGACACCGTGTTTCTGCACGGATCTGAAGTGGAAGGTGGTCGGCAGGAGGCTTTGAGCTTGCTTTGAGACAGGGGATCTAACTCCTTGACAGGGCTCCTACTCTCTGCCCCTCGCGTGTGCGCTTTCTCGGAAGCGTCTGCTGCTCAGGGGGAAGCACCAGCCTCAGCAGTGGGCAGGGTTGTGAAGCTGAACTGCGGAGGAATAAGTTCTGCTGGCCCCTCAGGCCTCCTTTCACCTGTACCTCAACTTATGGGCCACAGGCAAACTCACAAGAGCACAACAAATGAAAGTAGTCTCCTAAATGTGACACAGGACATGCCTAAACAAGGCATTCTTCTTAATCAAAGTTTGCTCTTGTGACTTTGTGTAGATTCTATGCTGCGCTTTTTAAACAGGGCTTACATTTTCTTCCGTAAAGTGCCTGGGGTAAAGTTCAGTTAATCTTTCACAAGTTCTTGCAGAACTCAGCTGGAGCACAGTCCAAAGAGTAAGGCAACCTGTTCTGAAGTTTCAAAATTGGCTCCTCTTGAAGTGATCGAGGTTTTAATCTGAGTCACTGGAAAAGCCTCACTGAAGAGGCACAGGTGACTTAGCTGTCTTTACTGGAACATTGGAACAACTGCACTAGCTCGAAAGAGTGACTTCATTTTTCGTGCTGGTAAGGCCTTCTCAGTATCAGCTGCACGTCACCTGATGTGTATATTCCTTTACTGTGTTTGGGCAAACTTCCTCACTTTCGGCTAAAGAAGCTGCAAAACTGGGGACTGCTAGGTTTTAGCGTTCTTGTTAGTTTATGCTTTTTGAATAAACTTCTCCATTGATTCAGTAGTTCATCTATCAGTTTATCAGGATGTGGAACCGGTTCCAATTTCTAAATATATGTTGGTTGGCCTAAACTATCCGCACAGGAGCACGCAGAGCACAAAGGCCGTGAGCCCTGCCTTCGTGTGCTGGCTTCTGCTCCGCAGCACCTCCTGGACAGGCTGCCCTTAGGCTTATGCATAGGCACTGTTTGCAGAGAGAATTAGCCTTTTGGTAAAATTGAGATAACCTTGAAGAAGCACGAAGATTTTTATGGTGGGACTTGACAGTCTTGTTTGGGTCCTTTGCCACGTGCTGGGTAGCAGAGTGCTGTGTGTCTGAGTGGTAAGGGGATGAGGGCTGGCCTCACTTTTTGAGCTTTCAAACAGTCTGACTTGCAAAATATGTGGGTGCAAAAGAAAAAAAGGAAGGATGGTTTCTTTTCTGTGCTTCCCTGGAGACTGTATTGATTGGAGGCACTTCAAGCAGCTCGGTATCCATCAGTCTTGTTGGGAGTCTCTTTCAAGACAAAGGTTTGCAGGGTAGCATTACTTTACAGTGAAGAATTTGAGTTCCCTACAATACCCTACACTTATCCTTAACCTCAGCTCTTGAGGTTTGCTGATGCTGGAGGTTTTTTGAAAACACTAGCTATCTGTTCCGCAGTTTAAAAAAAGTCTTTGCAAATGTCTCCAGTTTATTTTATTTTAATTTTTTTCCCCCCGCCCCACAGGTTCCAACTATGGGAGTCCCCGTCCAGCTCATGCCAACATGAACGCCAATGCAGCTGCAGGGCTTGCCCCGGAGCACATCCCCACCCCGGGGGCAGCTCTGTCCTGGCAAGCCGCGATCGATGCTGCCAGGCAAGCCAAGCTGATGGGCAGCGCTGGCAACGCAACGATATCCACAGCCAGCTCCACGCAGAGAAAACGGCAGCAGTACGGGAAGCAGAAGAAACAGGGTACCACCACAGCCACGCGTCCGCCCCGGGCGCTGCTGTGCCTCACGCTGAAGAATCCCATCCGGAGGGCGTGCATCAGCATCGTCGAATGGAAATATCCTTTGGCGCGGGCTGGGCAAGCGGCAAAGAGTCTGGGCACGCCAGCTCCCGCTCCAGAACGGGGGGAGATCAGTGCGTTGGGCTGAAAGGCACCACTGGGGACTTAAAGCAGTTTTGATGTCTTAACTGAGATGGTTTTTGCTGGGGGGATGGCAGGAAAGGAGATTAGAACTGAGACCTTAACTGTACCTGGGTGTGAGAAACCACCAGAAGCTCGAATGATAAAGCTTAGCGGTTGAATTCTGCTCTTTGAAAAACATATAGCCCAGGCTGAAATATGGAGATATTCAAGATATCCCAGGTCAGATCTGAACTGACTCTATGGGAGACAGCAGCTTCTGGCTTTCCCCTTTTTTATTTTAATTCTTTTTTAGAGGTGCCACCGGTGCAAAGCTCTGGTACCTTGAATTGTACACTTTTTTGTTAAACGTATGACATCACTCTTTCTACGGCATGGAGAAAAGAAGGGGGCAAAAGGACAAGGTAAAAACACCCCAGAGGTATTCAGTAAGACCCTGAGACAGGGCTGAGGACTGTGAATTATGTTGGAATTCTGGTTAAAGTAATAAGGCTCAGGAATGTACAGTGAGGGATAATGTTTATCTAGGAGAAGGGAATAAGAAATACAGTTAAAGGAATCCTGCAATATGTACAAATATAGTGCAGAGCCAGATCTGATAGCCTGAATGAGAGACAGACAGCGTCACAGATGATGGATGATAACCACTGACACAGAACTGCAGAGTGTAGGGGTCAGTGCTGCTTCCCTGGAAAGCCAGGGAGAGTTTGACCATTGCTTTATTATGTGCAAGGAGCAAAGCCTGTTTAGTCACCCAAGTCTGATCAGTGCAAGCTGGAATTTGAGTCTTTGGTGTGAAACTCAAACTGAAATGAACTATGCCTCCTTGGCATCCTCAAAGAGAAACCAGGATTAACCCTGAACAGTAATCACAAGCTAATGGGGTTCTTCAGGAAACACAAAAGAAAAAGAATGTTTTTAGGGACAGATAAGCGTGTCAGGGAAAGGCAGTACAGAACTTGGCAGTAGTTAATACGATAAAAAACAAATTAAGGCGTTTAAGACAATGTGATAATATTATTCTTTTGGGTGCCTGGTGGGATGTTAGGTGAAAGCAGAAAATGAGTATATTAGGTATTGCTGACATGGACATATTTTTCAGATGAAGAACTTGTTAAAAATGCTCCTGTCAATCCTTCGATGTCCTTAAACTGCCTGCCTGCTCCTTTCTTCTTCACGTGCTAATTTTTAATCCCCTGATTAAGTTTGCTACTTTTTATTGCTTCTGACATAAGTCTGATACTTTAAGCATAAGATGATGGGTGATGACTAACAGGATAAAACTGAATATTGGGTTACTTAGCAGCACCCCAGTAACCACATGTCTTCAGAGAAGGCACAGAGTGACACTCGATAGATGAATGAGATCAGCAGTGAATGATGGGAATGATGTCTTGCGAACCAGGATACAGCACTGCTGAGACCAAGGGATGAGCAAACAATGCCATTAAAGATGGCAATACAAAGATGCTGAAGCTTGCAGCTTTGGGTTTTGCTTGGCTTTAGGCGAGTTGATGGAAGTATTTTTTTTGTCCCACCAGAACCTCCCACTGGACATCTAGAGTTTGTTAGCATGGAACACTTCAATGACAAGAAGCAATATCAAGGCCTTGTGGCAAGGTTGAGTTTAATTCTATATTCTGGCTTTTCCTACTTGCTAAAAGCTACTGAGAAAGGCTTAGCTTAATTTGTTGTACCACTAAAGTTTAAGCATAATAGATATTAAACAAATATCAAAGGGTACTTCCGTGGTGTTTCTTACCCAAATGTTACAATGTTAAGAGCCTGAATTGCATTTAAGAAAAGGTGGAATGAAGTAATTAACCTTATTTTGCCAAGACTTAGCTGTGTATTTAATTTTCTGCCTTGTGTGCAGTGTATTTGTAGATTTCATAGAATTTAATGTTTGCAGTGCAAAAAGAGAACAGAAGTAAAAGAAAATACGTGTAAACAGTGATACATTAATGGGTAATAATCCTGCCGAAACAAAAAAAAATAATCAGGGAGAAAAAGTGATTAAGAAAATGAAAGCCTGTGGAGATCCAGGTCTTTAAGCAGTAAACACTACACAAACAGCCTGAGGTAGTACATACCTGAGAATTCTTACTGATTGCTGGTGTAGTCCCCCTGTCCTGATCTGCTCTTCTTCCTCCATGGTACCACTTACCTCCTATAATTCAGAGGCTTAAGCACAGGAGTCTGGTGAGCTGGGAGCCCTTTGACTCTTCCACATGCGAAATGTAGAATGTGTTCGAGTATAAACAGCAGTCAGGTGCCTGGAATTTGTGTGTATCTTGCAGCTCAGCTTAACATTCAAAGATCTCCTGCTCCTGCCTGCTAAAGCCTGCTGAGAGCAGTGCTCTGCTGACCGAAATCATACGTGCTGCGTTGACATTCGGCAGCGCTGCAGAGCCAGTCCCACGGAGGATAAATTCATGCTCAAATGCGCCCTGTGGCACAGGTTATGCTTGGCATTCTCCCTGTCCTATCCTGCTCTTCGTTCCCCTCTGGAGTACTGGTGAGTTATCCCAGACCTCGCCTCCAGGGTATTCCTGCAGGCCGGTGAATGCAGACAGACCGTAAATCTGGTCTCTAGCCTGAGTTTGGAGACACTTTACAGCAGCTAGGATTAAGGAGACCACAGAAGTAGATAAAGTGCAGAACAGGAGACTGGGCAGTAGAAAAATGCCCTTTGATTCGAGTGGACAGTCAGGGGGGCATTGAGCCTGTGCAGGATTTCTTTGTTTGAACCTTCCAAAGGTTTGGTTTTTCTTTCCCCTAACAGAGTCAGTGCGAGGCTGAAATGCCCCTGAGTTGTTTCTCTGTCAGAAGGGACTCTCAGCTTCCTGCTGAGATGTGCAGGGATGTTTGCCTTCCTCCTGATGCCAAATGAAATGCAAATAAGAGAAATACTCCCTCAAATGATTTTTAAGCGAAACAAGCATACGTGGCAACGTGCAGCGTGAGCACGTTTTGGACAAAGACCTTTTTTTGCCTTAATAAAATTTATCCTTTATTTAAATGTCTTCTAACCATGTAGGCATGTAGTGCTTGGGCCCTCACATTTAACTCTGAGATGTGAGAGAGAAACTGAGAAAGGCAGGAAAAAATACAGCAACAGCAGCAAAAGCAAAAACCCCAAATATTAGTTAAAATTATTTGAGAGTTTATAAATGCAGATGAAAAAGACCAAGAAAAGTTATACCTAAAAGGAGCAAGGGCAGTCGTGATAGAACAGGTTTCTCTTATTAAAACCAGTGCAGCCACACTCGAAGGAAAATTGGGAAAATGCAATCTAAATAAGTAAAAGAAGAAAAAACTTTTAAGAAATCTGTGTTTACTCTGGCACGCGACTGGCCTGCACTGCTTTTGACATATTAGGAAGATTCTTGGCTGGGAGCTCCTAAAAGCACTTAAAAAGGCATATGTTTCTTTTCAGAATATAAGGGGCTTGGAATGCTTTCTTTAAACAGAATTCTTATAAATCTTTTTTTTATTTCTTTTTATTTTTGTGTACTCATTTTGGAACAATTTCCTTAACTCCATTCCTCAGACCATTTGAAATAATTATTTTACTGACTATTTTTGCCAATTGTGTGGCCTTAGCTATCTATATCCCCTTTCCAGAAGATGATTCCAACGCCACCAATTCCAATCTGGTAAGTCCTCGATGGTGTTGTCTTGCTATTTTGAAAATTGATCGTGGAGACTTTTGAAGGTAGGCAATGTAAATATATCCACCAAAGATTAGAACATCATAAAAACTGGTTTTGACTGCTATGTCTTGTTGACTCATGTTAGTCCCTGTTTCAGTTGAGCTGGTTTTAGAGAAGAATATTCCAAAAAAACCTGCACAGGTGCTGGATGTGATGCTCAGGTTAACAAATTTCTGTGTGAAGCAAAAACGCTTGGTAAATTTTAATCTGCAGGTATTTGTGGGAGGTATCTTTTAATCAGGGGCTACCTGGTGGTTTTTGTCTTGCTCTGAGCCATTGTGAAGTTGGTACTGCCCTCCTCTCAAGGGATACCCGAGAGCACAGCTCGGTGACTCATTAATGCTTGCGTTTCAGACACGTGCATTGGTTTGGCCGAACAATATTTACCCGATGGGGGTTTTTTGTTTGTTTTGGTGTTTGGTTGGTTTTTTGGTTGGGTTTTTTTTTTTGTTGTTGTTTTTTTTTTTTTTTTATGTTTTTTTTTTTATTTTTATTTTTTTATTATTCCCTCTTGTTGGGGGAATACAGCTTTTCTTCTGTCACCACTGATGCCAGTGCTGGTACTTTGGGATTGAGCTGTCGATATAAAAAGGAAGAGTGTTTACTTTTGGCTTAGCATGAAGCCATAGCAAAGAGTTCTGTTCTGTAAGGGCAAAACACAAACCAGCTCTGGAACGCAGTTCACTGAATTAGCAGAAAACATTTTTTTTTTCCCCTCTCAAATATCTGAATAAATCTCCTACTTGCCGGGTTGAACCGGGATGAAAACTTACTCCCAGAGTTTAGGAGCAGGGATGTTATTTCCTGAACAAAATCTATTGAGACTTAAGAAATTTTAGAGCAACAGTGGAGGAAGACAAAAGCCATACTTCTAAAGTAGCGACAACTGGGATGGCTGACAGACATTGTAATTAAGAAGATTCATGCTGCTCTTGGAAGTCAGTCATGTGATTAAATATCTCTTGAAGTTTTAGAAAACACATTGCAGACTTCAGGAACTGCTGGAACAATACTTTTGTGTTTAAAAGAAAAAGAGGTAGTAAAAAACTGTGCACTGTAACTCCTTACAGAAGTAGAAAAAGAGGAGCAGGAGGTGATAAGTGTTTGTGAACTACTCTCTACACTACAGTGCACATGAGTTGGTCTTGTTTCTCTCTGGCTGCTCTTTGCTAGTGTGACCTGGTGTTTAACAATGACAAATTGCTGTGTGTGTTTAGGAAACTTCAGTAGGGCACCTCTCAAAAATTGCATATTTTATTTCATTAAAAGCAGATGCAATTGATCCCTTGGTGAGGAAAACAGGTATGTTCATGCATGTTCTGACTTGCAAGGCTGAAAGAGGAAAATGAAGCAGATTTGAAGGTTAGAGGACTCGCAATTTGTTTTGAGTTTAGTTGGGTTGTGGGTATTTGCCTTAATTCAGTGAGGAGACTGCTGGCTAAAACCAGGTTGGAAGTATGTGTGTGACTGAACGAGATGTATCGAAACTGTTCTGCTATCAGGAAATATGTGCACCTTTTGAGTTAAGTTTCTATTCTGCATCTGTTTTCCAAGACATCTTTTGCATCATGTAGAATGTCTATAAAACCACTCATGTTTTTTGTCGGTAGGGTTTAAGAAAACCTAGCCAAGCAGGAGTTATCATCTCAGGAAAGTCTGGAAATGTTACAGCCTTGAGGATGAGGAGGAATTGTTAACTTACCTAAATAGCTGTTTCACAGAAGTAGGGGAAGAAGAAAGTTAAATGAGTAATCTGATTGACTCCACTTTGTTCTGTGTGTCTTAATGGAACACATAATTAAAACTGGAAAATGGGATACTTAGTGTGTACTGGTGAGGTCGAGACTCCTCTATGTTATAGATCAAACCCTGGAGCTCTGACTGCTCAGGTCTCCTGTTTGTCTGTGTTTGTGTTTGTTGGGTTTTGTGTGTTCTGCTGTTGTTTTCTCAGCTGATATACTTGTCCCTTGGCATGTGGGTACTGCTCCTGGGGAACACACTTTTGGAGTATACAGCATATGCTGCACTCTGTGAGTAAAGTCCTGAGCAACAGGGAGGGGAAGAGAAGGCAAATGGGCGAGATAAGGGTGAGAAAATGTGTTAGTCGTGTTTTGGAATGGGACGAAAGAATAGACAGGAGTTAAAGGAAAGCTGTTCCATAAGGCAGGAACTGTACCAGAGTGGGACCTTGCTGTCAAAGAGCCAAACTCTACGTGGGAGAGACTAGGAAGAAGCTGGGGTTAATACATATTCCTGTAAAAGCTCATGTACTCACTTCAATTTTCATTTTGTTTTCCTACCTGTGAGCATCTGTTCCACAATCAGGTTGGTTTTGTAGCCATGCAGTGCAAGGGCCGTGATGTGGCCCAGGCAAGGAGTGTCTGACTGAAGTGTGTGCGTGTGGGTCGTGCACAGGTGTGTGCACTGTGCAGAAGGGGGATTGAATGCATACAGAATCCTTCCAGCTGCCCAGATCTCTTGATTCATTTTCATTTTGCAGCTTAGCTCTTTTAGGGTTAAAGCTACCAGAGAAACTCCCACATCCCTGGTTTCCTGAGACATCTCTAGCTTCTCGAGATACAAAAAACTATCTACAGAAAGCATGATGGGCAGTGACTGTTTTACAAGCTCTGAAAGTGCCATAACACTTCTCCAATAAGCTGCCAGATTTGCCTTAGGCTCTCAGTATTCCTTCTCCAAAGCTTCATCGTAGCTTTTCAAATAATGTTTTCCTCGGTGACGGAGGTTAAAATTCAGTCAGTTGCCTTCAACAAGCTAATGGAGTAGAGGGGGGTGAGGGAAGAGAGAGGAACCCTGAATTGTGTGAGTGCCTTCTTTCCTTCTCTCCATAAAAGTAGGAAAAGATGGTACCTAGGTCGTGCTGTGATAGATAATCGCTGTGTGTGCATTTCACACGTGTGGCAGCCCTTGGTCACAGAGGGCACATGCCGTGCTGAAGCCTTGGAGACGCACGCCCCGTTGACCTGAACAGAACCAGGAACCTCCTGCATGTCCCCGTTTGCCTTTAGCTGCCAGACCTCTTTGAGAGGATGCCTCAGCCATCAGCATCAAAACTGGGTGCAGAAGGTTCCAGCAAATAATTCCCTCCCTTTTGCATCAGGCAGGAGTTGTGAATAGCTGTTACGTGTTACAAGTCTAGGCTGAGTACCACACAGATGTCCTGTCTGTTTCTCTGCAATCTATCTTCCTGTAACAATAATTCTTATAAATCTTCAGGCCTTTTTAATCAAGTCTAGGGATGGTAACTTGGACTGTGAAGCACTTTCAGTTTTGAAATGCACATTTATCCTAACCCCCAAATTTCCTGTTTTTATGCTCACTGCAGTGTCTTTGTCACTGGCTTTAAGAAATATGCCAGAATAGTATAATGCACTCAAAAAAAAAAAAAAAAAGCTTAAAATTGGCTTCAGCAGTTCTTAAAAACAATTTCAAAATATTAAAAGTACTTAAAAACTGGAAGACTTGTTACTGGAAAGTTACTGGAAAACTATTGAACTTACACAAATGGAGGGGAGTTCTATTAGGGGCAAATTTTTTTATTTTTTATTAAAGAACTTGCTGAAAATTAATTTAAATTTACTAATAAATTAAGCTCACGGCCAACCCTGTGCAAAGAACAGCTGTGTGTTAATGCAATCAGAAAAACTGGAGCTGGTTTGAGGGGAATTAAAGTCAGCCTGCATCAGAGGCTGTAACAGATAGGGAGGCTTTCTGCTTGTTATCCCTGCAATTATGCATTAGGACAGAGATAACGTACATTTAGGAATAAAACTATGGGCTGCCTAAGATAGGAAGCTGAGAGGAAAATGCTTCTGTCACTTCCCTGGCAACTGCAAATGGCACAAGCCTGGTCAGTGTCACAGCATGGTGATAACATAATGAGGTTAAGACCAAGGTTTGCAGCACGTTCCAGGGAAGGCAACTCAGTTGGTTGTTTATGCTTTGGATAAAGAGCAGGGAAATCTTCCTTCTGCTGTTTTGATAGTTCTGCTTTCCCTTCCTTGTCCTCCTTGCAGGAAGGAAACCCTGTTGTACACTAGTTAAATACAAAGAAAGATCTCTTGTGTTCATATGTGAGCTTATAACGGGTTAGACCTTCAGGCTAATTTGTTAAACCTCAAATAGGACCCTGTGGAAAGATAGATGGGATTTCTGCTTGCTTGTCAGTTCCTGTGCCAGCCAGCGTTTGTGTCTGCCCATGGAAAGAGGGCTTGCCTTTCAGGAAGGTATGGCTGCTTTATTACCTGGTCATTTATTACCTGGGAGTATCCTGTAGAGCAGGTGATTCCTGTATTAAAAAAGAAGGAGGCGGTCTTGAATTTTTTTTTTCTGGCATTTTCAGGAGACTGACATGGTAGGTGTGGATGTGACTATCTATTGCATTTCTATATATTGGCAGAACAAACTTCAGCAGTTTTAGTATCAGAGAACTCTAGAGTCACCAGGTGGAACAGGCTCAGTTGTTCCTGTGTGAAGTCACGAGGTGTTAGAGAGCAAAGTGGGGGTGAAGGGGCTGGGAAAAGAAAGGATGGCTTTTCTGGAGAAGGGTGTGAGGAAGAACACTTCCCAAAAGCTTTTGGTTCTGCTGTGTCGCTGCTCTCATCCTCCTGCGTGCCAGCTGCCAGCTAGTGAGCGAGCAGGGGAGGAGAGATGCTAACGTCAGGGGTGAGGGACAGAGTGCACGCTGAGCTAATGAGCTCTGATAGGTTTATTACCTTGGGCCCCGTGCCAGCACCGCTACAGCTGGGGGAGCTTACACAGATGTGGTGTTTGAGGAGTGAGGGCTGAGTGACAGAAGCTGGGAGAGCGATGCTGAGGCGGCTGGAAAGGGACTGGAGTCAGGATGAGAAGAAAGGAAACGGTGCCAAAAAATCCTTGAGGGTTTCTTCCAGAAAGATTGTGAATCACTCTGTGATTCTGAGGAGGTTGAATATACAGGGATTCAGGCTCAGCGTTTCCCCAAGTTCTCAGAAACCCTGCTTCTGACAGGGTGATACTCGGCATCCCTGGCTGTAGTGAAGCACAGGATGGGAGGATAAGCATTGGGTTTGAGAGGCAGGCATTCAGCTTGTGTGCTGGTCCTGGTACTGGCAAGCTGTGTGGCCCTGGATAAACTGCTATCTCAAATTTTCCATCACACCATTACAAGAAATGCTGTAGAAAAGACTGTAAGGGAAGAAGAAAATCCCTAGCAATCAATTCCAAGACAGTAGTCGCTAACTAAAAAAGAAATGTTAAAAGTAGGATTTTTTTTTTTTGACATAGTGGTGTCACTTCCTAGACTTTGTGAAGATTAAAAAAGATGGTAAAGCAGAGACTGGCACATGTATTGCTAGCAGGAACAAAACTGTTGGGTTCAGAGTCCCAACCAAATCCCAGCTTTGTACCAGTGGCCCCAGAGAGTCCTCAACCAGTCTGTGCTTGTTGTTGTTTGCCATCTCTTCATCGGATCTGAGATCTCTCATGGCCGTGTCCCCCCATTTTTTGTTGCTTTTAAAATTTGTAATCCTTGCCAAGTAATTCTCCTTGTCCCAGTGCACATTCTAACAGACCTGGCCCTTTTGCTTTTCCTTTTTCCTCCTGACTGGAAGTCTCCCCTCCACAGTGGTTTCGTGTTTCCCACCTGTTTTCTCATTTGATCTCAGTGCTCTGCTTACTCAGCTTCAGCTTCCTGACCGCTCCTCTTGTTAATTTGACCCTTGAATTCAGTTTTTTCCCCCTAAACCTGGACTCTGTAACCAAGTAATTAATCCCAGTGCACATGCTAGCTCCCTGTTTTCTAGCTCCACTCTCGCCACACTGGTCTTCTAATCTGAGCCTTTTGCTTTTGAAATCAGTGCTCTTCCCAGTGATGTCTGAACAGCAGCAGCAGACATGGATACTCAGATGCACTCACAGTAGGACTGTAAACTGTGTAAAAAAACAGAGAATGATAAACTGTTACACTAACTAATCCAACTCCAAGGAAATAGTAGCCTGAAATTTGGAGGTTGTATGCTTCTGTGTAAGGGATTTTGAACTTTCAGCTGTATGTTTTGGTTCTGATTGATGGCAAGATTATCGAGTTAGTCCAAACATTAAACCTTTTATCCCATTTTTGTAGACAGCTCTGATTACTGTTTTCCCTTTCTTTATGTGTAGGCTTTCTAAATCTTAACAAGTGTGATAGTTCTTTTTTTTTTTCTTTCAGGTGGTGATTATTCTTGTTTATCAAACCTCAAGTTCAGTGCAGGATTTTTGTGTGTGTGTGGGTTTCGTTTGGATTTTTTACTACTTTTTTTACCTGTATAGGAAAGATAGAAAAAACATGGAAGCAGGCCAAATAAGAGTATTTAAGCACTGTAGTCTAATTCTTTCCACTGCAAAAGTAAGAGTCTTCTAAAAGCACTGGAAATTTTCAAAATGGCAGGTCATTTTTGTATTGTGCTTTTGGTACAAGTATCCTTATCCTTCCATAAGTCCTTGGGGTGTTTGACTTCTGTCCGTGAGCTCCTTATGAATCTTTTAATGACATCAGGAAGGAAATAAGCACCTAGAAAATCTAGAAATTCCATCAAGTGTGTTACATATCACCTTTAGATTCCTTTGTGTGTAGTTTGTGCTATACCACGTTGTTGGGTTTTAAGTCAGGCAAAGTTCCCATCGCCTTCACTGGAGTTTACTTGACTGTCACCCAAAACCATCCACTAATTCAGGGCATGCCAGTGACAAACAATTGTTGGAGCACTGGGCTGTGCTGACATGTACAAAATCATTGGCTCTAAAGGCAATGCTCCATGTACTTGCTCAAACTAGAAAAAACCCCAAGAACTTTTCGTGGTTCGCTCAGAAGTGAAATAATGGACGTACCGCTTGCCAGGGGGCAGAACTGCCAAAAGGGAAGGATGTTCTGTGTGTTTGTCAGAGGTTTGACTGGCTGTTCCTCTCGAGGACAATTCCTATTTTCTCCTATGCTTTCTAACTCCTAAAACATGAGGGTCTGGATGTCACAGCAGCTCTTCAGTCCTCTTGGCTGAATGACAAATGGCCTCAAAGCAAGATGAGACCATTCTTGGATTTCACCTTCAAGAAACGCTGGACAGTATATAATTCATGTCGTCTATAACCTTGTGGAAGGAAATTTCTTTCCCTGCTTGCACAATACCCATGAAGAGCCTGTGCTTAGCAATGATACTTCTTGATCAAGAATATGATGTCGAAAGAGCACTGGTTAGGGCAAGACTTCCAGCAAGCAGCAGGGAATATTCATTAATGCCTTTTCAGTAGGTTTCATTTCCGGCAGATGCTGGAAAGCTGGCTCAGGTTATCTCCTGAAGACACCCTTAGCAAGTTCTGTTTCACCTGAGCCTGGGCAACTTGTGATGATCTGTGGGACACTAGGGATTGCATATTTTGCTCAGTGGAGGCTCTTTAGTGGTGTAGAGCTTTTGTAAAGTTTGATAGACACGCGGTGTAAATTGACGTCTTGGTGCTCGTAGTGAGCTTGCCCATACAGAGCTTGAGTGCCGAGCAGCCAGAGGAGCACCTTTGGAAGCTGTTCCCTTCCTGGGGTTGCTGCTGGTACAGTTCCTTTGCAGCCTCTCTAACAGTGGTGTCAACACCTTCAGCCCTGTGTGCTAAATTTGGCAATGGCAGGTGTGAGATGCCCGGCTCCCACAGCAGAATCTCTGCGGAATGGAAACGGGATGTGAGTGGTTGCCTGGCTAGCTCTGTGTCCCTTGGCAAGTGTGCAGCTGTTTTTTCAGGCTGTCCTGATAAACTCGCTCTGGTGGAGAGCTCGGGGTTTTGGAATTCATCATCTTCTGCTGGTTTGCCATTGTCTGTTGCTTGTAAAATTTATATTTAGGTAGCTTATATTAGGAACTGAAGCAAACATCTTTTGCATATGGTTATCTTCAGCTGGTGTGTTGAAATGTTTTTCTACTTAGCAATAAATGTGCTTAATCTTTCACTACTACTCTTTGATCTGAAGCAGGGTGAATGCTTTTTATGTGGACTTTTAAAAATGTTTCAGTTCTATTTCATGCCCTCGAATGTTAAACCTCACACAAAAGCGGAACTTGCATGTAATTTTATTATTATTATTTTTATCCATTGTAAACCACTTACAGTGCTGTTATCCTTGTGTGGCCTTATTGTCTGAGTTGCTTTTAAACAAGAGTCCCTGTTTAGATGAGATTATGCAGGCAAACATGCGGTCACAAAAGATTTTTTAAAGATCTAGTTGCATAATTGTTTCACAATCTAAACTCGTATTTAAAAACAAACAAACAGAAAGCTTCTCCTCATTATGGTCACCAAGATAATGCCTGAATCTGTACAAAAGGCACATCAATGCCCTTCAGGAGAAGCTGGCTGAGATGAAAAATGTGAATTGAAATAACATTGAATGCACAGCTTCTACAGCAGTAGCTAAATCATAACAACGACAAAGGAAGATCTCAAACACACACGGGACCGGTGTCACTGTGGTGACAGGTACTGGGACATTTAATTGTTAAGGATTGTTTTGCTGTAGAACAAGGAAATCTGCTGCTTCTGCTCTTTAAAGTCACTGCTGTCCTTGCAACAAAGGGAAGGAAATAGAGGAATTCCAGCTTTCCTGCTTGTTATGAATGGATGGGGTAGGTTTAAATCAGCTTTTGCCTTTGCCCAGGCCTCTGGCAGCAGGCAGTAGCTGTATTGGGGTGGCCAGCAGCCCAAAGATCCACTCTTATTTACAAGTTCTTTAATAATGGCTGACTCAGTCTATTTTAAAATGAATTATTTATTTATACACACAAAACTAACAGACATAAGACTTAAAACAGACTACTACTACACAGAGAAAAGGTTAAAAAAAGGCATGCTAGTATTACACGTGGAGTTAAAGGTACCATTAAATTTACAGCTGGCTGAGAAATAGTATCACTTAGGATTTAATGTTTCTTACCATCCAGTTCTTGATGGGGTACACATCGAAGTCCTTTCCCTCAGTTTCCAGAAAAGTAGCCTCAAAACTGCGTCCAGCTTTGGGGAGAAATCTTCTCAGACGTTCCAGAGGAGTGTGCAAGAGTCTTCTGCCTCTGTGATAACTGTGTGGGCTTTTATAGACATAAGAACTGTGTCTTTTTGGTCAAGAATATTTCTTTCATCTCTTCCCACATTGGCTTCCCAGACTAAGATGTTGATTCTCAGCTGGGTGTCTGAGCCCTTTTGGGCCTTTTGGTGCCAGAGATACCCCGTGCTGGGCCTGTGCCCCGCCCGAGCCATCTCCTGCATGTGCTACCTGTGGTACAGAGAGGGGGCACACCTGTCCTGCCACCCCGCTTCTGTGCAATGCCCCGGGTGCCTCCCGAGCCCAAGAACCCAGCTGGGCGTTTGCTTGTGCAAATACTCAATGATCACGTGCAGCTGGATAGCGATACTGGGGTTCCACCTGGAGCTTTCTGTGAAATCCAGTGCTGCATGCCCAGGCAGGGAGAGCAGCAGGTAAAAGCTGGCATCTGCATGGAAATGCCCGGGCTGGATGTGCGGCTGTGGTTTACGACTTAGGATGCGTTGATTTAGACCAGCAAGGATCTGATAAATCTCCTTTAAACCAAACAACTTGTATCCTAATTGCTATAAGTCATTAACCATGATATATTCTTCCCTTATTCAACCTGAACCAAGTTTCAGCTGTGAATCAAGTCACTGGCTCTTTTATAGATCTTCTTATTTAATGTTTTCATTGTCTCCTACTTCTCAGTTGACACTTACACAATTTTTATCCATCTCAGGGGTGTGATGCTTTCCTGCTGACATAAATAAATTCTTGTTTATAGCAGTTCATACCCCAGCATTACCCTTTACTTACTCAAATTAAGTGTTTACTACATTTGACAACATGTTTAAAAGTTACAGTCCAGTTTCAGCCTTTTATTTTAATATTGGATATAAATATTAATATTCAGATCTACTTGATCTCCAATTTCATTGTCCCTAGGATAAAACCAGCACTGCTGCTGCTTTGTTTTCCTTTTGACACACCAGGCTGTTGCATGCAAGTATTTGACAGCTCATAGGGGAAAAAGGAAGAAGCAGCTGAAGCAAAGTTGAGTGTTTTAGCCTTTCAGAGGCCATGAATATGATAATGTTTGAGTATTTTTGATGGCTTTTTCTGTACTGAAATCTTATGGAGCGCAAGAAAAAGAGGAGGAAAAAATAAATGCAGAAATGCATTTTTAACTTTCAGAAGGTCTAACTCTGCTAAATTTTGAGCTTGTGCTTAGCAGCCCTTGTACAGAGGATATGGCAATATGAGGGACAGAGCAGTATAAAGAGCAGGAGCTAATCTAGGGAAAATGCAGTGTGGTATTTGAGAGAAGTAACAGCTGATACAGCCCTGGAAATACTTCTGATAAATAGCTCTTGAAATAAATTCAGTCCTGGCTGACAGTTCCCTTTGGAGATGTTTACCTTTGCGCTCACATTTCGGTATGTATTCAAAAAGGAGACTGCAGAGAGGTTGGTCCCTCTTTCAGAGGAAGAAGGATCACAGCTTGTGTTCAAGCTGCTGCTCATGAGTTTCCCTCAGTTCATCTTGGTTACTTGAGTCATTTTCCATGGTGCACAGGTAATGCTGTTGGGCTCTGCTGTGAATTTAAGGAGTGTGTTTAAACTAGTTTTTTGTGGTTCATTCCCTGCTTCCACCACCCAGACCTGAACCAGACATGTCTGCCAGTTTGTGTGTCCACTGCTGCTCTTTAATAATATACAAAGAAAAATTTCACTGGATTAAAAGAATTCTTAAAAGAATAGCAATTTCCCAAGTGGGATTTTCATATCACTGGTTCTTCAGTATGTCTTGGGCTTTACTTTTATTTTTTTAATGCCTCTGTTGAACTAAGACATTGAAGCAGAACTAATGAAGAGCATGGTTCTACCTTTGCTGGGATCCTCTTCTGAGCTCTTCCTGTGGGTGAGGGTTACGGATGTTTCTGGGTGATGTTCGTAGCAGCTCACACCGCCGAGAGGCTGTGTAATTGTCAGAGCTAGGTCTTTCCCCTGCCATTCCCAGTCTTCTCCAAAAGCATCCAGTGGTGCTGACACAGACGCTCAGGGGACAGGCACCAGGCTGGAGCTGCTCCCTCGCCTCTGCGGGCAGGCACGGCAGCAGCTGCGTGTGTAGGAGGGGAGCCTCTTCCACCGCCTTGAACCTTCCCTCCTGTCTCCCTGGGATGGGTGGCAGCTCCTCTCAGCAGTCTGGGCAGGAAAGAAGGCTGTTGTGCCTTGGGAACAGAGCAGGTAAGGCCGTGCAGTGTTCTCCCTCGGGCACGGCTTTAGCTTTGATCAGGAGAGTTCCGACCCGCCTCTAATCGATGCTTCTGCGTGTGTGGACAGCGGGCTGGGCACAGCTCAGCTCGGGGACAGCCACGCCGCTCTGCGTGCCTCTGGCTATAGGAACCCATGCGCCTTTGCTGTTCCAGCCCAGAAGGCAAACCGGGCTCTGCAGAGCCTTTGACCTTTTGAAAGCGTGAAAATCCACAGGGAGCTGCAAATTATTCCTTTTTCATTGAACTGCTTAATATAAAGTGGCCTATGACCTCTCGAAAGTGTGTCTGACCCTGTGGGACTAGGGAGGGACCAAATGAACTAGACCGCAGCTGGACCCAGAGGCGAGCACAAATTCCAAGTTTTAGGCAAATTCCACAGATCAGAGTATATTTTAAAGTGGCAGGTGGCAATTTTAAGAATCCAGTGTCGCTTTCTGCTGGTCATATAAATTCGTGCTAGAACCGCTTTATCAAGAAAAGGGAATGTGTTTATAACATATTTGTAAGAACAACCTCACTTGTGATTTAAAGCTGTTGAAGAATGATATAACCTGAAAAAATATAGAGGGTTTTTTTCCTCCATACATTCCTCTACTGCTCTATAAATTTACACTGAGAATGAAAATGCATTTCTTAACTCCATGTAAATTCTGATAGATTGTTTGAGTATTAAAAGGGCTGTAACTTTTTCTATGTTCTCACTATTTCCTGATGATGATAATTCTTTTTATTTTTATCCTCCTGAAAATACCCATCAGCATAAAATTTGAAGGATGGCCATTGGAGGTAGATAAAGCTTTTGATTTTGCTGTCACTAGCACAGCAAAGAAGTTAATAACTCATTGGCCATCCTGGAATCTTATTAGCCACGTTATCCAAAAGCTGTGCCCTGGTGCTTATGTTCAGTTGACCTTGGATGTGATCTGGAAGCCACCCCGAGAAGCTGTTGCTCTCCAGTGTGTAATAACAGTTTGATAAGCTTGACCTGCATTCCTTGATCCCGAGCACATGCCTTTGCTTTTGGCTGTGCTGAGACTGATTGTTCAATAGTTCCCGGTTCTCTGATGAATACACTTAAGCCTGCCCTGCTTCAGCAAAATTGGAAACATGCAGGTTGATCTCAGCGGGTAAGTGAGTGCTGCTTGCACAGCTTGCAAACAAAATGTTGTGTTTCCTCTGCTGTTTGGCTGCTCCTGTCATGTCTCTGCATCTTCTCTCCATCGTAGAGCTGGAGCCCTGTGCTGTACACGAGTGATGATGTAGTTATTCTCTTCTGCTATCAGTAAATACGTTTTAATTGGACTACAGAACGAGAGAGACTGATTGTGAGCTTTGAGTCTGTTCTATTTGTTTGCCATGTTAAAACCTGTTATTTTAGATCCCCTGGTCTGATTCAGGAAAGCAAGGTCTGAAAGCTTGTAAGCAAATCCAGGTCTTGCTTCCTAAGACACAGATGAGAACATTCCCCCACATCATACACAAGTGAGTAAAGGGATGATGATAATAAAGCAATCACTGAGCAGAAAATGGCTCATAGAATAATGCACAGAAAAAGCACAGAGTAAATTTTTAAATAGCCCTGATGTTATGCCTGGCCATCAAGGATTGTACGATTTGTTCAGACGTTTAATGTAAGGAAAAGAAATTGTTCCCGCTTCAGGATATTTGCCATGTTCTTTACAATAGTGAAATACTCTCTGCAGCCCTAAATGTTTTGGAATCTAATCTCATCATGTCCATCAGATGACCATGCTTGAGGTATTTATTGATGAGGCCGGATAAATCCGAGCTGAAGAGAACACCACTTGTCATGGAGTGAGTAAAATCCTGGGCATGATGCCAGACTCTCAGGGGCAGTTTTGCCTTGATAGCATATAGTGATTTATACTTGTCTTTGCTTCCATCACTGGGTGCTAGAACAGGGAGAAGAGAGGCAGGAGGAAAGCAAAAGCACTGTATTCTCACATGGATGTTATTTACTTAGAAATTAAAATCTGCTCATTGCCTCATCATTTTCTGTAAAAAAAAAAAATAGTGCTCCAACTTCATTTTAGATGATGGAGTCTGTGCTATTATACAGATATGATGGTTGCTGGGTCTTTCTCAACCTAATTTTTTTTTTTTTGCTGAAATACTCATAATCCTGTGACAGTAGAAAGTCATTTGTTAAATAGTCTTACCCTGGACTGCTTATATATAGGCTGAGTTCTTGGTAGATTTTTTTTCTTGCTACTTGGTGATGTTTTGTTTCAGTGAGCAAAAGTTCATTTTCCTTTCAGTGAATTAGAGAAGTCTATACACTTTGTGTTGTTCAGCTTCCATCTTTAAGCAGCCCTTTATGACTTCCAGTAAAACCTTTTGTTTTGAAAGCTTATTAAAATGAATTTTTGCACTTGGGAGCAGAGTGACTGACTTATGCAAGGAGCAACAGTTCCCACCTATTCCCTGTAGCCTCACAGGAAAATAGCATTCCCGGACAAAAGTTGAGTCAGGAGACAGGAATGACTCACTCTTCGCACTGTTCCCCTCTGACATTACTTCAAGAACAAGCAAGAGGTTTAGTCTGAAGTATGACTGCTGTATAAGAATGCAGAAGGTTTACATTAACTCTAGAAGAGGGTGGAACAAGAATTTGGAAGGCAGGTCCATTGAGGATTAATAATTAGATAATCCAGCTGAGGAAATCCCCTGAGCTGAGAATAACTGAAGACTACGAGAAGGATGAAGGAGAGGCACAAGCCTGTCTTGTCATTGATCTCCCTTTGGCTTTCAACTTTGATCACTCCTGGAGGCACAGTTCTGAGTTAGATGAAGTCTTTTTTGGAGGGGTGGGGGAGTCTGAAAAACCAGAATGCTGGGATTCAAAATACAGATGGAATTGAATGCTTTTTGCTTTATGGCTTTGTGGCCAACCTTCTGCTGGCGTGGGGGGGAAGAAAAGAAAAGGAACCAGTGTATTTTAAATATCTGTCTTTTAAGGTCAGCAGGCTTTGACTTTTCATAGAGACATAGGATGGTTTGGGTTGGAAGGGACCTTAGAGGTCCTCTAATTCCAATGCCCCTGGGATGGACAGGGACACTTTCCACTAGCCCAGGTTGCTCAAAGGCCCATCCAGCCTGGCCTTTTAGTGAATTTGGTTTAAGAGAATGAAATTGTAAGTGAAGCTGAAGACTTCTGGCTTGTTATTGCAATTAAACCTGAGGAAAGAGGAAGGTTCAGGCTTGTCAGCTGAGATGTTCTTCCTGAGACAGTGATTTAGGAACCACCAAATTCAGACATCTGAAAACGCACTTGTATCTCAAATTGCTGATTTTGTTGCTAATAATGTTTGGCTTCATATGTATTGTGGACTTAGATCCGATTCAATTTGGGAAAGGAAATCTGATTGTGACTGGTAAAACTACACACAGGGAATTTCCTACTTCTGCATCCCTTCACGTGGGAGAATTCTTCCCAAGAACATGCCTTTAATTCCCTCTTAATACGTTTTTAATTAGGCTGGTCATCAAAGCCACATCTTGTAAACCAAACCCACCAGAGATTCCTGCCAATCACATTATCTGTGTGATAATGCTGGTCATATGTATATTAACTTGGCATTGCCAACAGCAAAACTCAATTCTGTGCTTTCCTGAATTTTTCAGGGTGCTGTCATGTGTTGTAAAAGTGGTCTTCCTGTTAAATAAGGAAGTATTTGTTTTGGGAGTTCAGTAATTTTGGAAGAATATTCAGCAAAAATTCTTCATCTCAGAAAGGTACATAGACTTAGAAGGATGACATTGAGCTGAGGTGGCAATCTCAGCTAGAAATTAAGGGGAAGGGAGGCAGATAATTTCACAGTGTTGCTTTGTTCATTTGTGATGTAGCCCCATATTCAAAACATGTATTTTTTAAATCTAGTTTTGTTCTCACGTGGCAGTGAAGCAAGAGAAACTGGAAATCTACGAAGTGGCACTGTGAATCCTGCATTAGTCTTGGCAATGAAGGGTCACAAAGAGGCTGACAATTCAGCATCAGACTTTGTTATATGTAACTCTGTATATTCATGATGCCCTTCAGTAGCTTTATTTCAAGGAGCTTTTAGTGGAGAGTCGCATGCAAGGACTATAAAGGAGATGGCAGGACCCAAGACATTTCAGCCTCTCTCCAAGGAAAGCAGACCTAGCAGCATGGTCTAGATACTGTCCCTATTTTCATCAATTCCCTAGCCAGTTTGAATCCAGATATAAGTGTCCCAGATATCTGAAAAAATGGATCCCTCTAAGGCCCCAGAAACCTTGCTGGAACAGAATCCTCTCAGTCTTTCCAATAAAGTTCCTGACCAGGGAACTTTCTTAGAAGACGGCTTAGGGGAACAAGTTGTGCTCAGTCCTCGCACGCAGCATCAACAAGTGCCAGCTCTGATTGCTCAGGGGTGTCCCACCCTATTTTAACAGGGTGTCTGCTGCCCTTTCAGTGCTGCCCTTTCTGTGGAGGGGGAGCACAGCACCAGCTTGATGTTTTTCCAAGGTGGCTCAGCCTGTTTGCCAGCTGTGCAGAGATCCTACTGGAACCCGTTCAAAGCTGGGTGCAGCAGAACTTTGAGGGGACTGCATTCACCCTCTGTATTAGTAAGGAAAGGGAATTTCTCTGGGCCCAGGAACTAGCCTGGGATGAGCTCTGTGGCATCTGGGTCAGCCTCTAGTGTTGTCTGGATCCTGGCTCTTTATGCTGGAAAATATCCTGCTGGTTTTGCATTAGTTTTTTGGCAATTCTCAGATTTTCTAGGAAGACGGTTCAGCAAAACTATCCTGAAAGCCAGTAAAAATAAGCCGAATTTTTTTTTTTTGGCACGCTAATATATCACTGGGATGCCCTTAGAATCCAGACGTTGATGCATTTGTAAATGGGGATGTTTTCCTCTGTACACATGCTTCTGTAGAATTTTGCTGTTAAACTTATCTTTTGTTGATAAGGTTTCTTTTATGGGCTGCTATCGGTTGCTACTCATTTCCTGAGGATGTTAAAATACTCCTGTGCCACTTGGAACTGCAGTTGTGAATTTCTTAAGATGGGCAAGCAAATCTGCTGTGTTACATAATCTGTGATTGGATCTATTCCACTTCCAATTGGCCCCTGTGCCCTCTGTATCAGCAGCTGTGGAGGGGTGATCAACCTAGGCCACTTTCTGGATCAGTGAACTTCTGGGAATATCGCATTCAAAACAGGACAGCAATACAGGAACATATCCCACAGGATTAAGAGGGTCCTGTAAAGGCTCTTCAGGTTGCCAGATTCACTTCTTGCACTTCAACTAAGCTCAATCTCTGTGTGATATTGTTGATGGAGCTGCTTTTCCTTTTTTTTTTTTTTAATGGCCTAGAAGCCTGATCAGAACCTGTCTCGTTATATCATTTCTCTTTTCACAACTTGTCTAAGAATAGAACTGTCATGTGAAAACAATCATCCAGTCACAGCTAATAAGGAAATGAGTGATATGTTTGTTGTTTCTCTACATTTGCTTTCACTCCAGTTAGGTACCTGGAGTTAGGACAGGCACCAGTTCCTGTCTGACATTTCTTAAGGAGAACAATTTCAGCAATGTCGTGAGAAGGTCACAGAACCCACATAAATATCATCTGTGAGGGGTTATAGTATTCTGCACTTGTAAAGTTTAAGTGTGTGTATCATGACGATGCCTTTGTCATTTTAGTAATGGTTAACATAGTGATTCTATGAAAAGCAGTTCAGTCCTACTAGGAACACTAATTATACACTTTTGAAAAGACTCTAATAGTGCATAGGACAAAGGAGTTATAAAATGGTTATAAAAATCCTTGAGTTGAACCTTTCTGGTGACTCAGGCTGATAGGCCTAATTCAACCAGCACAAATAAATCCAGTAAAAATATATGTGACCTAAATTATGCGAATAGCACTATGGGCTCTGAGAAGGCTCTGTGTGTTATCACTGATAAGCACTTTTTAGAAGACTAATTTAAAACTGGAGGAGTAAATATTTTTATGTTTCTCTCCAAATTAAATTACGTCATTATCAGATAAATAGTCTTTAGCAGTAAAACTATGTGCTTGTTTCTTGAAAGAACTTTTTTGGAAAAGAGAAGGAAGCTGCATTTACTAATATTTATCTGAATCTTTTCTAAGCAGCATTGAGCTGTATCAAACAACACGAGCAAGACAATGTGCAAATATGGATGTTGGAACTGCTAATAGTTGCGAATCGGTTCATTGTTTTTACACCCTGTCGATGCTCCGGGAGGTTCTGTGTCCCTTCATCACTGATAGGAACATTTTGTGGCTGGCAAAATGTGAGCTCTGCCCACAGAGGGGTGTTTGCTCTTTTGGGTGGAGGAGGGTCCGTGGTCACCCCTGCTCAGGTGAAAGCAGTCCAGCAGCAGCAGGCTTTCAGAACTGGAGTGGGAGGCTGAATTCCAGTGGGCTAGAGCTCATTCTAGAAGCGTTTTGTGTCTCCTGCTGCAAACATGTGCAATACAGGCTCAAGCGAAGCTTGTCACGTCGGCTGTGCCGTCCCGAGCGAGGGCAGCCACGGAGGGAAAGGCCGCTCGGGCAGCGCGGAGCGCTGGCACCTGCAGAGCGGGGCGCGGGCTGCCCTGGGCGTGCCACCCGTGCCGCTGGGCTGCGCGGAAATTACTTCAAGCACCAAAGCTGCTCAAAGCCTCCGAGCTAGGCCCAACCCCGCTGTGCTGAGCGTGGCAGAGAATAAAAGCTGATCCCTGCCCCGAATCTTTCAGCGCGGTGCTTGGAAGAAGCGATGCTGCGCGACTGGAACAGTTTGCTGCGAGCGCTAGGTTCCTCCTCACAAATGTGAGCAGAGAATTTATCTGTCAATACAAGCTGTGATCCGAGCGAGTTTATCTGCGTATCAAGAGCTATCTTGAATCTGGAGACATGTATCAAAGCAAGTGGCAGATATCATAGCAATTACTGCTTTACAAGCCTATTTTTAAGAATGCGTGAGGTTACAGAACATTTTCAGTTTCTTAAGCTGGGTAAATTTACCAACACAGAAGGAGGAGAGGGTTTAGGATTACTCTGTCATAGCACTATATCTGTCAGTGTAAAATTGAAGTTTATTTTTTTTTTTTTTTTAAGGTACCTTTTCTGATGTGGTACAACTGGAAGAAGAGGTGTCTTGTTGCTTCTTGCATGTCTGGAAGTACAATAAAGTACCACTGCCTCTAAAAAAAAATATTTGAGAATATAAAAGTATCACTGAGGGGTTCTTTTTGTGCTTTATAAAAGTAGCTCTGAATTATAATAGCTATGTTTTCACCTGTATCTAATGAATGTAAGACAAAAAAATCAGAAGAGCACAAACTAAATTTAAAACAAACTAAACCAAACAAAAAAAAATCATCCCATAAAGTGGGATTTTGCCATCTTTACAGACCTTTTCCCTCTGCCTGGAATAAATGTCATGACTCTGTGACATTGCTGCCAAGTGTTCAGAACCTGGTTATTTAGCCCCATACTGGCTCACTGAGGATTAGAAGGGAAGAAAATGCCCTCTATGATTACCCAGTCCACTTCCTATAGCATTTCTGCTCACATTCCCTGTTTGGGTTCTCCTCCTTAGTTTGTGTGATTTAATGCTTGAGAACTGTCATACCTTAAACTGATTGAGCACCAAGGATCCTAGATATAGCTACAGCATTTTGAAATGAATCTTTGAGTGGCTGGTTTGAGACTGTGGCCAAAGGGTTATGTTTTTTAATTGACAAAAAGTTTCCAATTTCGTGGTGTAGGAACAAAAAGTAAATCAGGAAACTGGACTAGGTTGAGAGAAGGAACAATAGGCTTAAGGAATCTGTTCTCTTGTTGCCTTTAGATACTTCACAGGTAGATAAAAATTCTAGATTGAATGAAGCACAGTTTTTAAAGAACTATGGGTTATAATAACTTTGTTTAAAAAAATAGAAGAAGCTTTTTAACTCGCAATTTGGAATGGAAAAATCATGATAAGTTGCACCCTTATTTTGTGGCCTTTGCGGTTCTGCTTTTTCCTCCCTTCCTTGACCTCTTAAAGCCAGATGAGACACAGACACTAAATTTTTCATCCCATTCCTGAAGACTCAACCTTGGAGGGAGATTGACTGTTACAGATTTACATGGTATAAAGCGTTGATGTAGGACCAGGATGGAGAAGGGGAGTTTTCTTCTAGACCTGGAGTGATTCACATCAAACAGTGTAATAACTCAGCTTCAGCCATTGCAGCGAGTCACTGTCCTGAAGGCTTTGTGGTCTGCCACCGCAGTGGATTAAGACAGACTCTTGCATCTTTTCTTTGTGCATGACAAGTGATTTGGGAGAGCTGTGCAGCTGGCAGAGGAGAGGTGTGACCACGTCCATCGCCTTGACAGGCCTGACACTCTTCCAGCTACATTAGGTAAAATTAACTTATTGACTGGGGGCAGCCTCTAGTTTGTGCCAGGGGAAGGAAGAAGACCTTGAACATGATTTACCTTCATTCTTATTTTCATAAACTTTATAGTATGTGACTGTATGAAGGGTAAACATATTTTCTAGCAACACAAGTAGTTTTGTTTTATTCACACATAACTGTGTGCAGAAATTAATGAAATACTTATAAAGATGCTAATTTGTAGGACTTCTGATAAAACAATGTGGTAGCAGGACTCCAATGCAGGAAATTAATGATTATCGTAGTTTAATTATGCAACAAGCTTTGACAGAAGAGTTCCCACTGCCTGTGGGAGTCCGTGAAGTTCCTCACATCTCTGTACTTTCCACAGGCTCACAAATTTCTAATCTTGTCCAAAGGTATGATGGAGGCTTTGTGCTTTTCTAGGAAATGTTAGAAACTGGCCATTACCCAGTAGATGCTATCTGACCAGATCAGTGATCTGGCTGTATTGAGTAGGAGTTTGTAGGATAATTTTATTATTGTCCTGTCTGATTTTTTTTATGTGTCAGGGTGGCAGAACTTTCATCTTGTGGTTGTGCTTGAAATTCAGTAGGCTGGATATTGTTGTCTTTGCTCTGGAATGTCAGAATTTGTATTCCTGATAAACTCCTGGCTGTACATTGGTATTAAGACCGAAAAGGAAGACTATAGCTAGTTTTGTGTCCACGTGTGGAGAATGTGGCAATGAATTCCAGTACTGATATAAAAGCTTTTATTTATTTAGTCAGGCTTTTTCTGCTTCACCTGTTGAATCTTCTAGCTGTACAGTGAAAAAGAAAAGAAAGCATGTCAAATAAACTTTGAAAACCACACTTTCTTAAGAAAAAACCCAAGAATTTCAGTGGCTTTGATTCTTTGTTCTGAAAATTCAAGCAGAAGCAGTGTGCTCAGCACTTTTGAGAATTAAACCACTGCTTCAGATGCTGAGGAATAGGCACAGAATGCCAGCTTCAAGCAGTTGCTTTACAAACTCTTGCCTTTTGTAACAAATATCAGTGAGTACAGGTAATAACAGCAGCAGTATGGCACAACATGCCAGAGGCTGAAAAATGAAAACTCCTGTATGATAATGGGTTAAAATCTATTTAAATTTCTGTTTCCTGGGCTGATTCTGCTGCAGTCTGGATCAAAGAACGAACTGGCTGAAGAGCTGGAGATAGCAGGAAGATAACTATTTCATAGAATGATGGTATTTTTTACCAGTTTGTAAAGGCTGAAATTCATAGCCCAATCCTCTCCACAGAAGGCTAGAAGTAATTCAGTTTTTAAATAGGGGAACTCGAATTTATTAGCAGAGGTGTTTTGAGACCAATTTACATGGTTTCATTTGTGAGGCTTGAAAAATTGTTCCAATATGGTTGAAAGTTAGATAGAAAAACAAGAGAACACATAAATGATAAAATTATACCGGAGAAGGCCATTTACATGCATTTTGCTACAAGAGTAAATTGAATGACAAAATAAAGGTATTAAGTTTGACAGAATAAATCATAAAGGAGAACTAATTCATTAGAGCCTAACAAAGTTTTAAAAAGGGGAAATTCTGTCCAAACACCATTAGTAGATTGGAGCACAAGTTATGACACAATCTCGAGATAATATTTTTTAAAAGATGGTAAGATAAATACGAAAAATAAAATGTTCTGAAGATGTGACATAAGATAACTGATTATTTAAACAGAGGCTTCTGCTTCTAATATCAGATGACCTAAAGAAATTTTTTTTGGCAGAGAATATTGAGGAAGTTGTTCATTAAAACTAAATATCTCTATTGAAAAATTGTATGGCCTCAACTGAAAATGAAACTTTTGGAGTAGAGTTATGTCTCTTTGTGTATTTGTAGTTTGATGTAGTTTCATGTTCTCCTTGACTGGCACAGAATTGTTTGGAGTTTTTTGAATTGGAGTGATGGCAGTTTGCAGACATTTGTTAAAATTGCTTTTATTTAAGTACTACCACTATTGTAGTAGTAATCAGAATATAAGGAGAAAATGAGAGCAGCAGAATCAAACTATGTTCAAACTAAGCATTTTGAACAGATAGACAAAAACTGGGAAGCTAATATCTCTGTTTCCAAATCTGGGATGATTTAGGATATTGTTTTATTCCCAGTCAGCTTCTAGATCTAAAGCATGAAGAGAAATGGCAGATAAGGGTGAGGAAACATCATGTATCCACAAAAAACAACTTTGATCAAAGACCTGAACTTGCAAAAAAAGGAAAAAAAAGAATCCCCAAGCTGTGAAGACTCAGAAACTGAATCTATTTAAGGACAGAACTGCTTGAAGACCTGAAGTCTGCTTTGTCTGCATTGAGCCCAGAGCCTGCGTTGGGTTGGATTACCTCCAGAGGTCCCTTCCAGCCTAGGTTGTTTTATAGTTCTTTGTCTCTCTCTGGCCTGTTTAACAGAGGGCACAGAGAGGTGCCTGTTACCCCGGGCTTGTGCCAGGTGAACCCAAAGGGCTCGCAGCTCTCCTGGCAGTGCCTCGTGGGGTGGCACAATTTGGCACACAGAAATGTGCCTTTTGGGGGCCGTGCTGACTGGCAAGGATGAGGTTTGGATTCTCCTCCTGCCACAGGTGCTTTGCGAGTGAACCACTGAACTTATGCTCAGGAGGAGCCTTGAATGCAATTTAAACTTCCTTTCCTTGGGAATTAAGTGTGATGAGCTGTGTTTCGACTGTCGCCGTGTTCACCTCCGTGGGTATCGTATCTGTTTTTGAAGATGTGGCTAAGATGAAATTATTTTCCTTTTTCAGTCTTCTGGTCGAAATTATTTGAACCAGACCTTGGTTTTTAATGACACTCCATGTTCATTAGAACAGTATCTAAATCTGCTTGAAACTTGGCCAGTAGTAGTCCTCTCTGCATTGCTTGGTGCCTAGCAACCATCATCAGGGCCAGTATTTTCATCCACTTTCCTTTTGAAGTGTTTTCCAGTTTCTTGTAGCTAGGGTATGAAATAAAAACAGCCTGAGAGACACTTACCTCTGTATGTAATGGCAATAGCTGATTTTATGTACTTCAGGGCAAGCTTCCTGTGGTAGGCAGCCATCCAAATCATTCTTTATTATTCTAATATTATGATTTGAACTCCTCAAATTTAATCGCTTGGAAACCCTTCCCATGCAGGTGGTGGAAAGATACAAGAATTTGTGTGCTCTCTGTCACTTAAAAAAAAAACCAAAAAAATCACAGGTCATCTGCAGGGAGGAAAAGAAATAAAAGACTAGTCCAAAAGAATCACTTTCCCAAAGTTCCTTTTCATATGCGTTATCGAGAGGAAACGAGCACTCTCCAAATAAGCAGACAGCTTGCAGATACAAAGTTTTTCATCTTTGTGCTGTTCAGACAGTAATCCTATTTTCTCAATATTAATAACTGCGGTGGCTTTGGGGGGAAATCCACTCTTGCAGCAGATGTTAAACCAAAACTGCATAGCCTGCCCCTTATGTGCAGACTACTTGCTTTCTCTGCCAGGTTTCAGCTGGAAGGTGAATTGTTCCAGTACCATCCCTTTTTTTTAAATCTACATCCTTTTTTTTACTGCGTGAGGAAGGATATTGCGCCTGCATTACTCGAACATGTATCATGAGACTTGCAAATGTATTTGCAAGTGCCATTTGTCTGTTGCATAAGGCTGCTTTCCCTTGTCCTGGCTTAGTATGATTATTTCTCTTGGCAGTGAAGTAAAAGAAGGACATAAGGATGTTGCTTTCTTTTAAATCAAGCAGCTTTAAAGAGGCCCGGCCGCGCTGCGAGCTGCAGCATTTCGTTTCTTTACAGTGTAATAGCTCAGCCAGAACTCGCAGTTCACAGAGGTTCTGCAGAGGCAGCCCAGGCCACGCTGCAGAGCTCGCAGTTCGCTTGCACAATAGCAATACTTGCTCTAATGAAAACACAATTAAAACCAGGCAGGAGCCTCAGGACTCCTACTATAAGTTATTTAATTACAGCTCATGGATGGCCAGTGAGATGAGATCATTTCTGCCCATATGAGGCTCCTATGGTGATGAGTTATTTGTGACGATGAAACAGTTTACAATAAAATATCCCAAACAAACAGCAGTGTTAGAGCTAGATCCTCAGACTGTGTAAACTGGTGTAACCACACAGATTTCAATGAGACTGGCTGATAACTGTTTGAAAACAGGGTTTTCATGTTAAAAACCAGCTTAACTGTGGTGAGGGTGGGAACAAGCAACGACTGCAAGCTCTTCTTCCCTGGGCATTTCCTTATTTTGCTGTTTTTCTGCAGTCTTTCCACCTACATAGCCGTCTTTCTTCTCTAGCTGTCACACCAAGGAACAAAATCTATTTGTGCAGTTACAATACATTTTGGGAGGCTGTCCTCAGGCACTGGTTGCTGTAGCACAAACATGAACTAAGAGTGTGTTACTTGAGTCACGCGAAGTTGGCTGTTTGAGTGAGAAAAGATGATCTGCAAATATTCTTGCAGATGGTGGCTGACCTTTGCCTAATGGGGGTCTGGGGTTTCTTATCTGGTTACCTCACTTTGCTGAAACATTGCACTCCAAACTGGGGTTCAGGATTCCTTTCAAGCAAATTTGATGCTTACAGCTGTGAAATCAAATGTTCTGGATTAAAGTCTGGCTGTCTTATCCAGTGAGAAATACATGTCTGTTATCTCTTGCTGAGCCAAGGGTTGTTCTGTGTCTTATGCACAGATACAGTACTGCCAGGATGCATTTGTAATTCATTTTCTCACATTCACAGGTAAAATTTTAAAACACAGCATTTGTCATGTTGATTTATTTCCTTTGAAGCACCAGTTCTGTTTCAGAAGCACCTTCAGATATTAAAAACCATTGCTATGTATTGCATGTTATATAAGATAGGTAGTGATGTTCCTTAATTTGGTTGTAAGCCTTTGTTTTGGAATGTCCTACTGTCCTGGATTTGGCTGGAGGGGAGAAAAAATTTAACAATAGAGGGATTGGTTATTCCTCTTTTTTTTTGGTTCTGTCATTTTTGGGCGCCTCAGTGCACAAGGAGAAAGAAGATGAGGAACGTGATCACCAGAGTGTGCTTGTAAAAATGTGTGGCAGGAAGGTGATTAAATGCGTCTGAGATGGCATTACCATATTTACCATCATACTGCTCTTCTATGCCAGATCTTCACTTGAGTCATCCAGATTCTTGTGGTAGCCTGTTTACACAGAGATGGAGGAAGCAAGCCAGTGGGTGATTTTTTTATTTTTTTTTTCTTATAGAAGCCTCATTTTTAAGACCGAAAACCCAGCAATTACATCCTCTAATTCAGATCCAGTCACACAATTGCTTAAATCAGACTGGAACATGTGCATGTGTCACAATAGTCACTTTTTATAGCAGTGTACACTTCCAGTTCCTGCAGGAAAAGCTAGTTAGTCTCAGAGAGGAATTTATAGTTAAGATGAGAAAGCACAGAACCTGAAACAGCCACTGGCAGCGCAGTGTCCAGGGCCCTCACTCAATGCAGGGATTCAGATTCAAGTCTTCAAGCAGCTCAGCAGATTAAAGTAGTGGCTTCTCTACCCAGAAAATGCCCCAACCACCAGGCTACAGAATCATCCCTGGCTTTTTTCCTGCCAGATATATCCTTGGTGAGCTTAATTAGCGTGGAACAAGTGAGGGGAGCTGAATCCTTGTCCACAGTAAGGACAGTCACTAGAGATGTACAAAAGGGATTCAAGCCTGGTCTGCAGTGAGTCAGTCATTTGTACATAATGAGATCTCTCCAACAGGAAGCTTTGGGAGGCAATAATTCCCTGTTTGCTAAGACATTCTTTTAAAAAATTAAGATTCGCCTCCTTAAATAAGTGGAGTAAAGATCTGTGTTGGCGTTTCCCAAAACCCCGAGATGGATGCCATAGTCAGCTGCAGAGATTCCACTTAATGCAGTGGGTAAGGGCTCTGTTTTTCCTTCTAGGCTCCAGAATACCCTCATCTGTAAGAAAAATTAGTTTCCAGCTCTTGCAGTAGGAACCTAGGGACCTGTTTCATGCCTAGATTCAGTTGTCTGGGTCTAGGTGGGGTGTTACCTAGTGCCTCAGTGCTGAGTATGATAGGTGGCTTCACTCCATTTTATGTGTATGTTCTTTTGCTGCTGTTTCATTGTGGCCATCTGTGGGCAAAGGATGTCCATCTATGTACCAAATTACTTGTAGCTGGCTTCTTTGCAGTTCCCCATACAATGGTCAGAAAGAATTATGAAAGCCAGCAATAAAGCAATACCATTTGCGTTATTAAACTGCCTCTGTTGTTTTGCAATGTCTCAAGTGCAACAGGAAAAAATTTGGAAAAAGGCCTGTGTATGTTTCACCGTGATGTTTCAATTACTTTAACCCTTATTCAATGAACTATACTAAACTGAGTGCTTAAAAGCCTTATAAATTGTCACAAAAACTGTAAGCAGCCTTTTTGAACCCAAAGCAGGCTAATGAGAAACGCCGATTTAAAGGAACCACATAACTTTGGCTGAAATTAGAAATGAGACAAGAGAACATTTTACTTGCTTCAGTAGCTTGTGTGAAATGAATTGGTGGCCCCAGTCCAGTTTCTAGTAAATGTTTCTCTGCTACAGTAATAGTCTCTCTATAAATCATCAGTAGTGTCCACATCAGAAAAGTCACCACTGGTATTTGACCATAATTGGCTGAGTGATCATCCTCAGTGCCTTTCAAAGGAGTTCTGCTCTGCCAATGCTAAGAAACACTGGCAAGGAATATGGAGGGTGGGGAGGAAGAGGGGAGAGAATGTTTGGTGATGTTGGTGCAGATGTCCTTTGGGTAAACCCCCTCGATTTCTAATTCTGTAAAAGTTTCCTTTTCGTCCAAACTAAAATTCAATGAAAATGAAGAGAAGGGACATAAAGGAAGGTACTGAACTGCACAGTCCTGACTTCCTTCTGTTCTTATGACAGGCGTTTCAGTTATGCTGCTGCCTTTCCAGTGGCATGGACAATAGTGTCAGTAGTAATTCTATTTTTGGGTGTTCACAGAAAATGTATTCTGCAATTCTCTACTTTGTTCTAACACTCACTGGTGTTTTCTTTACCTTTAATGTCTCAGATTTGTTCTGAGTTGGCTGCTGTTTTAAGTTTTCCATATGGGCCGTACTGCTTTGCCTGCTGTCCCATTGTTTGTCCCAGGGAATCTCCACAATACGTGCCCCTTAATGGGAGCTAGTAAGGTATGCTTGGTCAAGCTGCCAGTTTGTCAGCATAAAAACCTCTTCAGAGTCTTAAAAATATGAAACCTATGTCACACCACTGGTTTAAGATCCACAGGACTGTGTTACTGGAGCACGTAGGACAGCCATTACAAATAGGTGAATCAGCTCAGATAAAATTAGATCTGACTCTGTCTTTACCAAGTCCTTGAACTAAACCTAGATCAGATTACATTTGAAGTAACTGTGAAGTCTCTCACATATTTTTAATTGGAATCACTCAGTCAGGACTCTGATATTTCCATTTTATTAAAGTTAATTCACTTTTGTTCACTTTTACGAAGTCTATACTTCCTTGTTCTAGTGAAGGCCTTTTGTTTGAGATCTGCACCATGGAAGGGTAACTTCCATCCAGGCCAGACTTGGGAGGGACCAGAAACTTCCCCGTGGAAAAATAATATTGAACCAACCAAATACAGCAAAGCAAGGAAACATGAATTCCCACGTCTGCTCTTGCCAGACTTCTTCTGTGTTAAAAGACCAAGGAGGTTTGGTAAAGGTTTGGGAGATCAGATATTTGGTGGGCTTCACAGAACCTCAAGTCTCCAACGCTTGGACCGTCACTGTTCAGAGTTAAAAAGGCTTGCCTTGATCGAGAGGACAATGCATGTCTAACAGCCAGTCTCTTTCACAGTGTGCTCCAGACACAGCAGTGTGCTATTAGCATTAGCAGACAGTTCTCTTAAAGGTCAGATGAAGTCGGAGAAGCATATTCCTCAGTGATAATAAAATAAAGCCAAAGCTGACACTTCAGTAGTGACGAGGAAAATGCAGACTGGTTTTGTGTGCGTGCATGCACGGGCACCTGAATCAGAAAGTCAGTCTCTGCATTCTTTCACACCACCACAATAACTTCATAAGGAGTGGGTTCCACAGAGAAACGTAACATTGGCACTTGTAATGAGAATGGGGTTTTTTTGTTTTCTTGAAACACTAGTTAATAAGCATCACTGAGCCACATGCTGTGTCTGGGAAACTGTGGCCTGTGCCAGTTACATTTGTTATCTTTTTTGCTTAAGACAGATTAAAATCATAGAATCATGGGAAATATCTGAAGACTAAATTCATGAGGAAGGATAAAGTCATGGTACATTTTGTTTTATCTCATCCTACTTTATTTCCATATGCTATTCAAGGTAATTAGTAAGGCTTTGGAGTGGCGTGACAGACGATGCTGGGTATGTCATTTTGATTAAGTTATTTCAGTATTTACTCTACAAACATGCTTAGTCTAATTGGGGCAGTCAGGTAAAAAGCGAGAACAAGCAGAAATAAACGAATGGCCCAAAGGCACTTCCTCCACAGCAAGTAATTCACGGCTGGATTTTGGAAGGCTGTTTTCTTACTCAGCACTACGGATGAGAAGTCCGAATTGAAGTAAACTGCAGCAGTCTAACTCAGTCATGTCTGCTGGGTTATACTGCAGCCCACAGTCTGGGTATGAGTTAAAAACCATGGGAGTCTCCTGCAACATAGAAAAATGAAGCCCAGGAGGTGCACAGAGCTGGGCGTGGATTGTACACCAGCTGTACTGGAGCACCACCGGAGCAGAAGTAGTCCTGTGTGGCGCTTCTCAGGCTGCAGGTGGGCCAGCAGCTGTGTGGCCAGCGACTGGTTAAAAAACAGAAAAGCAATCAACTTGGGTTGTTGTGACCCAAGCACAGGACCCAGCACTTGGCCTTGTTAGAGGTCTCTTCTTCCTTCCCCATCTAACATATTGGCAGATAATCCTTTTCAGAAATTGAAGCTGCTTCCTAATGAGGCTAATCTATGGAAACTAATGGAATTTCTAGAACATCGATGATAAAATATATTCTCTGTAGAAAGGTAGCTGTCAACATCATGTTTGTTGGTCATTTACAAAGTCAGGAATAAAGTGTCTTACTGCATACAAGAAGACCTTCAACACTAAAAACAAATTCTAGCAAAGCTGAAGAGACCTTTGGCATAAGTCCTATGAATGTGAATCATTGCTATCTTTCGGTGCAGGTGGCTCTTATCTCACATACTTGCTTGTGAATGCCTCAACTAGTTTCAAACTCACGATCAGCGGGCTGCTGCCCCTAGACAACTTCCATTTGAACCACAGTGTGGAGATGAATGTTCTGTTCCCCTTCCTGGTACAGATGCAAATGGCTAAATGAGACAAAAGTACAGAAGCTCCCCTTCAAAATTGCACCAGGGTCCCTCCCCCTTCAGGACTCTTAGGTGTGTGAGAGGGTGGATGCTCACAGAAAACCTTAGAGGGGCCGGAAATACGTGCAAGCCTGAATGGTGACTGGCTAGGGGGAGGTGGTCATGCAGTGTAAGATGTGCTTTGAAAACCGACCTGGCAAAAGAACAGCAGGTGGATCTCTGTGAAGGATCATCACAGAAGTGTGATAACTTCAGCCTGTGCTCCTGAGAGTTGTAGGATGCTTCTGTCCTTAACCTGGAAAGGCTGGCCTTGGAGACAAAGTCACAGAATAAATTAGGTTACTGGGGACTTTGCAGGGTCATCTGGTCTAAGCCACCACTCAAATTAGAGCTAGCTTTGAGGTTACATTGAACTTATTGCTCAGTGCCCTGCCCAGGTGAGTTTTGGTCATCTTTAAGGATGGAGATTCCACAGCTTGTCATTTTGACCACATCTGTGATGAAGTGTTTTTGCTAATATCCTATTGGAAGTGCTGTGGTAAGGTTTCCTATATATATATATATATATATATTAAGTCTGGTCTGAGTTACATCCTGCCATCACAGAAAGCAGATATATACGTAGTTGGAAACTGCAATTTATTTTAATAATTCAGAACATTTCAATACTATTTTTTTAAAAATTCCATTCTAATTTTTTTTTGTGGCAAACTGAATTTGCAAAAGTAGAGGAAATGCTTCCATTCTCAATAATTTTGAGGCATATAACATTGGGAGAGAAAACAAAGGAGGCGTCTGAACTCTTAGGGACTAGATAGCTTTTTCTATCATATCTCAGTCTTCAACATTTGTGTATTTCTTCGGGATACTAAAATGGAAGGTATTATCTCTTAAAGACAAGTTTGGTTCTTCTTCATTAGCATGAGTCTTTTAGGGACGTATAAGGTCACGTGATTCCAGAACTGCACTAAAAGGATGAACAAAATCCAAAACACTTAGATGTAATATTTCTATGCTAATATATACCTGTGAAAATCATACTGTTCTCTGCAGCAACCAAGCCTATATATAGAGAAAATCACTGTCTAAATATCTTTTTAATGCTCCAGGAATTCTGTGTTTAACTCTGTTATATAGGCAGTGAAGAACTAGAAATCAAATTTTCAATTTTTTATTTCAGATTATACATATTTATTGGGTTTGTACTGAAGATTCGAGAGGAACGTGTCATTTTCAGTTGCAATCACGTATGGGTAAAAGAAATGCTAGAAACTTTTTTTTTTCATGGTCTTCTAACAACAATAGCCTGGTGTCTGCTATTCTTTATGGCGTAAATCTCATTATATATATGTAGATATTTCTCCTGTGGTTTTGCTTTCTTCAGTGAGCCTCTTCTAAACAAACAGCTTTCTTTCCATCTTTTGCACCAGCTCCTTGATTTGGCCTTGGTTCACCTGAGCTGCTCCTTAATCTGACTTAATTTTGCTAAGATGTGCCTGCACGCTTTGCCCTTCCGTTGGGGAACTAAATATTCACTTCTTGTTAGTTTTATTTAAGTTCAGACCCACCACTGTTCTTGGATGGAGTCCACATCCAGACCATGCTGGTCTCCTTTCTGTGAACCTTCTGAGTAGCAACAGTTTTTGTTTCCTCCAAATGGAACTGATGCTTGTTGTTCAAGTAATCCTGAAAGGGAGAACATTACCATGCTAAGTATCATTGCTTTAGGAATGAAGATGGAACAAATAGTGTGAAATAGAATATCTGAGATGATGGCATTTCAGTCATGTGAGGAAAGCTATTTCATAGTTAAGAACTGGCTCATAATCTTCAGCATAAATACATTCACAGCTTGAATATTCCCAGATCTTCCATCATTTCTGTCAGCTTCTTAAATCTCATTAGAGCCTGGTATAGATGTGTCCTGGAAAATCAGGGAGCATGTATATCATACTTAGATCTGATGAAATAGGAAGCATAATTAGAATGTTTTAACATGTTTGTAGTTGCCAGTACATCATCAATCAAAGATTTAGCAGGAGTCTGTGGCCGGTAGATTTGGATGTGTGAAAGAGACCCAACAAAGTCTTTTTTAGTGTTTTTGTCTTTTGTGAATTTTTTTTTTTTTTTGAGTAGGCAATGAAGAAAACATGAAGAGATTTCAAAAATCTGATTTTGAAATGTAAATTTCATATTTCTTTGAGGTCTGACAATTTAGTTAGGGAGCAGTCCTATTTTGTGTAACCACATGAGGATGTGGGGGTTTTTTGTTTCCCATGATGGAAATTCCCTGAATACTAAAATGTTTTGTTAAATATATTATTTATTGTTATTGACTTTGAATAAAAAAAATTAATAATATGCTGATGGAAGCTGCTGGTCACTAAAGTTATGAGACATTATACTACCAAAGAAGATTTGACATAGGAGAACAACTTGATGATTAGACCGAAGCAGTAAAAATCAAATGTAGTCTTGTAGCACAAAATGCCTTAAGCAACTAACAAGAAGAAATGTTGGTATCATCTGGAAGAGCATGATTTGGAAAAAGCTGAGATGGTCATAGTCTGACTAGAGGGTGAGTGCGAATTTCCAGTGCGTCTTAGCTGAGAAGGAGGTTAATATGTTCCTCATGTCAAGAGAAGCCCGATAGATTGAAAGAGGTAATAACCCTGTTGTACATGGTGCTCCACAGCTGATGATCCTTAATGTTAGGTGGGAATGAACCCAAAGGGTGGGGAAAGTCATGACAGAAGGAGTGAGAGAATGAAAACCGTTATCTATCAGGCTGATTGTAGTAGTTTCACTAGTCCTGCTCACAAAACAAAGCTGAAGAGGAGGTACAGTTACCGCCTACAAGTTCTCAGGGAATAAGTATTACATAGAAAAATACTGTGTTTAAAGGATAATTTAGTGGTTTATAGCATTTCCAGGGAAATAGTTTATCATACTGTTAAACCTCATTTTAAATTTGCATTGATTTTATATAGAAAAAAATAGAATTTTTTTTTCCATTCCTTACAACAGCCCAAACAAACCCTGCATATTTTGAAGCACAGAAGGTAATCACTCAGAGGCATGAATAACATTGTCTCCAGATGTAAGTTCAAGTTATGCTGTTGGGCAAGGTCCTTGCTACAAGTCTTGGTGCTAAGGGAGTGGTGGAGGTTGAGCTGAGTGAAGGCTGAGCGTGTCGGTGAAGTAAAAGGAGCTCAGGTGTACCAGTACTGAGGAATGTTATGTACAAACACTGAGAAATTTACATAATTTCCACAGCCTATCCATGTTAAATTGATGTCTGTGTTTCTCTTTAGAGCAGCAGAGAGACTGATAATGTAACACCATACACCTGGCGTGTCCCACTCGAATATTGGAGACAGCACCACTGCTTTGGTTGTTTACCCTAATAGAGTCCAAAATCCATTGCATCTGCAGCTGTGACTCGAAGCAGAGTTTTTTGGTTTCTTAGGGGTTGGAATAAATGGAATATTGGTCACAGAGGAAGTAAGCTCATCACCTAATAGGTGCTGGAGATTTATAGGTTTCCACAAAACCAGCTTGAGTACATCCTCCGGTATCTCCTTCCTTGTGGGCAGTGAAAGCATTCCTGAGGTGCTAATACCCCAAGGTCCCTTTGGAAGTTTGTGAGGCTTTCCTGGTCCTTTCCTGTTCACATTTGTTTGTGGACAAATATGGCCACAGTTTAACACCAGGAACAACAAAAAAAAATCTAAACTTAGCAAAATACTGACAAATGCTTGCTTTTGGGAGTCTGTTTTTTCATATGGGTCTGCAAATCCCTTAAAAATGATTGCATAACAACTGTGAATAGAGCTGGTAAGGACTGCTTTTTTTTTTTTCATCTAAATGATTCCATCTGAAAATGAGTTCACTGGAAAGAAAGCTTTTGTAGGAATCTAGTGTTTTTGACAGAACTTAAATCAGAAGGGGTTCTGAAATCTTGGATGGGATTCCTGGCTAACAGCACTTCTAGCATGGCCAGTGTTCTGGCTGATGAAGCACTGATTTGGGACACAGGAAATAGGGGTTTGCATTCTCTTCTGATTCCTTCTGGGGATCTGGGACTGGACTTCAGCCGGAATGGTTCAATGGCTGGAAAAGTGTAGCTTTGTTCATTGCAGTGAGCAGGTGAAACTTGGTTTTCCTCAACCCGCAAGAGACTGGTAAAGAGGGAGGACTACGCTTTTCTGTCCCTGTTACTACTTATTCATACAAAACAGGATTATTACATCAGGAGGAAGTGGAAGAGAACGCCTGTGGCTGAGTATTCAGCTGAGTTTAGGCTGTCTAGGATTAAAAGCTTTGTTGTCCTGGCTGTGGGAAGGGGTTTTAAGATTCCACATTCTACATGTCAGAGGCGTTCTCTGCCGTGTACCTAGGTGGATTTTTACAGTACAGCACTAGGATTCCTTTTCAATTAAAAAAAGATGGAGTATTTTGCATTTTTGAGGCTAAGAGTTTTCCAAATCTTAAAAGCCTTACGTGGGAGGAAAGAGATTTTATAAAATTTCTGTCGTTCTTTACAGATGAAGTGTTGCTTCTTGAGGAAGGAATATTTCCCTGTTGAGTCAGTAACTGCTCTGCATGGAGTCTTTAGGGACAATTAGTGGTCCACAGGCCAGAGTTTGCAAGTCACTCATTTCAGTACTGGTCATTTTAGAGCTCTTACAGCTGGAGAATGTAACAAAGGTGGAGAGCAGAACTAGCCAGAAAACAGTTATATACCTGAAATCACAGAAATTAACTCATGTAATACTGTGTCAGGGGCTGTTAAAATAACACATTTTTCAGAAACCACATAACTATTTAAACTAATAACTATTTTCCACAGAAACCCCTGAAATGATGAAAATAGACGAGTATGTTCATCTCTTTTGCATTTGATGTATGTACAACAGAAATTTAAGAATGAGGTTGTGGACTGTTTTGCAAGAAAGGGCATAAAATGTTATGACCTTTTTGTGTGGTTTCATTCAACACCTGAGGTGCACTGTATTCAATCAAAGGGGTCAGTGCTGCATGTTCAATCTGTTGAAAGAGGAGTCACTTATTTGGAAGAGGGACTATTGTATTTATTTTTAGCACTTTGCAGAAAGATTTGGGAGAAAACTGACAGTATTCTTGATTGAGTATTTATTAGTTTTATAGTTAATTATTAATCAAAGGGTTTAAAGGCAAAAACTCACGGAAACCAAATGCTCAATCACGTTTAGGTTGGAAAAATCCCACCAAAGATATTGCAGCAGCATTTCAGTCTTTTTTAAAGCTTTCCTTCTGCCACCCCTTTATGCACTGCCTTAATGAGTAGAATGGAATATTTTTCAGGCAAGTTTGCTGATTTCTCCTGTGTGTTCTTAGGTACCTTTGTTCTATAAAGAAGGTGAAATTCACATCCTGTTAGAAGGACCAATACAAGGCCACACTTTGTTTTCCAGTGTTGAAAAAAAGCGAATAGAAGATTTTTGGTATAGGAGGGAAGGGGGAGAGAGACTGAATAGGGAAATAGAAACTAGAATCATAGAATCATCAAATAATTTAGGTTGGAAAAGAACTTTAGGTTAAATAAGTCCAACCCCTAATGCAGCACTGACGAGGCCACCACTACACCATGTCCCCAGGTGCCACCTCTACCCACCTTTTAAATCCCTCCAGGATGGTGACTCAAAAACTGCCCAGGACAGCCTGTTCTGGGGCTTGACAACACTTTGAGGGAAGAAAGTTTTCCTAATATCCAGTCTAAACCTCTCGTGGCACATCTTCAGGCCATCTGGTCTCATTCTGTCACTTGTTACTTGGGAGAAGAGACTGACCCCCACCTCACCACCACCTCCTTTGAGGTCTTTGTAGAGAGCAGAGAGGTCTCCCCTCAGGCTCTTTTCTCGAGGCTTAATAACCTGGAGTGGGAGTGACACATTGTATGACCTTGTGCAAAACCACTTGCAATTTCTCCTAACTCTGTATGAAGCTCTAGCTGAGCTGGCCAAGGAAAAAAGTGTAATATAACAAGAAAAGTTATACTGAGACCATGTTAGTTATAGCAATCTGAGATGAGTTTTGTGACAAAAGAAAGAATAACACCACAAATGACAGCTCTTTGAACTGTGTTTTTACATAGGTTCTCAAAGAAAAAAGTACATGATAGCACTTTCTGTCAGTCTCCGGCTAATAAGTTTTGAGTTTGTTGGCAAATTTTAATCAAAATTAGCATGTGGACAGGTATCTCGGAGGTGTTGAGTTCCTAAAACAATTATCAAAAAGGGTGGCTAATCAAAGCAGGGAAAACCTGTTAATGGCCCCACAGACAGAATGGCAGAGAAAACTCAGCCATTATCCCTGGAGTTTGGGAGGGGCCAGTCAGGCAGAAGCACAAGGGTACAAGTCAAGCAACCAGCCCAGAATCACAGAATGAACTAGGTCGGAAAAGGCCTTTAAGATCACCTGGTCCAACCTAAGACCCAACACCTCCTCATCAGCTAAACCATGGCACTGAGTGCCATGTGCACTCATCAGCAAAGAGCACGCACAGCTTTGGGCAAACTCGTGCTCTGCCTTGCCCAAACAAGACAGGTCAATGCGTTTTGGGGCAAATGAGGAATGTTGCTGCCAGGACATGGGGTAAAGGGACGTAACGAACAATATGGAGTAATAATGCAAATGTGGGGATAAGCAGAAAGTCTTTTGCAGGTAGCTGTTATTGCAGGTATCTGGGGAAGCTTGGAAATCTAATGGGAGTACAACAGGAAACATGGGGCGAGCTGAGCTTCTCATCATGAAAGTAGAGGAGGCAGAAGACATCTGGTGTAAATCTGCTGGAACAGCCTAAGGAGCCTTTTCCCCCTATTATTTTGCATGTGTTTGTTTGTGCACTGTTCTTCCTTTTAGGTAGAGCTGAATCTGGTCAAGGTTTAGTGCTTGTATCTCTGCAAAAGGGTCCTCACCCCAAAGATAGGTTCAAATTTTTAAAAATTTTACTTTAAATATTGTGTGTATTTGAAGACTCCATTATAGAGAAAGAAGATAATTATTAGGTTTAATTTGACTCTGTCTTGGTTGTCACATTCAAGTTTTCTTTGAAAATCGTAAATTAGAGATTTGTGCTATGTCAGAGACCTTTCAAAAGAGTCAGAAATATCCATATTCAAGAACCTCATGTTCTTTGGATGCTGATCAACATCTCTGTTTTTCCTGTGTGTCTCTCACTAGTTGAAGCAGAAAGAATGTGTCATGCTACCTTTCTTTTCTGTTTTCTAGTCACTGGGGCTGTGTTTGGAAGTTGGTGTTTAATTTACCTTTTCGTGCTGGTTTGTTCCTCACTCAAAGTCATAACTAAAGCTGATTAAATCTTTCCTTTTCTTCCCAAGAAGTAAGATGCTTCAGTTTTGATGGCAATTACATAAAATCTCGTCAGAATTTCAGCAAAACAGGTATGGATTAGTGTAAATTAGTGCTTGCACGAGGCCTGGGAGATAAGTGATCAAGTCCTTCATTTCATCAAAAAACAAAAGAGATCAAAACTTCAAATAGGTTTACTATGTAAATTTGTTATTTTCCTGCCAGTCTTACCAATATTCCATATGGATAAGTTTATTGTTTGAAGGTGATGGGTCTGTTTCAGTGAGACGGGCTAGAATAATTAAAAAGTAATAAACTGGAGAAAATATAGATCACTTTCTAATCTTAGCCTTTCAGATGGTATATCTTTATTTCGAAATGCATTCATCCCTATCTGAGCTGTTTTGAGGGAAAAAACCAACAGTGGTGGACTACTGTGGGTAGAAGAAATGTGGAGAAATGAGGTTGGAGCAGTAGGGTGGGGAGACAGGAATGAGGCTGGCCGGAGGCTGACAGGTCTCCTGGCCTCTCTTAGGAAGCAATTCTCGGGGAAGTGGTGCACAACCACTGCCGTGGAGCACAGGATGATTTCTAGCCTGCTTTCGAGAGCAGATGGGATGTGGTGATCACTCCTGAACGACCAAGTTCTGTTCAGCTCTCCCGGGCATCTCTGAGGGAAAGCCACCTTTCCAAGGGGCACGTGAAATGATTGATGTGAATCTAAAGGTACCTGCTGGAGCTTTGCGTGTTCTTTATGCCCACTTTCTGCTTTCATAACTGACTCAGACCTCAAAACTTGAAAGGCTCCTGAAATTGCAGTTCTTCTCAAAATGTGACTTTGTTCAAAAAGAAAAAAGGTGTGATAGGTTGTCATGTTTCTTTCTTGATAACTTCAGATCAAATATATTTAGATTACAGATATTTTTGCTGTCAGCCTTGCAGACTTAGCAAAGAAAGACAAGCCTGATTCCTTCCTACTTTGTGCATCATCACCGATAATACTCTGCAGCATAACTCGACTCTCAATGAAACTTATGCAAGCCCATGGTTTTACAGGTGCCATAAACTTCCAAATCTGGCTCTTCAATGGAAACTTATAAATTGATATATAAGCCAAAAATGAACCTGTCTGACTTTGATCAACATGTTTTTTCCTCATTGATAGGAAGAAGAAAAGGAACTTAAAGCAGCATCTAAGGCAATTAGGTATAAAAGAAGTTGTGTAGCTACTGTTCACGTTGATGGAAATATTTTTATGGGTTGCTTTGTAGAAGAGAAACCATAAAGAGATTTGTGAATCTTTCAAGTATATTTGAGTCAATTATAAGTTTTTAGTGTAAATGAGCTGCAACTCAATTATTTTAGGGAAAATTTTACTGTAAGTTTTAGGTGTTGCTAGAGTTAAACTGGCAAAAAAAAAAAATTGTTCCCACCAAAATGTATATATGTTCATTTTAGGTGTGTATTTTTGAGTCAGAAATTTTGCAATTCTTACCCCAGTCAAGGGACAAGAGTCCTGTAACTACAGAATTAGCTACAACTGAGCAAAACCACAGATGAGTCTAGTGAAGGAAAAGGATAAATATTTTTTTTCTGCTATACATTTGGAAGAAAAAAATACTTTTCCAGATGAATACCACTTTTACAGTGATACATGTGCCTTCACCTTGCAATTAGTTTTCTCAGCCTGAACAATGGTCCAGTGGAACTGGGGAGATGAGATCTAATGATGCACTAGAATGAGATCTATGTTCTTTTTGGCTACGGGTCTTATCAGCAGTTTTTCCTTCACTGTGCAATCTCTGAATTTTGGATTAATAGAGGGGTTTGTTGTGTCTTACACGCTTCCTGCTGTGGGACTCCAACCAGATGCATTTCCCTGCTCCTCTCATTTGTTATTTGAACACAAAGCTTTTATTTCTATGTTGCAAGGAAATGAGTTAATGTTGTGAGAGCTTTTTCATTGCCTTTCATGGGATAACTGTTGTTCTAACTATAAAATATAATGTAGATATGAAAGAAAAAAGAAGGGAAAAGAGAGTAAGTATAAAATTATTCTAAAGGCTAGAGGAAGAGACATATATGAAATGTTTTGAATTTGAATTCTACACTAATGCCAATATTCTAGAGGTAAATTAATAATCACTTTTTCTTGAGTGTATTTAATTTAGCTGATGCTCCTGGGCTTTAACTCCATTCCCCAGAAGATTCATGTGAATGTATGACAGTTATTTGTCTAAAATATCAATTTTCCTCTTCTATGGGAAATTTCAAAATTCAAGCAGAAAATAATTTCAAGTTGGAATATACATTTAACATTTTTTTGATTTAAAATTCAAAATACAGCAATCAATTTAGCGGTATCAAAACATTGTGATTAATTTTACTTCCACTTTTTTATTGTACTACCTCACTAAGTATAATATATATTATTTTTACATTTACAATTACTAGTTTAGGGTGAGAGTAGATTAATTGCTCTGTTCAACACCTGAAGTGGAAAGCTTTGACAATGTTCTGTCAGAAACTTAGTTGATATCAACATGCTGCAAAAATTTGCAACTTTGTAAAAGTTATTTTTATGTAAATTCTCTGCCATTGTAGGGTTTTTTTTGGGGGGAGGGAGGGAAGGAGGAGGTTTGGTGGGGTTTTTTTATTAAGCGTTAAAAGATGCAAAAGAAAGACTTATGTAGCTAAAAGAAGCACAGCAAAAATGAAGTAAGAGAGACAGGACACCACTTGATGATGGCTGTTCCTTTATTTTCCCTTAGTTCTGTACTGTTAAACTAGAAATAAGAGTTCACCTCTTCCTTCTGCTTCCTTCTGCTTCCCCCTACCCCTTCCAGCTGCCTCTGTGACTCCGTAAGTGAGGGAATTTTGCTCCAGCATAGCCAGAAACCCTCGCTGGGCTTTGCTCTGTCCCTCGGGCAGCGTCCAGGCCCCGGGTTGGGGCTGCTGTGGGGTTTGCCATGAAAGGCTCCTCGGGGCAGCACAGCCTCCCTGGCTTGGTTAAGCGATCTGGAGACAAAGGGAGTCTCGAGCATGGCACAGGGAACGGAATGTCTTTACAAAGCCATCCCACTTGGTGCCCTGCTTCGGGGGAGCTGAGAACGGGCACCTCCATATATGCCAGAACTTGGCTTGGGCTGAGCAACCTTTAACTGCGCTTTGGAAACAAAGCCCAGGAACTCAGAGAGTTCAAAATTACTCCTTTGAACCTCAGAAAACATTGCATCTCTGGAAACCATCCCTAGGATGGGTATTTGTCTTTCCCCAAGGGATGGAACAGAGGGAATAATCAAGTCGGATTTTTTTTCAGTATCCAAGTCCGTGGCTTCCTTAAAGATTATCACCACACTTGCAATTGCTTAGTGTTTTCAGGGGAGCTGAAGCCCGTCTGGACAAAAATCAAACTCTAGCAGAGTTAACACACAGTTGCATTAAGTGTTCTGTCTGTCTGCCTATGTTTGTATAAATTGATCTTATCTGATACTCAGCAGGTCAAAATGTATAAATTGCACTGACGGACGCCAGAACAAAAGGAAGAGGATAAGAATGATCCTTATAACTTGAGGCATTTTAGTTTTTAGTCATTTCTTAAAACAAACAGCTGCTAGTAAGAAACCCAACTCTCATTGTTTTAGCTTCCTTTGTATTGTTCTTGTTCATTTTTGGAAGTAATTTTCCACTCAAATTTGGCCTTTTTTTTTTTTTTTTTTGGTGTGCCTTTGTGTGGTGTCTAAAAATATGTTTTTAGGATATTCTAAATAAACCCACTGCTTCTTTATGTCACTATTTCAAAGGTCTTCGTGCACAGGGATGTTATTCCAGTTTCTAAAACACACCATGCTGCTATTAAGTGTTTATTGTGACATTTTCCCGTTCCCATTGATTCTGACATACACTGAAAAAGGTATATTATTCACTGAAACATGGAAAAGAAAAAAGAAGTGAAGGAATCGTCCTTATAGCATAATTTAGTGCTCTGTCTCTCTAAACACAGGGTCACGTACAGCATAGAATTTAGGGGGAAATATTTTTCTGAGCTGGGTGCTTGAGATAGAAGAAGACTGAACATTTTCATCAGATTATACTGCTACTGAAACACAGATTTTGCAATGTCCAAGATGTTTTAGAAATTGCTTTTTTTGTTGCCAAGTTACTCATTTGAAGCAACAATGTTCAAAAACTACCAAATGTTTCATTTTAACATCTTAAGCATTGAAAGTTTACACTGTTTAAATCTGAAGTTACTTTCAATTTCATAATTCCTTTTTAGGTTTACATCATTACATTTTGTTTTCAGCTTACGCAAAAAGGAAGAAAACACTGTTTCCTAATAGAAAGAATTAATGTTTCATCAGATTTTCCTTACTTGAAATGAATTCCTTTTTTTTTTTTCAGTTAATCCAAAGGAATAGTTTATTTTGTACATTGAAATGGATTCAGACTCCATATTTCATTCATTGTCTAATTTTTCCTGTGAAAGGACTCAGCCTGACAAGCAGTTTGGCCCAATCCTGCAGTATTTCTGCCATGGGCTTATCCCTTGAAACCTCTAAGGAATGGTTCTGGGGAATCCAGTAGCACAAACGCACGCAGATCTTGGAGTCAATAACTGTAAAACACAAGTGGTTACAATTAGACTTGATTTCTGGTATTTCAGTTTGCAGGGACCCTTACAGCTTTCTCTCCTTTAAAATAGTTGCTCCTGGGAAGAAAGATGATGCAGATCTCTCTTTCCACATTGCCCGTGTTGACCTGTGGTTAGATTTGGCTTTTTTGGTTTGGTTTTTTTTGTTGTTGTTTTTTTTTGGTTATGTATCCATGTAGTGACTAGGAAGAAGCAGGAAGGGCCATGTTTTCTCTTCTTTGTAACTCGCATTGAAAAATCTTTGACTGCAACAGCCTTCCCTTGCTTGGGGATGAGCCTTTGCACCATTTGCTTTCACAAACCCTGTTGCAGCGAGACACAGCTTGTCCTGCATTCCCGTCATGTCTTCAGTCCAAGGATGCCAGGGCCCTGGATGTGCTCAGCTGCATAATCTCCTAAGCTGCATTTTCTCCTGTTTTATAGGGTCCGTGTGCATATGGAATGTTCGGGGATGAAAATTAAATTCATTTTTCCCCTATCCCTTAAGCGCACGACAGGTGATGTAAACCAGCAGAGCTGCCACGCTTCCTGACTCTGCTGATGGCAGAGATTTAGGAAGGATTTAGTCTTTTATCTGTCAGTTTCTTTGAATATTCGGAGCAGTTTATCTCCTTTCCTGCTTTTTAGTCTCATGTTTTCATTGATTTGGAATATCTTCCCACTGCCATGTTTCGGTTGTTTTTGTTGCTCAGAAAAACCTGCTAATTTTAAAAGGTGATCAAAGCCTGTGGAATAGAAACACCCCGTAATTGCCGAGACCTTGAGGGGAGGTTTATTATTATTTTGCCTGTTACATATGAGCATCTAGGAAAAAAAAAAACCAAAAAACCCAAAAAAAACCCCCCGACGCCTTTATTTTTAGGCCTTGCTGATTCTTAGCCTTCGCTTAGTTGCCGGCTACCTGGCAACAGCTGATCGCCATGGCAACGGCGCTGCCGCTCCGGGCTGGGCCCGGCCGCGGGATGCAGGCCCGAAATGGCCACCGAGGGCCGCAGCCCCACGGCTCCCGGCTCCCTCCGGGTGCTGCCGCGTGCCGGGGCCTCCCGTGCGCTGCAGGAGAGGGAAGGAAGGAACTCGTTGCCCGGGGTTCGGAATTTTTTTGTTGGGAAATCGAGATCTACCCCCGTCGAATTCATCTCCGTCGCTTGAGTCGCTACCCGGACTCTCGTTACCTTTGCTCAGGTCACTGCTGCGGTTGCGTTGGCACCTGTTTGCGTTCCTCGCTCTGCTTGTCAACAGAGCTTTTCCTTTAGCTCCCTGTGAACCCTGCTCTCAGCCAGAGGCGCCCAGCCTGCGCTGCTGGAACGTTTCCTGGTTACGTTCAGATGGTTCATGCCTGGTACTGCACCTTCTGCAAGAGCCCAGGGGTAGTTTTGTCACTGGTGCTGCAGCTTTACCCAGAACTTTAGTGCCGAGGTTGTAAATTGGAGCAGAATTTCGACCACTTACTGCATTGAGGTGAAACTGATGCAACAGGAGAAAGCTATATGTCCTTTCGCAAATTAATGCAATACGTAATGCTAGTTCAGATGTAAGAGATTTTTTTATTTTTTGTGCTTATTTCACTGTCACTCAAAATGTAAAATTTAGAGTTTTTGAGTTTCTGCAATGTTGGCATCAAAGTTTGTTAGAGAAGGTTGTTGCACAAAGACTGTTCTCTCCCCTGGATGTTGGGACACGTTGCTTGGCTTGCCAACAGCTTTGGGTTGCTGCAGCTTCCGTGTCTTGGTCTTAACTCAGTGGAAAATAACTCAGGCCTGACTGCTTTTGTTTGCGAGGTGGATGCAAATTAGAAATTATCAACACACTTAATTAGGAAATGTTTTTATTGAAAGTCTTCTCAGTGTGGCTTGAGAAGGAGTGGGTGGATCCTACAGGTGAGCGGCTGGTGGCAAAGCTGGTTTCCGCAGCAAAGTTCCTACTTCTGTGGCTGTGGGATTCTCCTTAGGAATCCAGGACTGCTAAGGAGGGATGGGATCTACCTTACTGAGTGGGCCAAAAGTAACTTTTCCAGCAGGCTGGGTGACAACTTCAAGCTAGGAGCAGTTGGAGAAAGGAATAATGACCCACAATGAAGGGAAGAAGGGGTGCACTGGGTTTGTAAGCAAAGGGTGTAGGGTTTTGTAGACAGGAGAGAGCTCTTAATCCACAGCACTGAAGGAGGCCCACATCAAGCCTATGCACACAATAAGGAAATGCCTACAGGACAGCATCACAGGGAAAGCTTTCATGCCTTTTCTGGGAAATGAACATGACCAGGTACCCGTCCGAAGGGTCTGTCTGCTCATGCACGTGGTGTAGGGAAAAACCAGCAGCAGTTAGGGGTTTGTGTGCACTTTCAGAGCTACAGAATCATCTGAACTGCAGACACGGTGGGATAGCTCACACAAGAGCAGCACAGTGCTGGATGTGCACAAGCTCATCAGGAAGGATGGGCCAGGACAGGATAGGGAGAGTTAATTTTCATGTGAATGAGGTGGGGGAGTGCATGGAGCCTTCCCTCTGATGAGCCAAATGTGAGTTTATAGGTTAGGGCTATAGGTTAAGGAGCATTAAAACAAAATGAACACACACAAGTCCATGGGACCTGAGGGGATGCACTCATGAGAGCTGAGGGAGCTGCCCCGGTCATCGTGAGACCACTTTTGATTATTTTTTTTATTAGTTTTGACAGAAAGAATCAGTGTGTTATCAACATTTTTCTCGTACTGAATCTGAAACAGTAGCACTGTACCAGCTACTAAGAAAAAAATGAGCCCTATCCCAGCCAAAACCAGGACAAAGGTATGGCAATAGGGGGTTTCCTGCAGACTGGAGCATGCTGTAGTTTTTTTCCTCCGTAGTGTGAAAATGAAGTGATGTACTAATCATAACAGCGGAAGAAAAAGTAAATTCAAGAATGCTCTCAGACTGGTAATCAGAAGCTGAATTTGTCTTGGCTTTCAAAAAAATCAGAACCTACTAAACATTTGTATGTTAAAACTAAATCAGTGATATCTACAGAAAAACAGGCTTGTTTCTCCTGGAAGGTTTGTGGGTTTCAAAATTTGATTTTGCCCACAGAATTTTCTGTGGGGACCAAAAGGCTGCTCTGAATCATTCTTGTTTGAGAATGATACCTGCTGGTCTGCCATTCTTTTTGGGTTGATGTCAATGTAACCAAAGTGATCAAGAAACAGCACGTCATGAAGGTCTTTGATGTTGTCTCTGCCTTTTTGAATGTGTAAGGCAGCTCTGAACAAAACTCCTTAGAGCAAAGAAGCAGCCTTGGCACATGTGCTAATGGTCAGGCACAGAAGGAATGAAGTGGCGCAGAGCAGATCCAGCACGGACGGAGATCTGGGACATCAGGCTCACTCAAAAACATTTGCAAGGACAAATTCCTCCCAGAGCCTGCTTTCAGCACTGAGTGGGAGTCTCTGCCTTGTACTCATGAAGTGACTGACACCAGCAAATCTTGGGTCCTGCTGGGTTTCCACCACATATTCAAACATTCCCTGTCTTACCTGGGAAAGAGGCATGAAATTTGATACACTGTACTTGGCAGGTAGATCACAGACATTTGCCTTGGAATTCCTCATCTTGAAGGTGACTTGGTAGGTTTGGGACTTCTTTTTTTTTTAAATTGTTTGCATTTTAATGCCTTAGATATTCTACATGTTACTATACATTGGGCTCAGTGATACCACTTTGAGGGTTTTGATAACGCAGAAGTGAAATGTTTTTCTTTTTTACCAACAGTACTCAAATATGCACTCTTAAACCCGAGGTATGCTTCCCTTTGAGAGCCTGTAGTTGCCCATGAGAGCACTGATTTGATGTACTCATTTCCCTTTTCTTTCAGAGGAATAGAATACTCTGTGACTGGTCTGGTATTTTAGTAGCTGTCATCTCATAACCTCTGCTAAAAGTAGGAAAATACCAAGTGGTAATGCTCAGTTGCACACTTTTGAACTCGACTGAAATTCCTGTGTTAGTGCAAACTACAGAATTAATGACTTTGTAGAATACATGTCTTGATTTAGAAGATGTTGGGGGGAGAACTTTAATGTGCAGGTATATGTATTACAAGAAATGATGAGACCTAGTATTTTTACCGTTTGCTTTGCCTTCTACACCATTCCTCATTCATGGTTAAAATGCTGTATCATGTTGCATGTGAAATTATGTTGATTTCAAGCAGCTGCACTTAGTAATTTGGATTGAGTTTAAAAAAAAATGCTATAAAGCTACAGACAAAGTTCTGATTGATACTTGCTTTTTGAGAGTATTCTGTATAGTATCACTGGTTGGACTCCTCATTGTTGAACACCACGACTTAAATGATTTTGTTGTTCAAGATAGTGACCTACTTATGGGAGATTACTTTTAAATTTTGTAAAGGTATGGACTTATTGTAAATTCCTTAGCTAAGTGAGATAACAATCAGTACAGTCTCATTCCATCACTAATTGATCTTTACTCTGAGCCTAGATATCACTGTTAGATTGCTGAGGTTCTCATGTAAAGATTGGTGGAAATCCTAATAAATATGAATCTTAAAAGAATTTAATCAGTACAAAATACTTAAAAGGGTTCAATCTAATATTTATGAAGAGATTCTTTCTCATTTTGATCCAAAATCTACAGTACGCTTTGGAGCTTTGAAGTCTTCGGTAATAATTTTACAGTTTGTCAATCCTATTCAGGCCTCTGGAAAAGTTAATTGTATCTTATGTTAAAAACTTGTTTTACTCAAGAAAGACCTCCAAGAGTCTTATTTTAACACTTTAAAGCTGAGGTTATGATCTTTGTTGCCTCTACTTCAGTTTCAGGGCTTCGTAAGCCCTTAACACAAGGCTTGGGAACCTTCCGAGCCTTTTTGGTATCTGTAGGAGTTGTTACTGGAAGCCTTAGACAAACTTTGTAGTGGGAAAAAATATGTCTCTTTTGCTATTAAGAGTGAGGGAGCTATTGGAAAGAATACATAAACAAAAGAGAAACCTCTAATCATTCAAATGTTCTTCCTGGATAAGGAGTCAGCAGCACTGGGCTGCATTGTGCTCACGGTGATAAGACAGAAGATGAGTGATACCTTTGGAAGATAGGGAGGAAAGGATGGGATGCTGTGAGCTCTGCAAGAGAAAATTCTTTTATGGCTGAGAATATTCGCACAGACATCATTCTTTATTTTAGCACATAGCTCTGTTTTGGGGAGAGCCTCTGAGCATTCATGTGGGGTTTTTTCCCGGATATAATTACCCTGCTGACACAGTAAACACTTTATTCTCTCAATAACATAATCTGTCCAACAAGCTGTTGGGAGGATGGAAAATGCCTTAGAATGCATCCAAGCTACAACTCTTTTTGTAATTATTGCATTGTTGCAGGTGCTTGCTTGTAGTTCATCATTCCTTTGGAAATAAAAGCCTTAAAAATTTATAGAAAAATACAGCTATTACAAATAGGACTATTGCCGAGGGAAAGGACTGTGTTGTCCTGGTAGGCTTTTAGAAATATATTCGGGATTGTAGTTGTTAGTTGAGCCACAGTTGGTTGTCTCTTGGCACCTCAGTTCCTCAAACTGTATGATTAAAAAATAAAAGTGCTGCTTCTGTCTCCTTTCTGTAGGTCTGGCAGCACCTTTGTGTCAGGAGTTTCCCCTGACAGCCACATGCAGCTTCCTACCAGTTCTTCCCAAATTCCTCTTTGTCCTACTCTGCCTCTCCTACCCTGAAGTCTCTTGCCCTGGCTGTGGTGTAAACATACCTTGCAAATATGCAGCACTTACGAGAAGAGAAGGGGTATGGGAGAGTTTTGGGGAGAAACAAAACCTGAGGTGCATTCCAACAGCAACTTTGAGGGGCACACTTATAGTTTGCTTTAACTTTTTATCAATTGCCTGAAAGCAACAAAAGCAGAAAACAAGGACACTTTGGAACTGATCTTTCTTGTTCCTAATCCAATAAAGTCACTGTGTGTGTGTGTAACTTGCCTGAAGGGAGAAGTGGGATGATTCACAGTGCTAAAAAGAGGAATAAATACTGAAATTCTTTAGGAGAACACGTCTATGCAACTCTTCATTGTAAATTACAATTATGGAGCAGAGTCTGAATCCTTTTATTTTTAACCGTGAAGGGTTGACAGTGTGTTATGTAACTTCAAAATATTGCCCTCACGCTTTCCTCGAACATTTTACTTAAAACCCAGGAACAAAAACATATAAAAAGAGAAGTGCTTTGTGTTGTGTGCTCTGTAAGCATCATCAGCCTGGGCTGAATGTGCAATGCTGTGTAGTGTTGCTATCACAGATGCATTTCTGCAGTCAAAGATTTTCCCTTTCACAAGATGAAAAGGTATTTTCTTAATGTTCATTACAGTGTATTAAAACATTAGTGCTCAGATCCTTTCAGTGCATTAGAGAGAGCATTGTCATTCTATTTTCTCATCAGATGAAATAATCGTTTATCTGAAATTGCATTACCTTCAGAGAAAACAGGGAAGGATATGGGCTCAAGCTTTGACAATCAAGGCTTACTTTAGATAATGCAGTTAACCACTTGAAATAGCAGAGTGAGGCATCTGAGCCATTGCCACGTAGCAAAACAGCAGAAGATGGGCAAGGCTTTTGACTTGTTCTACAACACTGCGTGTCTATTTTAAGACAAAACCTAAAGCAAAGGTCAGTCTACTTGTGATAAACTTTCAAGCTGACTTTGCATTAATAGGTGAGAGAGACAAGAAACTGTTAAGGAAAAATAAGAACATGGTATTTTCATGACTTTTTTTTCTATTTTTTACAGAGCCACAGATGTTTGTGGCACTCTACAGACAAATAAAACAAACAGGTCCTGACACTGAGGAATGAATACTACAGTGAAATATTACACAAAGGGATAACAGTATTCACAGAGAGATTGGAGGAAAATGTTTTCACAGCAGTGAAGTATCTTGAAATGTGTTTATTACACACATTTTGATGTCTGTCTAAAAAAATGTCAAAGCAAAGATATGCTTAATACTGTAACTGGTGTCCCAGAATGAGGGTTGAGCTGAAGGTCACTGGTGGAACGATGCCCGGAAAATTTAGAGCCATCAGGTGTCTGGAGATGGAGAGATGAAAGGCAGGATCTGGGAGAAAATTACAAGCAACGGGCAGGGCATGGCAGGAAAAACCATGGATTCCGCTAATCCCCAGCAAGTGATACTCAAACTATAGATCCCTGAAATTTTCATTGTGGTTGCCAACCTGGGGAAATAGATCTGTGCAAGACTAATCAAAGACTCCATGCACTTCCAGCCTCTTACAAAAAAGTGTCTGTTTTCTCTCCCAGTTTCTTGTGAGTGAAGGGATAGTCTGTCAAAGGTAATGGAAGTGACTGAGCAGTTGGTGCAGAGAAGGAAAGAGCAGGAGACAGCAATGAGCTGGGTTCAAGCAATCAAGGGAGGGAGCATTTAGACCGTTTAGCCTCTGTGGAAATGAGAAACTTAAGCAAAGTGGGAGAATTTTGTAGAAAGACCTTGCTCTGCTGATCACAACTTTGGAGCACACTGGATTGGGGAAAATGTCTTTTCTTTCAGACAGCTTCTGTCGTTTTCTTCCAGACAGCTTCTAGTGGGGCTGTTCTCTGGGTGCTGTGGTGGTAAACTTGCAGAGTTGGTTGAAGATGTTCAGTTGAGCCCTCTGTGAGTTTCATGACTAGAATGTTCTTGCTACTTTTCATTGTGAAACAAAACGACAGGGAATATTTTCGAAGAAAGTTTCATTTTTACCTGTTCTCCAGGAACTGAAATAAACTCTGCCCATAGAAAAGAAAATCTTCTGCAGAGATCTGCTGTTTCTTGGAAAGACTATTTCCTGTTTGATAGCTGTGGCGTTGAGTGTCTTTAAAGAGACTTCCCGGTGATGTGTAGTTTGCTTATTTTCTTTTGAATCCAAATGCATGAAGATCAAAGAATTGAATTCAATTTCTGAACAACTTCTAAAGTACTTGAACCTGGACAGAAAGAGAGTGGCATTATCAATTGGCAGAATTTTATGTACCATGAAATTGTTAGTGATCGTCATCTGCTTAGCAGTACCTCTGTGTTGAAGTGGAGATGGGGAATGGAGTAATGACTGTATATTGAAAATAAAACTCCGAATTTAAGTGGACTATGAAAGGCTTTGGGAACTGTCTGCCAGATGTAGTTTAGTCAAAATAAAGACATTCATCAGCTTTAGGGGGCTATCATTCAGATATGTGATTTTTCAGACAGGAGTGCTGCATTGAAAATAAAAACACTGTTATGGACGTGCTTTTTCCAAATGCATTTTGAACTCAGGAATCTTTTAATCCTGATTTTTAGTTTGTTGGGTTTTGGGTTTTTTTGTTTTTTAATCAGTCTGTCTATGGATGTTCCTGAAGATTTTAGAAATAAAACAATGTGCTTTTCTTCTTTGATAAGCTTAATTTTTTGAGTAAATAATTTTAAAATTCATCTGAGTAAATTTAGCATGGCAAACGAGAGCTGGAATGCACATTGTGTGATGCTGAGGGGTGTTTTTCTTAACTAAGAATAATAACAACCTACCAAATCTATTTCATTGTATTAAAACAAAGATAATGTCTAAGGAAGGTCAGTTGCTTCCTTTTCCACATGCAGAGGAAAATGATACTTTCCTGACTCCATCCTGAATTCCTTAATCAACTTTCACTCGGTCATTATTTAAACAGACACTTGACTAACTTCACACTGACTGAAGAAAGAATGAATGAAATTGTGGGAACTTATCCCTTGAGGCTTTTTCATGGTAATTTAATACAATGTAAGTATATTTTGGGATTAGGAGAGAATTCCATTGGAAGGGATCATGTGTTTTTGAAGTGAAGAAAGTACAGTTAGCTGCCACAGAGTCATTCTCAACAACAATTTGCGTAATAATAAATAGTTTACACTTCTATAGGTCCTTTCAGCCAAGAATCACGAAATGCTTTATGAAAAAGGCCGCATATTATTTATCCTCACTTTGCAGATAAGAAATTGAATTAAATAGTATTTGAAGTGCAGGTTGAAGGTCTCAAATGAAGCAGGCGTATCCAAGTTCACAAATAAACTTACTTTTTAAACCATGAGACCATCCTGCCAATCCTTGTGACACTTCTTTTTAGCACACAAACTTCAGCAGATTGCAGTGAGATTTTTCTAAACTGACAACCATTTGGGCTTTATGGGTGGCTGGTCTTAATTAAGCGAATTTGCAATCCTTGCACAAACTGAGATTTAGGTCTAGTTGGTAATTATATCTTTTCATTGATGACAGGGCAATCATCAATGTTTTTGGATGACTGAACAGATTCACACTTGGCTGTTAGCTTGACCTCTCTATGTGAGCTGATTATTTTTCTTTTTTTTTTTAGGTTTACTCAGGAGTCTTTCGATACATATTTTATGAGTTTCATATCTTCACACGCAATTTAATGTAGTTAAATATTTCAGTCACTAATTTCCACACAAGAAAAATTGCATAAATTATACTCAAGAATAGCTGGATCCAAATCTACCAGAAAAGTTAAATTCTTGCTGCACACTTCCACTCTCCTTCTAAGCAATTGCACAGCAGGGGATTTAAATGGACATTTTGACATTTAAGTTTGTGGTTCAGTATTAAAGGCAGGTGCTCTAACTTCCCAAGCCAGCAAAAATTAGGAGTCTTAAATTTAAAAGTCTAAGCCCCACAGTATTGTGCATTTGAAGTCGATGGGAATGCATGAGAACAGATTAGCCTTCCCTTCCCACTATTAGCGTCCTTCAGCTCCACTTTTCCTTCTGAAAAGCATATTATATATCTTGGGTTCATGTTCTCCCAGTTCTTGTTTTTTGGTGGTTACTTACTGTCACTCTTTTATTGCCCTCAGTTCTCTCACATTTGTCTTCCTTGTCCGTGTAACATCGTAATATCTTTGAGAGAGGCGCTGTCTCAACTGATGTAGAAATATGATCCTTGAAGTGATGGGAATTGAACTTCCATAAGCACTCTCAGTAGCAAAAAGATAAAGCTTCAGGGAAAACAATAATTCCTGCATCTTGGGGTGATATGGAAAAATATTACGCAGACTAAAGTTCTGCAAAGCCTATGCAGAAAAGTGCTTTAGCATTTGTGTCAGTCTCTTTGTAAGACTGCTGCACAGGTCCTAAGTTAATAATTTTCTTAAGCACTCTTCTGTATCCAGAGCCTGAATTATAGTCTGTTGCTGTATGTTTATTTTTTCAAACAAAACCTCCATTAAAATGCAAGTTCTCATCGCTGTTATTTGTTGTTATTTGGCAAACTGCATAGAGAAGTCACTGGAGAAATAAAAGCCAAAAGGACAGGTAAAATGGCATAATTGACAAGCATCGAGAGAACCCCACTGGGACTAAATCTCATTGACATTGCTGTAGAACTGAACTGGGTAATCTCTTTCCTGATTTCCACCTTGCACGGAGAGAAGTCCTGTCCATTAGCAGCAGAGAAGAATCCCAGCTATGCAGTTTAAGTATTTTCTTTATTAACCTTTGGGAAGGTCTATTTATGCTCCCTATTGTTCACTTGTACCCAGCAAATGAACAGTGAGGAAATCCCTTCTTAAAAACAACAAACTTCAAGCAAGAATCCCTCTTCATGACTGTGGAGGCTTTTGAAGCTGGGGACAATCTTTGTTCTGAAGCCAAACTGAGCTGTGTTTGACCTACACACCAGTAATGGCTCTTTGGTGTTACTTTCGCTATTAGTTTTATGAACTTTGGAAATTAATTGCATTGGCTATAGGCAGGCTGCAGGATGCAACACCTTGGTGTGACCACGGTTAACTGATGTGGTTTAGCTGATCTGATGGATGACATAATTCACAATGATAGAACAGTTTTGCCATTCCGCCATGTAAACGAGGACCCAGTGGTTTGAAATGTTAAAACAAAGTAGCTCAGTATCTAAGAGACCAATGACACATTGGGATATTAACTGGATATACAGTTTATCACATAGATTTTGATTCTGCGTAAGCATGAATATAAAGTATGTATGAGAGATCCTTCAAGACTTGAAAACACAAATCACTTTGTCATTAGGTAAGCATTAGAAGTCTGCATTCAATTCAGAGATCTCACATCAGATTAGGTTGTTCTTAGGGAGCTGATAGCATCTGGGATTAGGCATTCTTTTTCATTTGTAGAAAACTGAAAAGAAACACTCATTCATCATCAGAGAGTATGGCTTCTGTGGAGCTGTATTATTATATAAACCCACCAGAAATTAATTCACAAAGGATGCCTGCAGAATACTGCCACAGGAAATGAGGACCAAGGAGACCTTCTGCATGGTTCTGTCAAGTTGGGGATGCCAGGAATCGAAACAACACACGTCTCTGCTTGTTTTCATGCATGCAAATAGAGAAGCTGCTAAACAGACCTCTAGGTTTTAACATGATCTCTCTCAGATTTTATTTATCTGTTTCTCTCCAGTCTTCAGGTAGTGTTGAAGTGGCTGCTATGGTAACTTGGGATCGAAAGCCAGCACAAATTTTCCTGTTTTAAAGATTTCCTTTTGCTTTTGACATTCTCCCCATACTTTTACCAGAGTCATATTCCAGAATTCTAGTAACAAATAAGTAAAAATAGTTAATTAAAATTGGGGGGTTTTGGTTTTTTCTCAAGTGGGAATTAACTAGGCCAAGGAACAGCTGGATAAATTGGTCCAGATGGAGGAAGGTGAGAGACAGAAGCTCTCACTGTACACCTTCAGTGATGTATTGTTGTGACATTATTGGACAAGGGTTCAAACAGGGTCCTTTCAAAGATCTGCAGTGAAAAGATGACACTAAGAATCATATTTGCAGATCACAAGGCTGTCAGTAGGGTCTGTATGGCACAAGTACCAAATGGCAGCTTACAGGATTGATTTGGACTGACCTTTATTAACTCAGTAAGTTTAAAAGCAGCTGTGTTAGCATCTCCTCATTTGGAGATCTATAATAAATAAATACATATATATATATATTTATATAATGGCTGCCTGAAAGCTATAAAAATGAGGGATTAAATAAAACAAAATTTTACTAAAAGGGATTCCCTAAACAATTAGATTTTAGGGGTGAACTGATCAAGAGGAATTATCCTAACAATAAATTTATTACTTGATAATTTAAAAATAGATGCTGATAAATTTAAACGTGCACTTTCCAGTACTGTATGCTCAAATTAGCATGAAATTGAATTGCCGTTTTCCTGCCTCTATTTAGTCTGTATTCTCTACAACAAGATTCTCTTAGCCAGAAATAACTTGTCTCATAATGTTTTCCTCGCTGTTGTACAAGTTCTACCCCACTTCACAACAAGGTGGAATTTGGTCTAGTTCTCATCTGGTACCAGAATGCTTGCTGGAAGGAATAAGCCAATTTTATTTTGGTTCTGATAGATCTATAAGATCAAGACAACTGTGTCCCCAGTCATGACAACTTCATTTATCTTTCTGCAAAACTTCCTGGGTACTATTTGTTCTGGACTTCAGAAGCAATTAGTGGGAAAGGGCGGAAAGAGTGTCTCCTGTCCTGTGAGATGTTGCAGCATTTAAAATACTGGCTCAATCTGTAGATGGACAACCCTTTCAAAGAAAGGAAAGATGCTCCTCCTAGAGCAGTAGGAGCTCATTTTCCATGATAAAGTCTATGCTTACTGAAGCAAAGTTATAAACCTCCTGCTCTGGTTAGAATATGAGTTCTCTTTTACTTATTTAGATTCTCTTACTGCCAAACTGAGCTTGGTAAAGCCATTCTCCTTTTTGCAGTATCTGTCTTTGTTGATACAGACATAGGTGTTCATTCGAAGTTTTGACTTCAATTTATCAGCATCTCTCAGGAGAAAGCCAGCAGACATATAATTGAAAAATCTTTAGCCAGCTTTCAGAGGTACTGTAGTTGAAACACCTCTCTGGTGACTGGTGTCAGACTTTGGACAGGACTCTTTTGTCTCAGAAGATGCGGTTTTCTGTGTAATGGACATCAGAACATCTACCTGCCTCATATAGAAGTTGTGGGGGTGAGGGAATTTATGTTTGTGCCTTGTCGGTTTTCTTCCTAAAGCTGAATGCTGCCTGAGAATGAGAGTGCTGACCTTGAAATTGGATGTAGTACTGTTATAGGCAAAACTTGTCACCGAGAAAACGTGCCAACCCTCTATTTATCACTTACCCAGCTGTTCTGCTGAATTACAGCTCCTTTAAAATTACACTCCAATTCATCAATAATTCAGCACTGAAGTCTTATGAAGAAAACGCTAGATGCCATTTTGAATAGCTCCACTATCAAATGATAAGCTATTCAGAGGGGAGAGCGGGAGTACTGCTGAGGTGCTGGGTCTGTGTCACCAGGGGAAATTGAGTTCGCGTTAGAGAAAGCTGCCACACAACGGGGCTCAGGAGGCTGTTTCACAACAGACCTTTGGTGGACACAGACAGAATGGCGGAAGGGGAGAGGGAAGCCTGTGGGGTAAATATATCGATGCGATCTTCTCGCAGCTCTGCGGGCTTATCTGGGTCTTTAAAGCCCGCACAAGCAAGGCAGATCAGTGCCTCGCCCGGCGGATCGCGCATGAGCGCGGGGCTCGGCGCGGCTCCAGCCTCGCCAACGCTGCGATTAGTCAGCGTGCGCTCAGCAGCTGGGTGTGCGCTACCCCTGGCCCCGGCAGCGAGGGTTAACTCTTCTGGGGTGCTCCTCTGCCCTTGTCTGCAGCTCTGGCCTGTGCACCGAGGGCACCTGCTCATCCTGCAAAAGCGCTGGAGAGGGGCGGCTGCAGAAGCGCTTTTGCTGTTTTCAGTTCTGCTCCGGCAGAGTCATTTCACTAGCACTCAGCATCTTGGGAGACTGTCCTCTCTGCTGCTCCCTCTCCCTCCGTGTGTTCTGCTGTGTGACAGAACATTTGTAATGATGTATCCAGACAGGAGCTGCGTGTGTGCAGTAATGCTGTAGTAACGATGGGTGAGACAGCGCATGGTAAATCACGGTTAGATCAAATGGATCATATCAGTGCAAATGAATTAGCTTGTACAGTAATTCATCTGCCTTCACTTCTGCTTTACACTGAAGTTCTGATGGGCTTTTAAGCTTAAATATAGTTTTGAACAACATCCCAATATGTTGTAAATTTTCTTCTAATGAAAAGGTATTTGTGAGATTGAGAGGACTTTGGTCAAAAATACTCTATGTTTATACTCCAGCTTTTTATCTGATAGAAGATGAAGAAACTGTCTCACAAAACAGTTTTCATGCAAAATATCTGACCTATGGAACCCCCTCAATCCCCTGCAACACTTGAAAATCAGCACCAAAGTGGAAGCTGCACCCCCCACGGCTTGTGCGGGTCTGTGTGCTCCCATACAAAATTCGAGGTCTATCAGAAGACAAAGTTGTCTCTTTTTCAGGTCTGGTTGTGCTTGCTTTTCCACTTGATGCTGGTGATGCTGGTCTTCTGTCAGGCGTATTTTTCTCCATGCTCTCCCTTAAGTCCCTGAATTTTTTAGATTTATCTACCTCCTTTCACCTTAGGCTTCCCAGGGGATTTGCTTATTGTTCCATTTCTTGAAGAGAACAGTCTTTAGAGTCCCCGGATTGGGTAACAGCTACACTTCTGTTTCAGGGCCCACCATGTAGCTCTGAAATGAGCCGCTCTGTGCAGGTGCTATTTAGCTCTTGGTGGGAAAACTCACCTTTGCCTCAGAATCTCGGTCCACTACCGATGTTAGCTGTGGTTATTTATATGTGGTAATGCCTAAGAACAGCAGCCCTGTCCTGCCTAGACAATCATTCTGATGCCAGCAGAATTAGAACAGTGCTCTCACACATAAAGCGCTCTCCATTTCTTGTTTTATTCTGTTTGTTTAAACAAGGAATCACTCATTTAAACATTAAAATTCAGCAATACTAAATAAATAACGTAGTTTTAAAATGCAAGCAGATTAAAAACAGAGGCAGCATCCTACTATCCCTCTCTCTCTTACACATCTACAGGCTCAGAAGGGAGGCTGGGGAAGACACTGCATTAATAAACATAAGGCCAGAAGTAATCATTAAATAAATATCATTTTAAAAATCCCCTTGATATTTAAAAAATGCTGAAGGCTTTTGTTTAATAAAAAATGGCTAGGAATATAAGATGAAATGGATGCTGTAGAGCAGTGAATTCCACTATCAAGAAATCAGCCACGACGAAGTACAAAGACCCAACATTTCAACAGGCAGCAGAGGAACCCCTGGAACAAGGTCAGCACCGAGGCTTCTGTGCTGTAAAGGGTCTTTCCAACTGGGGTTTTAAACCTTAGTGAGATCACCTTGCAATCAAAATACCAGTCTGACCAGCCCGCAGAAAGCACTCGGGGCAGACTAAATCTGATGGCTCGCTGTGGAACAGAGGAGCAGATGGGCTAATCCTTCCTGAACGAGCTGCGAGCTTGGGAGCTGCAGAATCACAACCCCTCCGGCCACGTGGTGACCAGGGCACGTGTTGCTGCTGGGAGGTTGCAATAAGTAAAGGCGCCACAAATGCAAACTATGCAATGGGAAAAACATTACCAGTCGTGTATTTACATCTCTTTCCAGGGAGAGTCAAAATTGATGGCAGGATTCAGCTTGCTTGTTTGCAGCTTCTTTGAGCTGTTGGGCCACAAAAGAGGGAGCCAGGAAGGGAAGTGGTAAATTGTCTAGTTCCAAACTGATGTGTTGGCCTGGTATGCTCAAATCATCAGAAGCTTTAAAGAGAATAATACCTGTTTTTAAAGAAAATAATACCTCTTTTTACACATACTGAAGGTTGTAGAGTGGGAAGTATTTTCCAAATATGCACAACATGAAATCTTTTGGGAATTATAAGACTCAGAAGTAGCTTCTTATTCAATAGAAATAGCTGACAGATCAATCTGAACAATGGCATATATAACAGCAGCTTGTGCAAAAGTAGCAGAGCTAGCTTTAAAACTGAGTATCTTGGCTAGCAGAAGCTCTTTAATCACAGCAGCGCAGAGTTCAACTCAAGCTAACTGCCCCAGTGTTTTCTGAGCTTCTCACGGGAGCTTTGCAGTTTGTTTGGCACCCTGGGATTCCCAGCCGTGCTGGTGGCAGAACATCTGGAAGCTGTGCTCAGGCATAACTGTGGGAACGTGGCTGTTCATAGATTTTGCACCACTTGTGAGTGGGATCTCCACATATGCAATGATCCCCTACAGCAAATCCAAAGGGGTTTGAATAGTTCATTTCTCCTCCCGTGACACATAAGTTGGAATATTTTGCAGTTACCATGAGCTCAGTTGTAGTATCTGAGTTGTAGAATTCCAAGTTCTTCTAAACGAACGTGTTGGTGGTGTTCCTGGCATCATATGGGCAATACTTGATAATGAAGAGCATTTTTGCTCATAGATGGTGTGAATCCAGAATACTCATTTTTTATAGACCTTTTACATCTAATTGACTTTTATTGCACCTATGAAATGGAAATGCATCAAAGGGCATCTCCATTTCACTTATAAGACTAATAGCCAATTTTCCATTCTATGTCTTTTGAGAATTCTTAATTGTCTTCTATAATTAGGCATTGGGAGTGTAAACAATTATATTAGATTATAAGGGCTCTTTTTGAATACATATTATACTGTAAATACGTGAGTGTTGCCCTGCTGCAGCAGTGTTTCCTATTTTCCTTTTTGCATTGAATTTTACTTTTGTACTTCCTGTTCCTCATTCAGTTCTGCATAATTTCTTAAAAGGTAAGGTATTAAAACAATCTAACCGTTTCTAACACTTGCAAATAGTGGTCCCCAGAATTTTTAAGGAACCTATGGAATATCAAGGCACTCCAAAGGGCTATCCCAGTTTTTAATGTAGAATAGTTACTGTTCTGTAGCATCTGGAGACATCACAACCCCTATTTTTCCTGGTTTCTATCTTTTTGGCTTCCCCCAAAAAATTCCACTAGCAAGTTCACACTCCTACACTTTTCAAAACATTACTGACCGGAAAGTTCTGCCAGTGGAGGAACATCTATTTTACCCCCCAGAGCAAAACCAGATAAAAGCAGAACTATCCCAAGGTATTTTTTATTGAAATGCAGACTTGGTATTGTTTGGTCTATTTGAACTCACGTAACATTTGGCAAAAAGAGGGGTTTGCCTTGAGTATTTCATTTGGGATGCCAGTGGCTCTCGTTTCTATCTGATATTCATCATGCAGTTGGTGGGTATCATCACTTTGTATTCAGCCTCACCTGTATTCCTCATGTGAACTATCAAGTGGAAGGTTTGTCTACAAGTCTTACCTTTCTAGTATTCATCTCTGCTTGTTTTGAGGGACTGGTCAGTCCATCCAGTCTGTTCCAGTGAATAGATCATCTGAGCTTTGGAGTTGTAGAAAAGTTACTCAAGTAAATGATCAGATAATATTTGGACAGCCACATGATACCACTTGGCTCTGAAGGACGTACTCAGCTGGAGGAAGGAACAAATTAGCTCAAATAAGCCTTAAATTGGACTTGATGGGCCATGGAGACAGATCTTTGTCCCAAGGTACTTGAAATTGTTGCTGTTGCTTTATAACACGTGCTGAAACACGTGCTTTTGTCAAACTTCCCCTTGTGCCAGGCTCCTCTCCCACTCCTGATTTCCATAGTAGCTCTTAGGGCATGAACAGGGAAGACTTTGTGTCCCATGATGGATGGGCCTGTACGGTGTGCAAAGCACATGCTGTAGAACACCATTCTCTTCCCTTTTCTCCCTCCAGTTCCGTCTGCTGTAAGGTCTGACCGTATTTCCCTGCAGTTAATAACACGTTTTAAACGCAGCAAGCCCTGCTTGCATCAGGAATAAGACTTCCTTTTGGATTTTGGCTTTTTTTTCTTTTTTCTGGTTGAAAGAGCAGTTTTAATATTAGCAAGTGGCTGCTCCTGTGATGTTTTTGATATGTTGCTAATCTTAAGTAGCTGCTCCCATCAGTGGCTGAGGGCCTCCTGTGCCGTGGGTAGCGTGCTCAGCTTCCATTGATTTCGGCAGAAGAGGATAATCAGTGCCCTGCAGGACAGGCCGCCAGCAAATGCTCCAGAAAATGGGAGCTCACAAGGGCAATCACAGTGCTAATGAAAGCAATAGGTGGCTGTCTGCGAAATACAGTTTTTTCCTGTTGCATTTGTCTTGAGAGATTAAAAAAGGTGTTGCTCGAATTAGGTGTGTAGAACCAAAAAAAAAAAAAAAAAAAGGAACAGGAGAGAAGATTATTCATATTTCAGGTTTCTGTTCTTAATCTGCCATGCTAGGCCTGCTCAAAGGAAATGTCACTGGAGTTCTTAGACAGGACACAGAGGAAAGAATATTTTCCTGTTGGCTAATAGCACAATCATTTTGACTGAAATAATTTCAAAAAAAGTTTGAGGCAGGATGAAAAATTTCTAGCAAGATTTCTAGCATGTCAGTAATAGGCAGTGGAAAAAAAATGTTTTATTATGAAACATTTAACAGCCTTGAACTTGACGTGCTGACAAGAGTTTTGCCACCTGTGGTAGCTTGTTTGCCCAATAGTAGAGAGCAAGTGGGGCCGTGGCAGAATGGTGTAAATCTAACACTGAAGAGAACATTTTTTAGGATGGATCTAAAGGGTTAAATAGAGCTAATGACAGGAAATTGTAACAGGATAGTTTTAGATCTGAGGAGAATAAATTGTGGAACAGAGAAATGGTGGGAACCCTGTTGTTGACACGTTTAAATATAGACTGGACAAAATGTTAATAAACGTACAATAGGGAAAAAATTGATATTGTACTCAAGGAGATGGAAAGGATGCAGTAATGACTCTTTTAAAAAACAACCATCAGGTTCTCAATATACTTCATTGTGAACTTTATTTCACTTTTGGTGTGTTTATATTTAATATAAATACAACAATATTTCTCCTATTTAATAAAGGAAGTTTTAATCTTTTTTTTTCCCTATTCAAATGTTACACTTTTACATTCAACTCCCTGTCCTTGGTTGTCTTGTAGGGCATAGGGCTTTCTGCTGACTTGCACCTAGTGAGTGTATAGACAGTGGTAATTTATCTTTTTGAACCTTAAAGGCACTAACCAGTTTTAGTAAATCATCCCAGAGAAGGGAATGGTGTTCAGATTTGATGCTACGAATCTGAAAACCCACTGAAACTGTGGAAGGGAGGAATGTTTATATGGAAGCAGTATAGGATCTGTTAGATATTGTTCTTGATATTTTCTGTATATCACAGAGTCTATGCATCTACATATTATCTGTATCCCACAGCCGTGGATCACCAATACTAAACTGCTGAAAACAATCACCACTATCAAAAAGGTCATTTTTAATTTGCAGGCAGGACACAGTACAGGAGTGGTGGAGCTGCCATCTAAGGAAGAGATACAGTCAAATGAATAAGTCTTTTATATGATTGAGTTGTGTTAATTTAGATCATCCTTTTCAACTCAAGCAAATCTTCAGGAAATGGTGTTTGCTTTAGTATAATGTGTTGAAAGATAATTAATGGTCCTTGACATAGAAGTTCTAGGTCAAGTGTAAGAACTTACAAATCTAGGAAAAAGTGTCTTTCCAGTGACATATAAAAATAATTCACATTTGCTGCTGATTTTCATCCTGGAGGAGGTCCAGCTATTTTAAAGCTACCACACTTGTGATTAATTTCTCACTAATAGGAATTTAATGTTTATAAATTGTTGGTATGCAGAATGTCCTCGACACTCTATAGGTACAGGAGCAGCCAGTCTTTGTCCAGAGGGTTTGCTTGCTAATAATACACACGAAGCAGCAAGGGAGACGCTCCAAAATGAGGCCAAGCAGTCTTAGGGCTGTAGCGTTGCTGAGCGAAAGCAAAAGTCTGGTGAGAAAATATTTCTCCCTGCTATATTTGCCTCAGCTTTTCCTGAAATGGTTTTAACTTGAGGATGTCCTTCTTACTAACTCTCCCTCTGACATTTCACTTCTCAGCACATTCTTCCTGCTTCTCCCTTTCCTTCTGCTGGCCACCAAGCTGGCCACTTCCTTTGGGGTACAGCCCTTGTTGAGTAACACTACAGATCATAGGTGAAATCCAAAAAGTGAGGGGTTCACAGCATTGCAAAGTGTCCTGAATATTTTAATGTTCACCAGAATTTTGCTGCTTATCTGGAAATATATGGCTTTGGAGGTGGATGAGTTTATGAGCAAGCTAGTAATTTATGGATGATACATGAGAACTTTATGGCAAATCAAAAAGAATTACCTTTCTGTGATATTGTATATTTTGAGATTCATAGTCACAGTTCTTGGGAGGAAAATGTGTTCTCCCGTTCATATACAATGTTCATTATCTCTAAATTATATATTGCAAAAACTTATGTATCTCTTCTCTTTCTTAAAGGATTTAACTAGATTACGTGATAGGAAACCTTCTTGAAATTCTTATCAGAGGTTTGATAGCATGATATTAACCCAAGAAGCAAAATAAAGAAACCTAGTATGACACTGAGCTTATTCTTGAAGAGACCAAGCACTGACATAGTTCAATATTATAGTTCCACTAGCAGACAATGCCCTGGAAGCAGGCTTTTGCAAACCTTATACTCAGTTTCATATTTAAATTTTTCTTCACAGTGCTTTGTACATTTCTTATGGTCATACTTTTCCATAAGAGAATATTAGATGAGACCTTGTGAGTAAAAATAATGGTACTGAAAGGTTTTTACTTCTTTTAAACTGAGTTGAGCATTAAAATATGAGTTAGTCATCCTGAATAGAAGGTAGTGAGTATTCAGCTTTCCTCCCCTCTCTGGAAGTGAGCATCCCATGCCTCAGTTCTAAAGCAGAAGGAACATTTTTTGTGTTGGAAGGGCTTTGGATCTATAAACATTTAATCTGTGGTCTCTTAAGCAGTCAAGGTCCCATTGATGTGTGAGGTAATGGCTCTGCTAGCTCTCTTTTCTCCTGGGATATTTCAGCACTGAGGGCTGAAGGAGGATCTGCCTCACCCGTGTCACGCCTGCCTGGTGTGATTGAGGCACTCAAGTGCATGTTACCACTGCAGCTATAAAAGTGCTTCTTTTGTGGGGTTTATGGGTTTTTCTACCTTGGCAAGCATGGAGGGAGAGGAGGGGATAGGGCAGGCAGTTTGACCTGCTCTTCAGTGGGTCTGAGGGAGCTGACAGTGAGCCTGTGAGCACATTCTCCAGTACTTTCAATCCTTTGTGTATTTGTGATGGGTGAGGGCTGGTAGCTGTAGTTAGGGAGGGCAGGCAAATGGGGACATCCCAAATTCACAGAACATGGTACCAAACAGGGCAAGACTGAATAGAAGTCTGTCTGTTGCTAGATAATGGTTTGTGCAGCAGGGAGAGAAGCAAGTTGAGGAAAGAGTAGATGAGATTAAATGTTTCTTGTATTCTGTACTTTTCATTAATTCTAAAATGACATGAAAGCAACTATGCACCAGGCAGTTCCTTGTGTCGTCTCCTGCTCACCTGCCCTAGAAATGGTTTTATTAAACGACCTAGATATATTAATGATATCAATTAAAAGTAAGGGAGGGGGAACATAACGGCATGCGTGAGTTCCGTAGCTGACAGGATGGGAGAGACAAACAGACCTACAGCGGACACACAGTTTTGTTTTCCTTTCTGTACAAATTTCCATTTGTACAACCTTGTTTGGAAGAGCTTCTGCTGCCCTGGAGAACCTTGTGGTAGCAGGCTTTTTGTATCACAGTGGTTAGGCACAGCTTTGTTGCATTCACGTTTGCAGGCTGGCTGACAGCGGGAAGAGACGACCTCAGTCTGCCGGAGCAAAGCCACCACCTCTCCCTCTCATTTGCATTCCACTCACCATGTTTCGATTTTCCGCCATTAAACAATAATTTGTAGCTCTGTATAATCTTTTATTAGGGTCTTAGAAAGCTTTATGAATATTGTATGAATGAATGGAGCCTCGCAATGCGCCTGTGAAGTACAACTGGGTAAGAGTCATTATCGCTGTTTTATGCAGGAGCAAGATAGGATGCTACAGCTTAGGAAGATTAGGCTCTGAATTTCATCCCCAAATTGTGAAGGCACTATCTTATAGCAAAGCACACACCTGTTGAACCAGTATATTTGCAAAAGGCTGATACGGGCATATGCAGGTAACTTGAGTGCAGCTTCAAACTAAAACCTTTTATCTTCAAGGTCATGTCGGGAGTTTAGTCAGAGCGAGGAAGAGAACTGATGTCTTTAGTCTCCCTGGTCTGTGTTTTAAACCCAGAGCTATTTATCCTCCTTGAAAGACTCAAATTAACAAGAAAGCTGATATATCCCAGTGAGGATTAATCCTCCCCAAAACGTCATGTGGGCTTCTCTGATTTATTTTTGTGTGTTTGCGAAACGGTTGGGTTTTTTTTTCTTCACATTGTCTTTTCAGTCAGATTGAGCCCCACTGAGTTAAAAATAAATGTTAAACAATATGACTTAAGGAAAAATCCGTGTGTTCCAGAACTGCTTTCCCCAGGAAACACTAGCCAATTAATAAAGTAGAATGAGGGATTTTGCCTAGGGAGCCATCACGAAATAAGAAGTGTATATAAATACGTGCACAAAGAGACACATACAAACACATTAAAAGAGCATTTCATTTGGACAGGATCTACTTATCAGCATGGAGATTTATGAGGCACTGTAGAGCATGGACAAGCAGAAATCACAGGGAGGATGCTATTTTGAAAGGCTAATGAAATTTTCCTTGTATATACTTTTTTGCTACTGCAGCAGGAATCATCATGAAGACCATGAAGCTGTTATTGGCTAAGCCTCTGCTGCAGAAGTTCCTAAACAGATGTTTTTCCCCAAAACACTTAGGAGGATGTTATAATTCATCTATTTCTACCATTTTCACGCTAGAAGAAATTTCCCTGTCGTACAGCTTGAGTATCTCTCTCTGACAACCTTCAGTAACCATTTTAGCTCTCTCTGTGGACATCTGCTCTAATATCCAGTTACATTTAATATTATTTCCTTATAGCTAGTGCAATTTCTGGCTGGGTTTCAAACCCAGATTTTCTGTGTTGTCTTTGTACAAGTTGCCTGTGTTGTTTCTAAGTGATCCGTGCACACGACATACAGTGTACACTCATCTTCAGCTCACCCATCCTTGTCTTAATCTTCCCCACCTGAAAGCCAGTAAATATTCTTATATGCAGTTATCCCCACCACGTCAGGTGGGAAAAAAGACTTCTTAAAAAAAGACTCACTATTAAAAATGCCAGACTGTTAAAAGAAATAACTCACTTTCTGAAATCTTAGGGATTACTAGTGGCAGAAGCAATAAAAATCTTCTTTAAATATCTTCTGTGAATTATTAAATAAATTTCTTTCAAACTGCTTTATTACTCATAGGAATTGTATCAATCAACAGTGAGAGCTAAATTACTAGATCAGTCAGAAAATATTGTTGCAGCTAAAGAATCAATGCTAATTGAATCATTAAGGCATTATTACATGAAACACAAATACCTCAGGATGATAACTCTTTGCTCTGCTTGATCTATAGTCTACAAAGAAGACGTAATACCAACAACTGTAATGCTTGATTGTTCTCCTAAGCATAGCATTTTCTCAATACAGTATTTTTCTCTATTGGTGTCCTTTTGCTTATAAGTCTCCCACTAAAAAATAAAAAAGAAAAATAAAATAGGTGACTTTAGATTAATGCAGTGCACATTTTCTCTGCAGTTCAAAGGCCAAACTCACTTCAACCAGGCTCCCACTGACTGCAATGAAGTTCAGAGCTGGGGGCATTTTTAGCTTGACCTATTTTTGCATTTTTGAAGAGCCTCGTCAGTGCTGCTCTTACCACGTTGGTTGAAGCAAGGTTGGGTCTGATGGAAACTTTTTATGATACGTAGTAAAACTTACATTGATTAAGGGAACTCTGTGCCTTCTGTCTCCCCTACGTGTGTGGTTTGCCCTGGTTCAGCTGTCACTGACAGCCAGAAAAGCTGGCTATTCCTGAAGGAGGGGGAGGCTATGGGTGCTGTCATCATCCTTGCCCTGGTCACATAGGATGGACATGGGTGGTGTGCTACCTTGTGAGTGCTGCACAAGCCCCCCAGCACTAAATAACTACATCCAGTTCGCTAGACTTTGCTCCTGGGAGAGCGAATAAACATTTCTCTGACTCCTGGCTGTTGTAACATCCTTGTGTCACGGCTGAAGTGCGGTGACAGACCGACAGCCCATGGACTACTGACGTGTACGTGGGTGAGAAAGTGAGTACATGTGAGTGCTGGTGCTTATGTGCCAGCAGTGGTGATGAGCATAGTATTTAGGTGGGTAGATGGAGGCTTGCTGGGGTAGATGGGAACAAGAGCATCTCTGTGAGAAAGTGTGTGAATATGTAGGTTAGAGTAGGTTTGAGATGGTGTTTTTGTTTTGATCTTCCTACTCCCTGGTTTGGTTTTTTTTCCCCCCATGAAAAAACAACTTTGGGTTTAACATATGTGCTTGCAGCCATAGCAGGATTTTGATGTATGGGTTATGCTTTTTCCCCATCTTCTCCGAATAGTAAAACCTGCATATTGTCTGTCAAAGAAAACAGGGTGTTTCCAGCCTCTTGATTTGTCATTTTTCTAGATAAGGAACATAATTTTGGTGTATGAGATAACTTTTTTCTGCAAATCAACACCTTTCATTCTCATCAACTTTTTTGAGTATTGTTTACATATGGTGATCAGCTAACAAGCTGTGTGGAGCTGGGAATAATAAGTCAAGGAATCACAGAAGCAACGACATATTCTTTAGTTCCAAAATTCTTTGGCTGCATTAAGAAGATTAATGAATAAAAGGTCTTCATGCCAGCAAAGGCCTGGAGTGCACCTTTTGAATTTGTGTTAATGTAGTTTAATGGGTAGAACAATACAGATGCATAACTTCTTTTCTGGTTGGGGTTTGTAGGTTTTTTTTTCCTCTCTTTTATTAAATTAAACATTCTCTTTTGTATTCATGCCAATGGCTCTGCCACAACCTTTCTAGGTGGTTTTCCTGCCAATCTGATATAGCAGCTGGGAAATTTACAAAGTACTTTCTTCTTTTCCCACCCTTTCCACATTTCTGCTCCTCATCGGTGCCCCAAGCAAGCGGTTGCCAAGTTCTGTAATCACAGGACCGCAAAGGCTCATCACCCCAGGCTGGTGTGTAACACGGAGCGAGATGCAGTGGGGAGGCAGCAAAACATCGTGAAATCCTTTTCATTCAAGTCAAAATACATCCAAAGATTTTTTTTTTCCTTTCTCCTCCTCCGCCACCCCCAGCCCTCGCCCCCTTCCTTCACTCCAGTTCTCAGGCCTGTGCAACCCAAGGCGACGCAGCGTGATCGGTGTGCGTTCACGTCTCACCGGGTGAGGTCCTTATCTTAGCCGTAAATGTGGGGCTTTCTGTTTGGCAAAACAAACAAATCCATGTGAAGATCCCTCCACAGTGAAACAGAGCAATTGTGTAAAAGTGTCCACAGCTACAGCATCATTTTAGAGGAGACGTTTCTGGGCATATCAGATCGTTAAGAAGTAATTCCCTAGGTGGAAATTTAGCTGGGGTACAAGGCTGACAAGTGCACTCTGTGGATGTGTGGGGCCTCTTAGGAGAGACAGAGATCTGATTCAAAGCTTCCTCCTGCTTCTGAAAAGTGGTCCCTACCTACAACCACAGAATGCTTCGAAAGTAGCCAGATTCCAGAACTAATTGCCTAACAATCCTTGCAGTACGTCATTTTTGTCCTTTGGATAGTCTCCATTTGGAAGTGACCTATTCCCAACCTCGTACACCTCGAGGTGCTACCAGCTAAAACAGCGACAACAATATGGCTGAACCAGAAGATTCTCTGCCATTCAGGGGATTTAAGAGTGATTTACTAGCTCACCTGTCCTGTGCATTTCTGTATTTCCAATAAAGGCCTGTCAGCAGTTTCTTCAGACCTCTGAAGTTTAATTCGTGGGATCTGTGCTAATCCTACTGATGTTATTGACATTCATTCCATATTTTCAGTGAGAACATGATTTGATCTATGAAGAGTGGATGAAATGTTTAAAAGGAAGGATCCTAAGATCTTTCCCAGGTTAGTTAAATGTAAAAATGCTCTAACTTAGGGAAAAATGAGGCCGCGGATAAAATGGAAAGGAGGTTTTCCTGCTGAATACTCTAAAAATACCAAGAACAACATCTAAAACAAAGGATGCAGAAATGAACACAACCTTTTCCATACCTGTGATTGTGACGAATCTCAAATCCCAAGTTTCTTTTTCAAGTATAGTTCTATATCTTCCTGGCTCTAAAGCTTATTAATTTGTCTTGCCAAAATAAGTATATTCACCAGCTGATTTTAAGAGGTTTTTTTCCCTCCTGCAGTGCTCCACGTTTGAATATCAGGGCTTAGAAATCAAATGTGCTTACCACGAACAGTGAAGCTAAATCCTGTTTTCAACCTGCACCTTCAGAATGTCACTCCACGCTCATATTTCAGGTGTGGCACTTAGGCCACATTCTCAGCATCATTCACACGAGGGCTGCTGGGGAGGTTCAGTCCTCACGCTCAGGTACAGCTAGAGGTGGTCTTGCCTCCTAATGAAGTCCAACTTTGTGAACTTAATACTCCTCCATTCTCTCTTGGCAGGATACATCCTCTGCTCCTTCCTGCCTCTAGAGGTGGGCAGTCTGTGAGAACTGGCTTTGACACAGAGCTGGAGGATGGCTAGCAGAGGACTTAGGAATTTAAGAAATGTTCAGAACAGAAAAAGGCCACTTATTTCTCTACTTCTGTTTTTACCCTGCTTTCCTGATTTTACATTCTGTCCCTTGGTTCTCCTCCAAAAATAAATCTGGACATTTCTTCAGTTTCTGAAGGGCTTTGATTTTAAAGGCTTGTTCCAGCAAGTAAAGTTAGCTCCCTATAGTAAATCCCAAAGAAATTCTCAAAGAAAACAGATGATTAAATTTTTCAGTGTTGGGTTCTCAGAACCTCTTTGACTGCCAGCAGATCATCTAGGCCATGCAAATCAAATCTCACATGAATTCAAACCTAGTTTCTAGGTAGCCCGAAATAGTTGCTGAATTTGCTCACCATTTTTATTTGGGTGGACAGTTTGCGGTCTGCAATTCCACGTGACTTTGCGTGCTGACCTTCCCTGGAAATTTTCTCCTGCTCTTAAAAGAGCTGTTGACTGGGATCAGCTGCAGCAACAGACTTCCTGCTCAGTCTGGTGCCAGTAATTGGCTGTGTTGGGATCCAATGGTGTTAAGAAGAGCACAGTGAGATCTGTCTGGAAAGTGCCCTCTGGACCGGAGCTGTGACACCTGCTGGTGATATTTGAAGGGAATGTTTTTAATGGATTGCAACGAAAAGTAGATTTATTGAACTGGACCTGATGTGAAACATTTGGGTCAACGTCACTCTTTATGGAAAGACAGCAGGAAGCACTGACTCCCGTGACCATCCCGTTCTGTGTCCTGTAAACTGGGTGTGATCTGTGCAGCTTTTGTTCCATCCTAGATGAGCTGTTTTATAGCAGGAGAAGATGACAGTCCGGTTGCTCTCTGTTCTTCACCCAAATTCCCAGGCTTTGGAAGTCAAAGGGAAAAAGCATCACCTACATCTTTCTTGGGGCAGTGGTGGCCCTGACAATACGCAGTATTCCTCCTCCTCCAGAGATGCCTGGAGCAGCTCAGGGTAAGGGAAAAGGAGAACAGGCTGATGGCAGGTAATGTGAGATATCAAAAGCAGTTCAGGTTGATTAAGTCAGACCAAGAGTTGAAAAAGCAACTGGTCTGTGAACTGTATGCTGAGTGCCCTCCCTTCTGCTACTGCTGGCCCCTGCCCACAGAGCTCTGCCCAAGTGCTCAGGTGAGTAGGGAACTCCTGTGTCCTCTGCGTGTGTTCCTGGAGCCTTCCTCTCTCCACCCCTGCTTCCTGCCTCCGTCTCCCGAGCTGGATGATGCTGTGGTACTCTCCATGTCTCTGACTCTCAGTTGCAGTCTTGGTAGAGAGCACAGCAGCTCTCGGGCTGCTCTCACTTGACCCCGTTAGCTGTGATTTGTCAGGGCTCACACACTGTGTGACAGACACCGTGCCACAATCATTTCCTTCCCCTCTGCTTGCTGCAGCTCAGACCCCTGGCTGGCTGGATGCCGGCCAGGGCAGTTCTGGCCTGCTGGTGGTTTCCTTGTCTAAATCCTGTTCCGAGTAGAACAGCAGCTTGGTGGTAGAGGATCTGTCCCGAAGCATTTCCTGTGAGCTTTCCAAATCAGTCCTGTTAATACTCACTGCGAATTGATTGGCTTCTGCTTTTTTGCAGGGTGGTGTGACAGTGCATCATATTGATGTGGAGATGCTTCATTATGCAGAGCTGCATTTGCCGAGCGAATGCCGAGCTTTGTTGCTGAGCTAACATGTGGCTGGACAGCGGTCACAGTCCTCCAACCCTCCAATGGCCTTTGCTTTGCTTGAGCATGGATCCTGTGACAGTATTAATTAAAACTTAGAGGTCCCAATAATTTAGGTACAGATTCTGCCTTCAGCTATCTGTGTTCTTTTCACAAACAAGTAAGAGTTCTCTGTTTATTTTAGATTCATCTATCCTCATCTTCCTTTGATTTTTCAGAAAGGCATTTGCTATTGAAATTCAGTGCAAAAATAAGGAACAGAAAAATATAGAAATCTTCTTTAAAATTCAGCTTTGAATAAGGCCCTGAGTTTCCCCCTTCTCAGATTTTACTGGGGCATCCCTCACTCACAGAGGCTTGGTTCCTACAGTCCTCTCCAAAAATTCAGATTTAGACTTTAACACTCCTGAGCTATTTTGAAATCTAAGAGCACCTAAAATGGCTCAGGCAGAGTCTCCATTTTGGGATAATAATCCACGCATTCTGCATTCCTCCTCAGATTGTTTATGCTGAGCATTCTCTTAATCTCTCTCATTGTAGTGCCATTCTCTTTGCACGAAATAATAAATCAGGCTCGTGTTGTTCTCTCCTCCGCCACCCACCTTTTGTCCAGGGCCCGTGCAGAGTGAGCAGACCCAGCTTCAGTGATGGTGCAGGAATGCTTGGAATCTCTCTGATCTGTTTCCAGGGAACATTTCCCCATGGCATGGCCAGTGAGCAAGAACATTTTCCTTTACCTTGCGACAAAGCTGGAGGCCTTCCTCCCCTCGGGCTCCTCTGTGCTTTGGCTTCTGGCTGCAGTGAGGAGCTGTGTCCTTGGTGGCACGGCCCCTGACAGGGGATGGATGGTGCCAGCTGGCATCCCACCCAGGCATCAGAGCAGAGCAGAGAGGTGGTGGCACTACCTGATGACTGAGAGTGGTTTTCTTCAGCTGGCACCAGTCCTGTTATCCAAAGGCTTTACTCGGCCTGGTGAGAGCTACCAGTGATGCTCAGCTTGTGCCTCTGATCCCAGATCATGTATGGAAGTGGAGTGAGGCAAGGAGTGATGGTTCTTCTCCTCCACTGCCATGCCCACAGAGGGGGCAAAGGCTGACTGGTATTTGAATGTTCATCTGTACTTCTCGGCAAAGTCAAATATTTGAGGCACCCAGACGATGGAAAACTCAAGTGATATAATTAGAAGAGTATCTAGGACCAGGCCTTAAGCAAAGTTTAAAGGTGTGATGAAAATTAGGCTTCTTCATCTTTCCTCATCCCAGGTGGGTAGCTACTGAGATCAGTGCTTTTTAAAACCACACTGCCTTTCTAAATATTTAAACATGAGTCAGAAGCTTATTTTCAGAAATCTGGTTATGGAAACACATAGCAGAGTAATACAAATATTTTTCTCACTCCTCCTTTTAATGAAGATGGCACTGATTTGCAGCTCTTCAAATTATCTACTAATGTCCAGCAGCTTGACTTCAAAAAATACTTCCTCAAGTACTGCACTGTCTTTAATACAAAAAGCCATATCAGATCCTTGTTTGGCAAATTAACATTATTGCTTCTATTTTGAGAATAAGGAGCAGAAGGATTAAAATGATTGGTCCTGTCTGCTGAGAAAGCCAGTGGTAGTGCTTCAAAGAAGAAGAAACCTTGGCTATCAATTTTAATTTTCATAAGTCTTTGGCTTTTTCTGCCTTCAGGATATTTTGAAGGTAGAATTTTTTTGACAAACCATAATTTGTTTTATTTGAAAGAACTAAAATTACTTCATTCTTTTGTTTTGAATTGAAATTCTAATTGCATTTACAAGTATAAAACCGAGGACTATTTACAGGTTTTCACCTTTTCCTTGTTGGCTACCAAATATTATTTTTGACTAAGAAACAGAAAATGAAGAGAAGTAGAAAATTAAGGTTAAGGATTTGGCAGCAGAGAAGGATAACTCCCCAGACTTGGACAATGAAAAAAATCTAGGCGAATATTTTAAAGCTGGGAAAATTAATTACTTTCTCTTATTCAGTTTGCATTCTTCTGATGATGAAAGTTTGAAAGTTTCTTTTTTTTTTCTCCTTATATTAAAATTGCTTTCCCTTAGATGGAAGTTAATTGATTTAAAAAAAAGAAAAGACATTTAAATTCCCTCTTTCCAAAAGTGAAAAATATAATTATAAAGTAAATACTTTCTGAAACCAATCACACTGAATAAAATTATGTTTCCAACCATAATCCAGAATCAGAAGTTATAACTTTTGTTTCAGAGACACAAGATTTTCACTAAGCATTGCCTTTCTATCAATATTTTGTACAATATGAAGTAGATATATTGTTGTACCTTAGCGTTGGTGGATAAATGTTCACTCAATCAAAAAAATGGTTTTCTTTACCATACAGATACAAAATACAATTAAAAAATACAAAAAAGTTTAATTTGAAAGTTTTAATGTGGCTGCATTGGAAGTGGTGTCATATCCATGGGTTTATTTTTGTACTGGATTTTGAAATCAAGCAGTTTCCAGGGGAATGAGGGACTGGAGAGTTCTATAGAGTGAACACGTGGATAACCTTTACCCTGTGTCCACAAACATGTCCCTGCTACACATGTGAGCTGTAGGACTGGGTTTTCCAAATCTAAGCTCACCAGACAAGAGAGTAAATGAAATAAATTTTTGAAATCTGGGGCAATAGCAACCCAAAGCAATCTAGAGTCAAACTACTAGAAGATATATTAGTGCTGAATTTGGTAAATATCTGCAGTTTTAAGAGGGCTTTAAACCAAGTTTTTCACCTTATCAGATCTCCATCTTCATTTTTTTGTGGCCAAGTCTGGGAACATCTTGCAGTAAGAGCAGGTGCTGTTCCAAGAGCACAAACCACATGAGTTAAATGAGACTCTTATCTCATATTGATGAAACTGGAAGGGCCATTGCACACCCATAAGAAATTTGGGTTCTATTCAACAGAGAGCAGTGGTGTAAAATGCACATTAAGAGACAATTAATGTTATTATAAGCAATTTTCTTGTTGGGTAGCTAATGCAGCTCTCTGATTCTGTCTTATCCTCTTATGTTGCGTTGGAAACCTGATTATTCTGCTGCCAAAGGACAAAATGCTCTGGAAGTTGGGCTATTTTATCTTGTGTCTCAAGTGCCAGTGCCTGGCTGCTACCTCTCTTTTGGTACTTGGGGTTCTGCATCTATGAATCAGAAGCACGCTCCTCCCAGTAAGTGATAAAGCATTTCCTTGAGCTGGCTGCTCTGAGCGCTTTGCCAGCTCCAAGGGTTTTATTTTACACACAGGTAACAAGAACATTCAATCAGAATTAATTAAAACGAGCTCCCAGTCGTTTCCAAGAGCCGGTGAAGCAGTGGAACACAGGGCTTTACACCTGGCCATGCCTTTATCCAGCTCTGTGAGCAGGAACTCAGCTCTCCCACCTGCTGAAACCAAAACTTGATGGGGGATAGAGGAGCCATGTGTTCCCTTGACATAAATTTTGTTTTAATTTTGACCGTCTTGATTTACGTCTGTGTTGGAAAATCTTTCTGGAGGAGCTTCCAGATAGAAGAAAGGGGAAATCAGGTATTCAGGTTCCACCTCTGCCTGCTAAGGACTGTGTGCTGCTAAGGTCTCATGTGTGTGTGACCACTATAATCACAGGAGTTACTGCAGGAAGCGGCTGTGCTCTGTTCCAATCAGAGACCAAAAAAAGAAAAAAAGAAGAAAAGATAGGAGAAGCTCCCATGAAATGGAATTTATACTTCCTAGCTCTCCTGGTTTGAAGATGGAAAGAAAGCATCTTATGATATTAGAAAAGTTCCCCTGTATTTAAACACGATGTAGGAGTGATGTGGAGGGAGGATGAACAATACCTTCTGTCAACATCACGGGCTCTACAGCTGGTTTTGTTTCTCCAAACTGGGAAAGCACCTAAGAAATTTCAAATACATTTTTAGTTCAGTAAGAAAGTTCCACCATTTCTCTTAGGAGAAAGGAAAATGTTTGGTCAGGACATGGAGAAATAGGAAGGGATTTGGAGCCCTTTCAAGAGTCCAAAAATAAACATTTCTGTTCACCCTGCTCTCAAAAGGTATGTGCTCACACAAACTAACAAGCACTCTTTTGGGAGTGTTAGGGCATGAGGACATTTTTGTGACAAGCTTATATTTTTTGGCCCAGCTTCTGCTTTGGCACCTGTTTGACCGGGCAATTTAAGCTCCTTTCTGAAAAACAAGGTTTGTCTCTTAACTGCGTTGGAAATTGGAATCTCAGTGGGAATTTGTGATCCCAGCACCTTGTAAACAGCCTTTGTCCTTCCTGTATGTCCTCCTAACCCCTGCAGAATTTGAAATGTGCTGGAGCCTCCTAAGCAATGACTTGTGCCATTTCACTGACTTTTACTTCTATCACCACCAGGAACAATAAAAGCAGTGAAATGAAAGCTGTAACAAGCTGCTGCTTTGGCATAATAGCTTGGAAGTACTTTATCCATAGTTAATATGCACCTGCTGCACTCTCAGATAAACACCCCAAACAGGGACCAGAATAAAAAATATGCCCAATACATATCTGAAAATAGCCCAAATTATTTTTGACATTATTAGAATCCTTACTGCGCCATGTGTTCCCCACATCTGGAATGTGTTGTCTGTTGGTCATATTGCTCTGAATCTCATCTTTCTTAGGCATTTAATAAAAAAAAAAAAGAAGCCTTCCTGCAGCACTGGGAAATGCAAAGAAGAGTAGGGATAACTGTTTTTAGATGAACAAACAATGACTGAATTCAATGCCAGGAATCTCTTTCTCTTACATCCTTTATGTTTTAATTTTCAGTGACTTTGTAGGAATTAGGAGCAATTTCTGAAGAACACAGGGAGGGTATGGTTGGATTTGCTACCTTGGGTCATGTTGTTGGTTCCTCAAGTCTAATACCTTTACCCAGGAATGCTGACCATTTGTGGCATCAGAAGAACATAACAAAACCCAAAAACCCCACCAGCATTCAAGGCTTGCAGGGATCTTTTGGGGTGAGGAATGAGACTCTTATTCCCATAGAAGTGCATCTTGGACACCAGTAATATCTTGCATTGTTCCAGATGTTATTGATAAAATTATGCAACTCATCTTGTCCTTTGGCTTCTCCATGTGATGAATTAATTTCTCAAGTTTAGTATAGAAAGAGTAAGAAAAAATGTATTTCACTTCAGAAATTCAGTTTCTCTTAAATTTACCGAATTTTTGTTTTAAACTGGTGTTAGGAATTTTATAGTTCCTTCTAATTTTTCTCATGTCTGCAGTAAGTAATACCTGTGCATCCTCTACTTCAAAATGCAATGAGTTGAACCACAGATCTGAATCCATTTGGATCAGAGCTGTGGATTTGGATTAGTAAGATTTCTTCTTTGCGTGCTTGCATGCTTTGTTCCACGCTTCTCTTTTCAGTGCCCTTCCTGGCTGCACGTTTGAGTGGGTTTGTCTGCCTTACACTACTATTAAATCTCATACTTTACTCTATGGCTATAATTTTGGTGAAGTAGATTTTTTAATGCCTGGAGATCTTTAAGCTCTTGGTGAATTTGGTGTAGACCAGACAGCTTAGATAAGAAAACCTCATCTGGAATGAAAATGTAGCCGATTCTTTCACAGCTGGTACTCTGCTGTCTCACTCACTTCTCTCCCTCTCGGAAGGTCATGTTACAGCGTTAAGCGCAAATTTCCATTTGGTGTTACTTTAATGAGGGTTTTCAAGCTGTTCTGTTTTCCATATTGTCCTTTGCTCAGCGGTTTGGTTGCGCTCTGTAAACAGGATGACTCAGATGTGTTGTGTTGAGCAGAGGCTTGATGGCAGAGCTGAGAAGTTAAGCCCTTTTAGAAAACGTTGTTTTCAGGCTTTTGCAGGTTATTTGATGAGTCAAACCCAAGTGGAACTCTGCCTTAGAGAATCTCCTCAGCCAGTGTTCACAGCCAGCCTAAGGCCTGTCTATCACACCCACCTCACTTACAACACCCACATTAGAACTAAATATTAATTAATAATTAATTATATATAGAAATAATTTTATATATTAATAAATATTTATATATTAGGGTTCAAGCTTTATGCTGGGCTTTCTCACATGGAATTCATCTCATCCTCCCACTTAAAAGGAACCTTACATCAGCACCTCCAGTAGCCTCTTTAATGACATTACAATGCGTGAGTTAATTTTAAAAGATTTTTTAAATGGTCTAATTTTCTGTTGAATTGTTTGAGTCTATGAAGGGCTGTGTTAAGCACTGTGTCAATTGAATTACATCTTCCCCATCCTGCAGAATCACTGCCAATCTTTGGAGAGTATAAAAATACCATTTACATAAGCTTTTGTCCATTCATAAAATCTGATAACAGGAGTCTTGACTAACATTTTAATGTACAAATAAAGGGCCAACTTGACCTCATTTTTTAACAATTGCTTGTTCACTTTGTTGCTGCAGTTATTTCTAAAAAGAAATAATTGGATGTCTCTAAGGGTAAAAAGACTTTTTCAAACAAGAATATTTTTTCAAACGAGTATTTTTTCAAACAAGAATATTTTTGATAGACACTCCTTTTTGTACGGACATCTCTTTTAAAATATTTTGGCAGTTAGTAATTCCCAGGACCACAAATCACTTCCAAAACTAAGCCAAATAATTTAGCTCTTACATACCACAGTGTCTTAGCCCATCGGGGTTGAATGCCCTTAGCAAATATTATGGCTTTGTTGGACTGGAAAAGAACAAGTTGGAAAACCAGCAGGATTGAAAACTGCTGCACGCCAGACTGGGAAAATAATATTCCCATTATCATATTCGGGGGATTATAACAGCTGGGTGGGCTTTCAGGTTGTAGAAGTTTCTCCTTGCTGATCATAAAATGATGCAGGGTATATGTTTGTAAAACTTTGTATGCATCTCCTCAGAGAGTAATTTTTCACATAAAAGAATGTGACCAAAAAAAAAAAAAAAAAAAGGCTGAGTTCACTGTCCACACTGTGATGACAGACAAAATAAGTGAACTACACCCTAAAATGAAGTGATGGGCCCCACGTGATATAAATACAACCATGCAGTCCTCACAGTGCTCAGGCCTAGCCACTCTTTTCCTAGACCCGTGCCTCTCTGTGTTCCACATCCATTCCAGATTCACTCCCATTAAGCAATTCAGTGCTAGTCCTTTATTTTTAATTGTCCCATTACAGCCAAAATGAAAGGAGGCTTTACCTCAGCATTTCGGTACAGAGGAGCGGTGCAGTTTTGAAACAAATCCTCTGACTGCCCGCACTTATCACCCCTTGCTGCATTTCTCATGTGTGGTTTTGGTTCACGTTAAATAGATTCTTCTCAGATCAGAAGCTCTGATCTGCCTATGTGTCCAGAGGATTCAAAATCCTAAAGGGAGCATGGGGGTCTGAACCGGGGATCAGTCTGCTAGAGCACTTTACATCACATACATAGCGGGGATGCTTTGATCCGGGAAAACAGATTAAATTTCATCTGAAGTTACAGCCGAACTTCATACGGGGGAGATGTAGGGGCCTGAGCAGCAACTGCTCTGACCTACTGATCCTCTTCTGCTGTGTTAGAAAAATTTCTCCTGTAGACATAGTTAAAAAAGAAGTGGGTTTTGAAACCCATGGGTTCTCAAATTCCACCCATTCTCTTTCTCATTCTGCTTTCTGCCTCAAAATGATGGGACATTGTACTGCGTTCTAGAGCTGCACCTGAGGGTCGAAAATAAGGTGTGCCACGGAACAAAAAGGGAAATATTGTCACAGGACAATAGTCTTCCCATTCTCCCAGCTCTGCAGGCAAGGAACAGATACTAGCTGCCACTGTGAAACATAATTGAATGACATACAAAATGCTAACATGCTTTCCTAGTGGGAGTGCTTGTAGTGGTAACAGGTAATTGCTCGTACTCCTGCTCTGGAAGGTCATTCCGGATTGAAACGCAGATGCTCCCATCTTGTCCTTGCTGTAAGTACAGTTACAGCGAGAAGAAAAGGCAGCCTGCTCTAATGGGAGCCTGCTGCTGCTGAGCCTGCTGAAGGAAATTCAGGATAATACGTTTCTGAGCGTTCTGCTAGTATGAAAAGAAGATTAAAGGATAAGTGGCTTATACTGTTACATTGACTCGAGCCCACAAAACAAAATGGCAGAATTTTTTTCTGTGGCAGTTTTGATATGCTCTTTGTGAGTAGTGGGATAACTTCCATCTGAGAGTTAAAGGAACATATGGGAAAATGTATTTTACTCTGTAGGGAGGAATGTATTCCAGGGCAAGAAGTGTGAGAAACATAGAAACTGGTATTCTAACTAATTGCTTCATGAGTTCAGGTAAGTCAATTTCCAGCGTTTTCAAACAAAACTGCCTGAAATTAGGTCATTGCAATATTGAAGCTTGCCTAACTATATGAAAGAAATGAAGAATGGCCAGAGCCCTGCACACACATGGAACATTTTTCTGGTTGAGAACTTTGCTTGTGGGGAATCCCCACTATTAGGGAGAATTTGCTGCTTTCACAAAAACAAGTGGTTGTGTGCTGCTGTCCTCTCAGGAAACCCTTTTGAATCTGCTGCTTGAAAATTCTATTATAAATATGCAGCAAGTTTCCTATGCAAGAGAAATGTGAGGAAAAACCAGTTTCTAATCCAGCTCTGTCACATAATATGGGTAGGGCTTTACTCAGCCAGAGGGTGGAGGCACCCTAATTGCCCCAAATCACCGATGATTTACTACACGGGTAAGGGGCATCATGCACAAACGACCTGTAAATGTCGTTGCTAAAAAGCACTTTTTTGATGTGCAGCATCAGCTTCTTCTTGCCAGGATGCAGGCATGTAATTTCTCTTTCTGCCTGCCTAGTTCTACTCTGCTGGAATCCACTTACGTATCTCTTGCAGAGCCAAGGTAGATTCTTTCTGCTAAGCCACAAACAAGGACTCTCGAGGTTTCATTCTCTGAGATCCAAGCATGCTTTTATTCCCTTCCCGAAGAACCGACTGTATATGTGTGCTGTCTTCACTGCTCTCACCAGGAACATAAAAATAGATTTAATTCTTCAAAGGCACACAACCTTTATTATTTTCCCCATTGTTACTGACCAGCTTAATGCTAAGTGAGTTTGGTGAGGCTTGACTTAAAGCTTCAAGCAAAATTCTTATGGAAGGTTCAGTTTTGTGTCTCCATGGACAGCAACGTTCCGAAAAAGCGGGAAGCGGCCCTTCCAGACTGTGCTTGTGTAATACAGAGAGCTGGAACGTTCTTTCTACCTGGACTCTTTGACCCTTGTGCTTCTCGCTGTCCTGACGAGGCCTTGGCCACTCTGCTGCAGGTGACTGGGAAGTTGAACCTCCAGGGTAAGGACAGCTTAGAATTAAGTGCTCGTGCACTGTTGAAATACTGGCAGTTCCAAAAGGCTCCAGCCAGGAACTCACTGGACAGCAAGCAACGAGCAAAATTACTTCAGTATGCAGAAGAAATTTGGGTGCCCTGAGGGAATACTAGTTCAGAGAGATAGTAATAGGGATCACTACTTCTTTTGTAATGTGGCTTGAAAGAAATCAGCCAGACCAGACCTGCTGCCTGTGCATGCACTAAGCCATAGTCACAATTCAGAAAGGAAGATGTTAACCATCCATCTTGCCTTCATACTGCCACCTCCTCCTTCTCCTTTGGCCTCTTCTGCCCCTCTTCTTTTCTCCCCCTAATTGAACAGCTTCTCTGTGACTTCATCTGTCCCTCCCGTTTCCACCTCCTTTCTCTGCCTTACCCAAAATCTTACTGAGTGAATAACCTGCAGGTGTTGCCCCGGCTGCCTCCTCCTCCTGTCTGACAACCTGCATAACCCGCTTCTATCTGCCTTCTTTTTCCTCTATTCTGCAGCAGCTGCCCTCATTAAGGCCTTGGGAAGTTTCTTTGTAGACAAATCTCCTGTCCTCTTTGCCACCCTGCACCCTTTTCCTTGGGTGTATCATTCCTAAGGAAGTTTTTCTCTGCTCTCTTTTCCGTTCCCTCCTTTGCATCTTCCAGTCACTGTGGAGTTTCTTCTGGCCCGCTTAACCTCCAGTTTGGAAAAGGAAATTGCACTTTGGCATGTCAGCCTGGAAATACTGCTGACCCCTCATTTAATTTCAGCTGTCTGACATGCTCAGCCCTCTGCTCTTTTGCTTTGCAATGTTTCTTCTGCCACATTTTATGGAAGACAGTCAAAAGATGGAAGGATAATCTGTGAGTCACTTGTGCGGTGACGACTTGCAGATTTTCTTCTTTCCATCCTAATTTTTTTCTATCCTGCCAATCTTTTATTTCAGTTTCTTCTGTAAAAGGGTGAGAATTCATTTGAAGAGAACACTGAATGCCTCTCATTGCAAAGTACTTTTAAAATATTACCAATACTTACAGAAGAATTTCTCCACTTTCATCTGCAGAGTGTATCTAAAGGATTTTTTTCTTTTTGTCAGAAAACATAATCTTATCACAGAGATTTTGGAGCCCTATTCATGACAGCTCAGACCAGGAGATTATATACCCTTTGAGCTCTGGTTCTCTGATTAGAAGCCAACTTTTTGCTTGTGTGCTTGTGCTTTTTCTGTCCCACCTCTTGCCTCCTTCTCCCCCACGCCCTGCCATGTTGTTTAAACTTGGTTTGACCACGGAGATACTGCAATCTGACGATTCAGGATACTGAAAAAATATTAGTTACTGGGAATACAGGATGTCTTGGTGGTGGCTGAGTGGGGAGGTATAATTTAGTGCTGCCCTGGACACTTTGGTTTCGACATGACTATTCTGGAAGTCATCTGGAGTTTCTGACTGGGCCAGACAGTCGCCTTGTCGTGTGAGTCTATCAGTGACTGTCTGGGTAGAGAAGAGAAACTCTCAAAAGAGAAATGAGAGAGAATATTATATAGTTTTATGTTAATAGATTTGCTGATAGCATTGTTTTGAATATATTTTTTTGGGTTGATTTTTTTTTTTTTTTGATCTGCCCATGAATTAGTTATTGCCATATGCCCTATAAGTAGAATTTGTGTCATTGTTCAACAGTCATCATTGGACTACGAGACTTAACAGCATTTTCAGTTTTTCCTCTTTGACATTTTTAGGATAAATATGTTTTTGCAGTGGCTTGGTTTATTAAGTAGTCAAAGCTGCTGTCAGATAGAGCTATCCAGGCAGCTCATCCCTGGTTTGCCATGTCTCAATAATTGAAAACAATAATTTGAAATAGGGATAAGGTCACCAAATTAATGTAGTTAATAAAGTGGATTGTTTGAAGATAATCTCAGAATTTAACACGTAAAGGATCCTCTTTTTAATAAGGTTAAAAAATGGGAAATATCTTAAAATATTACTTCAGATTTAAAAATTGTTAGATGACTGATCAACTGACATTTTGTCATTTTTCCAGAGAATACTGGAGCTTTCACAGCTCACAGAGCATAAATCTGAAAGGCTGCATTAGGTTTCTTTAAGAAAGCAAGCTATGAATAATAAAGGGCACATGCAGCCTCCTAATTTGATTTATTTCTGAAATGTAATATATTTCATGAAATTCAATGCATATTGCAATTGGAGTGAGTTACTTCTTCATTTGATTTTATTTTTTATAGGCTAGGAGTGTTAGTCACTATAATAAAAATGAAATGTGTAATTTCTAACTAAAGAAGCTTAGCATGTTTATGTTGCTAGCAACATGTGTTTGCGTGGAAAAAGTTGCTGAAAGCTGACCCCATACTGGGAAAATTGCTAATCTCCAAACAGAATCCTAAACAGCTTAATACAAACATTTTACTGCATTTATTTGTAAGGTCATCTTGCACATTCTGAGACAGTATTTCATTGCTCGTTGGCAATGTGAATGGCTCGTGCCTCCAAAATGTTGTTGATTTGTTTCCCGAGGAATCTTCTCGTCCCTACACCGTGCCATGGTTGCCTCATTTAATATTTTCTCAAATGAACACGTCGAGTCCAGCCTTTCTTTTCAGGGTTTCTTTGTTGAATTGTTAAAGTCTCTTCCAGTCTTCCAGCACTGAGTGAAATCCTGGCTTTGATTGAAATCGGTGGCAGAAGCGCTGAGTTCAACATAGTCATGGCTTCCTCACCTGAATGCATTAATTTATATTCATTAACAACTCCAAAACCAATAATGATCTCCTGTGTCTCAAAGGTGTGATGGCTCAATCTATCATCTTTAAATATCTGAACAGTGTCAGATGGAGTAGATGTGAGGTATTATTCCTAGTACTGAAGTGCATATCTTAAAAATACGTCTCAATTCCTTTTGCATTTAGCTAAAGCAGTGTGATAATAAAGTCTCACAGCCGTGGTGAGCCTTCACTTATCCCATCTTCCTGTAGTGTCCTCCTGGGGAATCTGGCTGCTCGTGTCTCCTTACTGGGTGAAACACTGGCTGTATGGCTTGCCCAGTTCTGTTTCCTTTCCTGTCTGTTTTCACTCGTTTTCATGTTCCTGAGGACTGATTCTTTGTAAAAAAGCTGTATTCTGTGGTGTGTGGTGAAGAGCCTTGACTGGTGAATCTGAATCCAGGTGAGAACTTACCCTACTATTGATGTAATTAGCAATACCACATTTTACCAAATGCTTCTTTAGTTCTGTACTAACTTTTAACACTGATGTTACATTGTTGACGTGGTATCTCCATGAAATTAGCTAAAAAATACTGCAGATATTTTTTAGTCCTACAACAAAAATAGAGAAATTGAGTCAGGGAAATGAAAATGTGTGGCTAGCAAGGGGAAGGGGCTCGATGACGTTCTCAAACCCTCTTGCTGCCTCCAGTCTCGTGCTGATTTCCCTGGGCAGGCTGCAGTAGGAGCTGCACCACTTGGGTCTGACCTTTGGAAAGGGAAACACTCTGTTTGTAAAATAATGCTCCACTGGCCTGGTGGTCTGCAGCTGGACATGGAGCCAAGCAGGTTTAGCACACTCAGCTTACAGTGGCTCTGTGGCTAATTTCACCTTTCTTGTTGGAACATTAAGGCTGGCTGTAGGTTTCTCACTCTTTAATTGTCTTCCAAGAGAGCTGTTTCTATGAAGCCCCAAAACGGAATTGTTTTCCTGTGCTTCTCTTTTGTTGCATATTAACATTTAATTAGCAAAAAAGATCCTATTACCTCAGCACTAAAAGTGACAATAGCTAAGGGACCTGCTAAATATAAAATTAAATGCACAGCCAACCTTTAAGCTGGTCATAGTGCTGTTACCTAAATATTGTTCTAACTCCTATCATAAACTCCGATTTGATTGATTTTGAAATGTTTATACCCAGAGTGTCTGGCATAACTTGTTTTTGTGAGTACCCTGAAGTCAAAACATCTGAACTAAAGAGACAACTACGCCTAACAAGCTTTATTTGGGGTTTTCTTTGGTTCAAGTGTCCTTTCTTCAGAATGGGAACTGAGCTGGAATCCAAGTTGAACTTAAACCAAGAAAAACAATTCTCTAAGCGTACTTTAATCACCCATAAATATTCTCATGGCTCTGAGGACTGCCTTTCAGAGGAATCTGTTTCTGAAGGAATAGAAGGCTTTTTGCCTATGGTACTAGAAACTGTGGGTGCAGAACTAAAGGGCAGGTGTAGCACCGAGATATATAGGAAAACACATTATTTTGATCAGTTTTTGTTTTGGGGTGAGAAGCATGAAGCCAAAATTAGATGGAAGTTTTCCCAGTGGGATACATAAGGAATGGGAAATGCAAGGGCTCTTGGTATCTTGAGCTTCAAGGGTATCTTGGCTATTTATTACAACTATTACCACAACAGTTAAAAAGGTTTTCAGTAACATGCCCTCTGCAAAATCTCTTGACTATTTTTTCCACTTAGCTTTGGTTGCTAAGCTCTGTTTCTATACATGACATCTTTCTGGTTTGTTTTGTATTATGATGTCTCAGCAGCAACATTTCATCATGGACACTTGTTTTGGTACTCGTCTATTAATACAGCAATGGGCATCTCACTTATCCCTCTATTTTAAAGTTGGTTCTCAAATCATGCCCTGAGAACACACACTAAGGTTGCTGGGATGTTATAAGGCATACAGCTGAACTTTTCTGACAGAATATAAAATGTGTTTGATCCAGTTTGCAGTAAAATTTGAGATCTATAACTAAAATTTTGATTATGCTTGCCCTGGCAGTTTACAATTCAGAAACTCTCTTTGTTAGAGAGAACCACACAAGTGATTTGTTTTTATAGTTTAGGAGCAGGATATCTCTTGAGAGGATTAGGTTTTGCAACAGTTTCAAGCAGTTTGCAAATGAAAGAGGATTTCTTTGGTCTGTGTTATTGTTTATCGCAACATTTTCTAGAAACATTACTTGAAATAACACTTGTCTTTTGAAAAACTTACATTTTCCTTCAGAAAAAAATGTTACCAGTGTTTTGTTTTCCTTGGAAGAGAAAGCAAAATATTTACTTTTGAGTCTGGTTAATATGAAACAAAAATTTTCACTGTGTTGAACAGTACAGGAATATCTTCCTTTTGCTGTTAATTTCCTGAGCTGATTTAATGCCTCACAAGAAAAGCAGTTGAGGTATCTGCTGCCTCTCTCCTCTGCAGGGATTAGCCTTGGTCTACAACACGCTCACAGCCTGTTCTCTGGTTGTACACTGAGCATCCATCATGGGAGATGTAATCCCTGGAATTTCACATGGAACACCACAAACACATCTAAGAAGCAATACCTCAGGTTGCAGGAGTTCCCACTAATATCATATTAAACCTGGAGAGTTTTCTTTTCAATGGATGGTGTCAAACACAAATAGTGCAGCAATCCCAAACATTTTTTAACATCTTCAAACAATTGCTGGAAATATTTAATTATTAGAGCCCTAACCTTCAGCATGTTTTAGGTACAACAGTGCCAGAGAGGTGGTTCTTGTTTGTCATTCTGAGTGGACAGGCACAGGAAAAATAAATGCAAGAGGAATTGCATTTACTGGTATGAAATCTTGCGACGTGGAATAGAATGCTTATTAGAAGACTATGAATATAATTCAAATTCCTCTGACCACCATGCCTTGGCAGGTAGTCTGCACTTCCTGGAGCACACAATTGCTGTTAGTGTATTGATTTTTGTGGTTGGTTCACTGACTAGCTACTCGTGGGACTCTTCTCTTTCCTCAGATATTTGCCAGGATTATTTTTGTTGTGTATTAATTAAGCTCTGCCATTTGTTCGAGTCTTTAACTGTGTTGCTGGGACAGCTCTAAAGCTTTCCACTGGGCCACAAAAACAAAGCTGAAGGAAACTCCTGATTTGCTCCCTACAACTCCCTGACGGGAGGGTGCAGCCAGGTGGGGATCAGGCTCTGCTCCTGGGCAACAGCGACAGGACAGGAGGGCGCTGCCTCAAGCTGCACCAGGGGCAGTTCAGGCCAGACATCGGGAGGGATAACTTCATGGGAAAGGCTTGATAAACCCTGGAATGGACTTCCCAGGGAGGCGGTGTAGCCACCATCCCTGGAGGTGTTCAGGAAACAACTGGATGTGGCGCTCAGTGTCAAGGCCTCGTTGACAAGGTGATGATTGAGGGTTGGACTCGATCTCTGGATCTGATTACAGAATCACAGAATCATTTAGGTTGGAAAAGACCTTAGGTCTTTTCCAACCTAAATGATTCTGTGATTCTGAAGGTCTTTTCCAACCTAAATGATTCTGTGATTCTGTAATTCCCCGAGAATACATTTTCCTCTGCATTTTAGGAGCTGTTTATTAGTTCTGGCTGGAAATGAAAAACGCTGACCAAACACTGGAAATGCATTCAAGATTTGCTTGGGGTTGAACCCACTTGATATTGAAGGGGGGAAACGTTGAGCTGGCCACGATGCGTTTTCCTGCTGTGTGCATCAACAGCTGGGGAAAGCTCACTGTTCCTGGCTCAAGTAAAGTCCACGTCTCGAGTAGCCCTCGAGTGCTTTCTGTCAGTTGTTGTCACGCCGTGGCACCACTGAGTTTCTCATAGAAGGTGTCCTGTGGTCCTCTTCAAACAGGCCAGGCTCACCAGCTGCAAGGACAGATGGGATCAGTCAGCAGCCTTATTTGGACACGAGGAGACAGATTTGGGGGGAACGTGTGACAGCTTCCAGCTGATCCCAACAGTAGCCAGCCCAGGTGCAGATGTGCATAGCCCTCGTGTTAAAACACCAAAGGCTGCAAGCAGGATGGCTCCCTCTCTAGAGCAGATGAACCACTTTAAATGGCTTTTGCACACTACAGTATTCCTGAGTTCGTTACGTATTTGTCAAATTTCCTTATCTTCCTTTGGTCTCGTATGCATCTCACCACCGCTTTAAATTTGTGCTGTGTTAGTTGCCCTGATTCCTGCTAGCACAAAGAATGTCCTGTGCACTTGTTTTAACACAGCTCAAGTGCAGTGTGATTCTGTGCACAGAATTCTCATTTTCCTGTTCTGTTGCACGAGCTCTTGTTGAACAGTTTTCACTGTCATGGTGACCTGATTCCACCCTCAGTGAACTAGATTTATTTGCAAAACCAGAATTTGGGGCCCAGGACTGTATTCTTTTCCAAACAGGTTATTTGGAAAAGAATAACTTTTTCTGCCTCCATAAAAACTTAAGAAAAGGAGAACAAGCGAACGAAGAACCTCTTTAATCCACAGACAAGAATTTCTTTTGCTGCTTGTATATGTTATACAAAGATCAGATTTAATTTAGATGTTTGGAGTGAGAACATCATCTTTCAAAGTAGTTTAGAAACAATGTCCTCTTTGGTATTACAGCTCTCCAAATGTTCAGACTGAGCAGGAACACCTGAGAGTGGATGCCAGCTTTTTAGTTACTTTGAGCAAAAGAAATTGAGTTATTAGCCCTCCTCCTGAGAGAGACAATTGAAATGCCTGCTAAAGCAAGAAAAGCAGACAGCAAGAGGGAGGTTTTTCAAGTTGTCTAAAAGATCTGGGGTCCCAGAATGGGTGGCTTTGTAAAGCCCATCTTAAACGTTGTCAAAATAAAAAAAGAAGAAGGGAAACAAAAAATAATTGTGTGAGAATCGGAGTAGATGTAGTCCTTCAGGCTCCACCCTTATATTCCTGGCACCCTTAACAGGCTTTCTGTTCAGACCAGCTCTGCAGCAGGACAGTTGGCACTGGGGGTGAAGGAGGACCCATCCAGCCTCCCCCTGTGGGGCTCTTCTGGCCCGTCCTCTCCCCCTCCTGTGTTTCCTAGCTGGGACCTGAGCTGTTGCGTTGCAGAAGCTCCCTCACTGTTCCATCACTAATTTGTGTGCGGAGTTCTAATTACAATTTACCCAAATGTTTTTCCATTTTCCATCTATCATGTTCTGAGTCTATAAAAGAGTGGGTGAGAAGACTTGTCAGTAAGTCACACCTCTTCCATTTTTTAAGCTGTATTTTTAGTTGACTGACTCAGATGGACTTTTGCTGTCAGAACATCAAAAAAGCCTTACCCAGCATGTGTGTCTTCTTCCGTGATCAGTCATTTGGAATTCAGGATTTGAGTTCATGAAAGAATGTATTTGTATCCTCAACTTACAGGTTTATTTCAGCTCAGAAGTTGTTTCACTCTCCTGAAGGCTGAGGGTGGATTCCTGAGGGTATGAGTGTGACATACTGCAATCTTACCTGTTGCTCCTTCCAGTAGTTCCAGTAGTGAGCATCTGCACTTTGTGGCCTGACTGCTGTTGATACATAACCTGAAATTTAGCTCTAATTATATTGCAGGTACTGATGAGTCTGTGGTCTCTGCAGTGGCAGTGAACTTTTTTTATCTGGGAGGGTAAAAGGACTTGGAGGTGCAATAGGATATGGAAGAGAGTTGTTGCCTCTTGTTTGATTTCTCTCGTGATTCCTCCATGTCTAGCACTTTTAACGTTGCTACTTGCTTTTCATTTTTTCATTAGTATTATGTTGTGTTCTTTAATAATGGTATGTGTTATGGAAAAAAATACCTGTAAATTGTTTTCTCTAGTAATAATACTTTTTTCTTATCTATTTCTTGCCTGCTTGCATATACCCACAGTCACCGTGCATTTTTACGCCCACCTGCATACAGCAAATGCACCTGCATGAGCACACACGATTCTTTTTATGGAAGATGGAACTGCTCGAAAGTCTTCCTTATCCTTTTTATGTCAGTCATTCCACATAACAGTGTACCATCTTTTCCCAAGATGTATTCTAAAGAGCTGCTTCAAGTTCAAAGCCCAGCTCTGAACACCCTGGAGCTGCAAAAACTCTGTTTCTGAGCTGAAAATTTGCAGTTTTATGTGGTCGTCAACACAGAGGCTCAGGGCGAGTCTGTGGTGTGAGGAATAGCTGCTTCCCAAAGTGCATGTCAGTCTTAATTTCCGTCACTTCCATTATGGTCAGAGTGCTTAAAATGTAAACATCCCCAACAGGAAACAATTCATTCCTCATTGATCTTTCCTGGCAGCTTGCTTCCTCCCTCCAGTGGAGTGGAGAAGCGCACCTTTGGGTTTTCCTGCCACATAGCTAGCTATTTCAGGCCGGTATTGACTTTCTTGAAGCTTTATGGAGCCTCTCCACCATGGGGAGTTGAGACCTGAGTGTTTCATGTCTCCTCAGTGGTTGTCACAAAGAGGAACAAAACACTGCTTGAGAGATTGCAGGGACAGACCTGACCCCAGCTGGCCCAGAGGAGGTAACAGGAGCTGTGCAATATCACCGTTCCAGCTTTGTTCCTTTGATCTAATCTTTTCTAGACCTCGTACGGGAGCCAGTGAAATCCCCCCTTTCCTCTTGCTCTGTCTTTGCTGTCAAAGCTGTAGGAAATTTCTGCCCGGCTCTGTTCTCTCTCCTCTATGTATGCCTTTTCTTGCATTCACACGTGCCAAGAAACGCCTGTTACTGAAGCCTTTGAGGTTATCTTTGCTTCACAACGTTTATTCAAGCGCATCACCCGCTCTGATGTCCAGTAAAACACGAAAGTGCAAGTCCACTTGCTGCCTTCTGTGGCACAGTGTGGAAAGCAGCAAAAGAACTGAAAACCAGGGTGAAGACACCTCTGTCTCCAGTTCTCTGGTTCTAGGAATCACAGAAGATCGCTGGAGCGACCTTGAGAGGGATGTGTCACCTGCAGAACCTCACTCGCTGATAAGCTGAAAAGAGCACAGGTGTTGATTTGGCCAGCACAGGTTGCTCTCCTTAGCCACCATCCCTGGAGGTGAGGCGAGCAAATCACCTCTAACGAGGTGCTCCTGTGCAGGGCAGGGAACCCAGACTGTTGTGCTGAGGGCCAGGGGGCTGCCCAGGTGTCCCTCATTACCCCCATTAGGCGATAATGTGAAGGAGCCCCTCCCTACTGAGGCAGTGTGGGACATAAAGACGGGCTCCCTGTGTTTTCTGTGCAAGGCTGAGCTTGCTTTCCTTCGGACCTGCTGGGCACCAGCTCCCAGCCCTCCCTGATCCTCTGCACGAGCACCCATGTGAGTACAGCACCCGGCTGGCAATCCCCGAGCTGGGCTGTTTGCTGCTGCTTGTTTTTCTCCTATTGAGATTGCTGATCCTTTGCCTGGTAGCAATTGTTTTATCATGTATGTGTTTCCAGCGTGTGTCTGCTGTACGGAAAGCCCATGTTTTCTCCTGTGTTATGCTCCCTTTCCAAGTGTTCCTCTGCACAGTGAATGCTAAGAGCACAGCTGCCTGTGCATGCAGTGGATGGGTGGGGGAGAGGGCACTGCACACGCTGATGAACACCCAGCTCGGTTTGCTGCTATCTAGTGGCTCTCGCAGCCTGTGCCGAGTAATATTTAGTGCGTTTGGTTGGGAGAGCTGTGGCTGTCAAAAGGTAGTACTAATAGGTGCATCTGACCTGAAAATTGTACTATAAACTGCAGGGCAGTGTATGTTGTATAGCTAGGTTTAATTAAACTCTGTTCAAAAAGCTCTGTAGCTCGTTAAAGTGACGGGATGCCAAATTGTCAACTTGCCAGTCAAGCTAAAAGGGTTTCCATCTAACAGAGTGGCCTGCTTTGAAAAATATGGTTTATTAAAATTCGGCACCTTTGAATAATTATGTACTAAACGCGTCTGCCCTGTGGAGCAACACCACAATGGATGGAGTTGTGCCTGGCAGACAGGAGCTTCCTGAGCAATAAAGAGGCTGTGAGACAAGCACAGTTTGTGCTAGGAGGGGCAGAGGGCAAGGCGGGTGGGGGATATGCAGTGGCTTGGCCGCAAGACCATCGTTATGTGGATCTCTGCTGGTTTAAGGAACTCTCTTCAGCCTGTAAGTGTTGTGATTTGTCATAGAAATCAGGGATTTTAGGCCATCTGAGATCACGGCTATCTGATGTTTCTTGCTAAGTCACTGACACGACTAAATCTGTATAGATCTAAGGTAATGTGATGCAGGTGTCTCTAGCTGTAGATGCATTTTAATTGTGGTGCGAGAGTGCAAGTTGAGTCCATTACCAATTATTTTAAAGTTTCTAATTGAGCTCTGTGCAAAATACTACTAAAACTGTTTTACAAAGAAGGAGTTCAACACCATTTCTGAATTTAATTAACCCGTTAGTAACTATAAACGCATTCTTTCTGTTCTGCTTTTCCAAGATCACGGTCATTCACAGGTTCCATGTTAAGAGTGGTATTCAGAATTCTAAACATTTTGATATATTTTATCCTTACCTGAGGAAGAACACTATTGATAATCTCAAGAGGAATGGGCTCTGGAATACTCTTGATACCAGTAACTCAGAAATAAAAGAGGGAAATGCCCCTTATATTTTGATAACAGCTTTTGCTGCGGATGTTTTGTGTAAAGAATATTTTCAGGTTTGGGTGATTTTACTGTTTATTTGACATGCAGAAGGGAAAGCAAACGAGCAGAGGTGAACAGGAAGGCTCTGATATAGTAGGCAAATAGCTTTGATGTCCTTGATTTCCGACTGGCACTATAAATGCTGGACCTCTTTTCTTCAACAGTACAAACACCAGCCCGTTTTTAGGGCTTTGGTCTGGATGTGCTGTTCAAACAGCTTCAGGATATGAAGGACATCTTAAAGGTGTCAGCCCACTTGGCATAAGAAAGGTAGAGTCATTACAGCTCTGTAAACAATGAAGTGTGGAACAAACTGGGAGCAGCATGTGTTGAACTTGCCTTGGCATTTCTTGCATCCATTGATTTCTTACTTGTGACAATGTTTTTCAATTAAAAAAAAAATCTGCTGGTATCTTTAAAATTAAAAAAAAACCCAAAACTGGGAGCACTTAAGGTAATGAAGCTGTTTCAGTTTGGTAACTGCAGCATTTTCACCGACGTACAACTTGATTGCATAATATTGTTGGGTCTCCCTTCCTGCGTTTGCAAGCTAAGTCAGATCCTTGTGTGAGCTGCGATCCTTGCACGAACTATTCGGGCTCTGAGGAAGGCCTCTGTTCCCCGAGGTGTTGGAGCCTTGTTCCCATTTCCCAGAAGGGCCCAGACGTGAACACGTCGGTGCCCAAGAGCTGGGGAGAGCAGCAGAGATCGACAGGTGTTTTTCTAGAACAGTGCAGCAACATCAGCGTGTGCTGCAATCTTGAAGAAATGCTGAACAACAACAAAAAAATGTTCAGGATGCTGGGGCTCTGGAGAGGCTGAATATTGCAGGGCTTTGGTTTTCTTTGGAAGTAACGGGCAAACAAAAGCAAAACTGTGGTTCAATTCTCATCTGCGGACCTTGCCAAAGAGGTGCACTTGCACTTTTCTTGCCTTTAATTATACATTTCTGCCACACCTCCCACGCAGCTCTGTGGCGAGGCAGATCAGGGTGAAGGATAAACCTTCAGGAGAGCCATGGCTGGTTTTCAGTAGATCTGAGGTGAATGGGAAGCGCCCGGAGATGAGGAGCTAAGTGAGCAGGCTGCCCCTTTGGACCCCAGCGTGTGCTCCAACGTTGGCATTAAGCCTCACGATCAGTAGCTTGAAAACTACAGCACTCAACCTATTTATGGTCATGAGTTGTGCTTCTTCGGGAGGTTTGGGATGTCAACCTCTCCAGGAAATGCATTCCTCTCCTCTAAATCACTCTTTTGGCTCGACAGGATAAGCTTCACATGTTGTCTTTTATTCTGCCACAAATGCTCTCTTCCCCCTGAACTGAGGTGGGGAAGGCTTCAGCAATGGCTGAATAACAGATTTTCTTCTTCTTTTTTTTTTTTAGTTGTGGTTTGTTTGTTTTTTTTTTCTTTATCTCTTCCCTGCTGCTCAGGGGGTATTTTGAAGCCAATGATTCGAAGATATTCGGGAACAGTTAAATCTAAAGCCGTGTGGGAAGCCAGAGTGCTCTTAAAAGATGCAAGGAACCTTGGCAATGTGCTTTTGGCTTATTTGCCCAACAGAAAAATGGTGGTTTCCCTGCCACTTAGTGAAAATTCAACAGCAGAGTGCTGCAGTGAGGTCTTTTAAAAGCAAAGAAGTCTTAAGTAATAAAAATATGCCTGAGGGCGTTTACTGTTACGGTAAGAAATATTATCATAAATAACCAGCACTATAAATGATATTTGGGAAATAAATTATCAAAGGACTTTGAGGCGATGTGCATTGTGCTTGCTTTTGTGTTAGTGCCATTTGTTACTTAACACAAGAAAATTCAGGAATTTTCCCCATTTAATGATGAAAGAACTGAGAAAGGGCAATTTAATGTATAAATTTAGGATCTGAAGGCTGTATTTTGGTCACACAGACAAAAAAGTTCGGTGACTTCGGTGAAGTTGTGCTTGGTGTCCAACTAAAGTTGAAAAAAATGACAAAAATGGGCAAAAATATGAAGAATTTTGTATCTGGTGAATAATAACTAGATGAAAAAGCAAAAATGTATGTTTTGGGACCTGAAATTTAAAAAAAAATCTAAAATATTGCATTGTATGTATTGTAGACTTAATTTTTTTTTTTAGATTAATTGCTTTTTTTGAAATGTAATGGCAAGCTGGAATATTCTATTCTGAACACAAGTATTTTGACATACTGATTTTTTTTTTTTTTTAGATTAATTGCTTTTTTTGAAATGTAATGGCAAGCTGGAATATTCTATTCTGAACACAAGTATTTTGACATACTGATTTTTTTTTTTTTAATTCTTTCTGCCATTGAGGTTTGGGGTGGCTTGGTGTCTTAATCCAATCGCTCATGGACTGTTTTGCCACAAACTGGCTCTACCTCGATCTTCTATCATCTCTTTCTCATTTCGAGAAAACCAGAGTTAGTTTTCCCACTTGTGGTACGGAGCTCACGTAAACACGTACCTTAGTCTTGGCCTTGTACCTGAATAAATGTGACCCTCTCATCTCTCGAGGGGAAGATGAACATAATGAGAAGACATCTAAAAAACAGGTGATTTACCTCCTAGTTTTTTGTGTTTCATGCGCTCCTCAAGAAGCTAGTTGCTGTGTTCAATAATATATTACGATTGGAAGGTTAGAAAAAATGTGGTGCCTTGAAAGAGAGACTGTAATAATGTCACTATGAAATTTTGCAGGAGTATTAAATCCCCTTTCACTTTAAGCAATGATGGACACATGAAAGAGAGCAGAAATTTGAAAGCAGAATAGCTGGTCACTGGTATCGTGCAGCCACACACGAGCTGGTGTTACCAGATGCAGTTTTGATGAGAACACTGGAGAAATTTTTAAATGAAAGAAACTCGATCTTTTCAGAGGAAAACAACAACCCGAAGATAGTAAATGTAAGTCTCCTTTAGAAGCCTGCTACTGCAGAATATTGGATTTGGTTCTTCTTAGTGGGTTTTATTTTGGGTTTTTTTTTTTTTTTTTTTTTTTTTTTTTTTTTTTTTTTTTTTTTTTTTTCTTAGAAATACTTATATCAGCGATTTAGATAACTGGAGAACTTGCTAGCACCACCTATTGGATGAGAAATTTTCCTTAAATCTAAACAGCTCCCGTTAATCTTTGTACAAAAAAAGCACCGTGTAGCCATTTGAAGCTGAAATACCTCCAAGCAGTCAGCTCTCAGAAGGGCATTTTGTTTTGTCAGTGTTTCAATAAATACAGTAATTTAATAATTAGCTGTGAGGACTGACACATTTCAGTGTTTCATTGCTGCAGTGTGAGGGCTTTCGTATGCTGGGAGTGTACCTAAAGCTGCTGATTGTTTAGCGGCTGAGCACGCTAATACTATAGCTGTCACTTTGGGGACAGGAGGAGGTACTGGGAGCTCCAGGCATCCATTATTTTTATCCCAGACTGCTTTTTGTTAAACCGTTTGTACTCATCTTCTCACAAATCAAAGGTGTTCGGGGAGGGAAGGAACAAACAAAACAAGCCTCCTGCCTGAGCTGTTTTCTTTGACAAACCCTTACACTGAGCTAAAGCTTTGGCTCTGCAGTGACTATATTTAAAATAGAGCTATGCTTTCCCCTGCTTTTTAAAAATAGACTATTTATCCTTCCATATACACGAACACAACTGACTCGACAGGCAGAAAGAATAGTTACTTAATTCCACTCCTACTCTCTTGTTTCTTCCCTATTAACATTATCTCCTTGGTAACACATCCCATGAATTGTGTCTATGATATGCCAGCTACTGCAGTTTGTTTAGTGTCTTGATACTTAAATGTATTTGAATTTTGTCTCTGAGGTCCCACCCAAAATGGTGGAATTTTTTTGGTCATCTTTCCCGAGTGTGTCCAGGGTTTTTTTTTTGTGTTCATTGACCCCAGGTACAACGTGACCCCTGCCACTGAAATGAATGATACTGAACTTGACTGAGCCTGATTTTCTCAGAAGTTTTTCTCTTTAAATCCTATTGTAATAGCTACAACTACTCAGGTGCATGTTTTTAGTACAGTAAGTAATATCTCACCCAAATATATGTTTTTGTATAAACTTAAAAGGAAAGACTTATCTTTTTTTCCCCTGCATTACTTTTGCACAAGAGCCTACAGTCTTTTGTTTTAAATATTTGATAATGTGTAATCAGAATCCATCTGAGCCTAAAGCGTTACCACTTTTAATATCAATTATATTCTCCTTGCAGGGGACTGATCAGACATGTTTATATACAATTTTTTTTTTTAATTATGAGGTCTGCTATATTCCTCAAGTGTGTACATTCTGTATAGGGCTCCTCACAACTGCTGAAAAACAGGTTTGCCATTGGGATGGGATGATATTAATCTCTGCAAATCTCTACGTTGACTTTGGCACAAGGCTATTTGAAGTTACTGGTTTTAGTGTCAAAGAGGGAACCTCTTTAACTTCATGGCTGAATAAAATTGAATTGTATCCTGGAGAGCTTTCTCTTTCACCTGTTAATGTTGTTAATGGCTTCCCAAAGAAATACAGGGACCTAGAAGTTACATCCAGGTAATAAAAACTCTCCACTGGGAACTAGCTCTCTTTTCTGTGAAAAATTTCAACTTCAATGAAAACAGAATTTTCTAGCAATAAGGAACACTGCAGTCAAAAAATTGACTCAACTCTGCTAAAAATGTGTGTCTTCCTTCCTTTTATAGTAATGAACACGGGCAGGGAAGTGAAGATACTTCAGTACGGGCTCTGAGAAGTAGGAGCCCACCTGCTTGGGCGTGCCCTGTCCAGCCCTGCAGAGCAGAGGTCTCTGAACCAGCTTTGGGTACCTTTGCAATACAGTCCAAACGAGCTCCCCAAATCACTGGTTGCTGGCAGCAGCCCTGTCTTTATGTTTTAGAATAGAAAACTGAGCTAATAATGGAAGTCATCTTTGTGAAAGACATAAACGTGAATAGTCACAAAGTGAAACTCTATCCAGTGCGGACTCCAGAAAGGCCGAGTGCCCGAAATCCGCAGCGGTGAGCTGGAGACATTGCAGAGGGCAATTGCTGTAATTTAACGCGGAGATAATCCCGGTGAGATAACGGGATGGTGGCTGTGTTAGGGGAAAGGGCTTGGCGTGAATAACCCGCTAATAGCACTTGTTTGTCTCAGGTGCTAAAAGCAGCTTAACAACCCGCAGCGGAGCCTGTGTGGCTGTGCCTGTTCCGTGCGGGAATACCCACGAACCAATGTGTGTCCCCTGGTGACAGCCGAGGCGTCACAAATACAAACGAGGAGTCAAACACCTTCTTTGTCATCAAGAAGGCCAGATTATGTTGAGCCGTTCCATTTGTTTTACCTGATTTATTCACTGGTGATAAAACTGACGCTTGTCTGTATGTGAAGCATCCAGAAAACAGCAATAGTTTCTTGGCAAATAGATGAAGAAATCACTCCAGCGTTAAAAGGCTGGGAGTAGTGTTGTTAGAAGTAAAGATGTGCTTAAAAGTACTCTTTTGAAGGCTTATGCATTTATTTGCTTTGTCATTGTCAACACTTTCCATGCCAGGTGGGGATAAGATCCTTTATTCCAGTAACTCGTACACCTGTGAACGCTTTTTGTTAAGTAGTCCTTGTTTGCTTAGTAAAAGAGGGGTTTGCTTTTGAGTTAGTAGAAATATCCTCAAGATACGAGTGCTTTGGCTTGCAAATCTGATATATTCAACTGTCTTCATGCTTTGTGACTGGCAAGGTGGTCTCTGTGCATGGGAACTAGAGAAAGTGGGCAGAGAGAAGAAACAATTTTTAGCTTTTTTAAGTAATTAGCTGAAAGGAGGTTATTAAACCATCCTGGGGACAGGTATTTAAGAAAGCTATCAAGCCACGAATCTGCACCCCTAAATAGGTAGGGAGGCCAATATTTTTTTCTGGGAAGAGGAATGTCAGATTCTCTCGTTCTCTGAAGATTTTTGAAATCTGTAGACAAGGCTCATGCAACCTGGCCACTCTGAACTTCGAGGAAAGAGCATTTGTCGAGTAGGGTGCCCAAAAATCTGTGTCAATGCTTCTCGGGAATGACTTGTGAATGACACTGTGATCTCACAAGTAGGAAAGGAATGGGAATGGAAAGAGACATGGTCGTTGCCGGGAGAAAAGAATGCTGATAATGTAATGTAGGCAAGTTGAGTTTTATCTGCAGATTTTCTGAACTCGCTTATTTGCTGTTGGTTGACACGTCTAAATTCTTAATGTCAATTACCCACAATGACGAGGAAGGGGGAGAAGGGGAAATTACCCGCCGCGCTGTCAGCACTGAGAGCTGCACTATTGACAAGGAGCATTTACCAGCTGTGTTTAAAGGTTGTTTGCTTTATCAGCCACCTTGGCTGTGTTATGAAAGAGATACGGTAATCGTTCACACCAGCTCAACCTGACAAACAGCCTTCGACGGAAACGCTGCTATTAGGTTACGCATTCATAGCAGGGCTTTCTTATGATGATATCACCTATTTCAAGAGCATGAGGGCTGCCCAGACGGCAGGCTCGGGTTCCAGGCTCTGCTGTCTCTCCCCTGCCGGGGCAGGAAGGTGGAAGCCCCGAGGAGCTGCGTTTGGCTGCAGAGGAGCACTGATGTAATGCACTACTTCAGTCCACCTTCTGGGAGCGAGGGGAAGCTGGCCCCACCGCTCTGTAGGAGCCCTTTGCATGGTTTCTCTCCTATTTTTGCTTTATTTCCCGAGGATAAACCGCCCTCAGATTTCAGGCGACCCTTTTGGTACAAGATGCAATTTTGGCTTTTATGATGAGCTGCAAGGGAAGCTACGAATGTGGTTTTCTAACTTCACATGTGCAAAAGGCTTGCTGAGCTGTGATATTTTCAAAAGTTCCCAGACTGTTTTGTGCTAGGCTTAATTTAAACGTCAGCACAACCGTTCCAGCTGAGCTGGTGGGTGTTATCACCGAGACCACAAGTTTGACCCGTAATTTTGTCAGCGTTCAGTAGGAAACGTCCTGTGGACTTGGTGTCATGAATCAGGCAATCAACATTATATCCATACCTGCGAGCACATCTAAATTTGGCAAGCTGTGTGTTATCCACGTGCATTTTGCACACGTTTTTATATTAGTCCGGAGGTATTTGGACAAGTGGAAAAAGCAGAAGACAGAGGGAGCTTACAGGGATACCATAAGATTACAGTTTGCTTGAGTGGCAAGTGAAAGGGCTCATCCAGGTGTCAAGAAGGATTTGAAGAGCATTAAGGGGAATGAAGAAATTGGGTCAGACAATCTGCAGCCCAGGCAACAAGGACAAGACACTTCGCTGTCTTCCAGCTTCAGGAACTATTCTGAAGGTAGTGCCTTTTGAATCAGGGATTTAATCTGGGCAATATTAGTTATTGTTTTGCCTCAGGAGTCCCAGCAATGGGAATGTACAAACCTGTTTCCCTGACAAAAATTGCAAGAAAATACTTAACAAAGGGTGACGATGGAAGCTTCATAGGAACCTACTGACAAAACTGTGTAAGGGACAGTTTGGGTCAAGTACAAAGTTGCCTTTGGAAAAGATATATAAAAGAAATAATAGTGCAAGTTAACACAAGCCAGGATGTGTGCAGTTTTCTTTTTAGGTTTTAAGAAATCCCTAGCTATGTATGCTAAAGGATTCCTCACTCCTGTCCTCCTCAACTCTCTGTTTGGGGGAATTCCCCTGTTACGTGGCTATGGCTGAACAGAATAAATTGCCCAAGGTGACATCCTTAATGGACTAAAATAATTGCTTTTTGTAAATATTTTAAATACAAGCAGAAGTTGCCCTTTGGTTTACAAATTGTCCCCGGATTACCAGCAGCACATGGAAAATAAATGTCCAAACCACTTAGAAATTGTAATGAATACTGAAGGTATGTCATGAAGGTAGGCAAAGCAGAGCCATGTTGGGATAGATGTTGTGAGGAATGCAGGCTGGCAATCAGTCCTCTCCAACAGAATAAGAAAATGCATAAGGACTTGATTCCAAATTTCCCACCAGGGATAGCAAAATAAAAGATTCCACTGTTCACCTCCCAGTGCATTGACTATACATGTGTCAGTGGCAGCTTTCTTAGGGTCAAGTTAATATTGAATTAATTGCATTTGGGCCTCCTGAGTTGCTGGAGACCTAAGAGAACATAGGATCAGTTTCTGGCTGTCAGCAATACCTGTGAGCAGTTCACAAGGATGGGAAGAGTGTACACACACACACACACACACATATATATGCCAATCAGATTCAGGAAAGTGAATCTCCCTGCTTCATTGTATGGGAAGTTACAGCTGTATTCACTTCTAGTCCTGAGATGCTCTGCAGCACTTGTTCCTGGTGGCAGTTTTGTGGGTCAGGACCTTTATTCTGAGTCTATGCCCTTACCAGGAAGGTTCCCATGTGTGGAACCTTGCAGTTCCCCTCTGCCCAGCACAATACAGCTGTTTTTGCTCCATCTCCCGGATTTACCACCTTTCTAATCCCACTGTTCATAATATGCTCCTAAAATGAAGACTGTTATGAAAAAAGCTGAGTATAAAGTAAGAGGAAAATGTTTTTAATAAATTAAGGTGTACACATTGAACTTCCCAATGTTCTTAAGGCCCCTTTTCCCAAAGGAAGGGTGTGTTTCTCAAGAACTCTCATGAAATGTCTGGGGACATCAGACTGTTCCATGTGGACATGTGCTGGAGAATGCTATCTGCCAAGATGAGGGGTTTTTTTGTGTTAAAATTACTGCAGCTTTTGTTGGCTCTTCCTGTTTCTTTTGGTAGCTGAGCAGGATAAGGGTTAGCTCCGCTCAGGGTTAGACCATGACCAGGGACTTTGTGTTATCTCAAGGGGTTTTGGAGCTGATGTTGTTGACTTCCTGCCTACCTGGGTGCAGCTCAGTGTGCCTTGAACCACCTCCTCCTGTACCTGCAGTTAGTCCCTGCTATGGTCCCTTTGCACCCCAGAGGTGACAGATTGCAAGGAAGAAGACAAGGATTTCTGGAAGTGTGTTTCGTAAAGTAATTTAAAAACTTTTGAAGCAAAAGCTGCTGTTTACCCTGCAGCAAGCGTTACTAACATAAGCTGCTAGAAAGTTTTCTTTCTTCTCTTTCATAAGCTGCTGATAACTTTTCCATTACATCACATCAATTTGTAACCAATGCAATTACTGTTTTCTAGGGGAACATAAATTCCCCATATTATGTTTTTTGGGTTTTTTCTTACTTTTGAGTACGCTGCAGATCAATTCTGTATGAACGCTACTTATCTGAAAATACACAAGATCTTCTGAGAATATCTATAAATCCTCCTCTTCCCAGCATTGCTAGTGGGGCTGGAAATAGAAACTGAGAAGAAATGAGGAGTGTGGTCTGCTAATGCCTTTGTCACTTTGAGAATAGCCTGCTTTGATGAGCTCTAGATGAGGCTGCATCTAAAAGCTGGTTGGAGGTTGCAGTGATTTGCAGGCAGGGAGAGCTTTTGTTATTTCTTTAATGCATGAATTTAATGATTAATTTCTTTAATGTGTCAGCCCTGTCCTCCTCAGTCCAACCTCTCATGTTAATTGTTCGTTTTCTGGACAAACCTTCTCTAGCTTGGATCTGCTCTTTGAGAAAGTTACTTGCTTATCATAATGTTTGGGTATTATAGGTAAAAATGGTATATAAAGGAGGAGGGAGGGAGTAAGTGAAGGATCTTGGCCGGCCACACTTTCTTGGGTCTTTTACTCTTTCATCATTTGCTCAAGAAATGCAGTAATGAGACAATGAGCAGAGGAATTATGTATATCTCCTTCTCCAAGTGCAAAATGCCTCCTTGTGGAGCTTATTTAACTTAACTGTGGTATGCTTTGGTAGGGTTTTCTGGTGGGTTTGCTTGTGTTTAAAATAAATGGAAATAATTCCATTCTTGTTGGGTGACACAACAGACACTGAGGTGTAGATCTCTACCCTAGGATTCTGCTTAAATCCTACGGGGTATTGGTGTTTTCCAGGCTGTTAGAAGGAAACAAAAGCTGCAGGAAGCACGCAAAACGCATAGCCTTTAATGGGTTAAAAATAAAACCCGAAGAAATATTGTGAATTTGCTCACTAAAGTTTTGCAGACCTATTTTTGGCAGTTTGAACATGTTGACTCTTACATAAGGTTCATTCAGAATATACAAACTGTTCAGTAAATATTCCCAAATGCGAAAACTCAGATTTTTCACCCATTTTGGTTGTGTCTTTCGCATTTGAAAACAGGCTGTGGTAGGATTTCAGATACGTTCCTGCAATAGCTGCATGAAGTTCTAGCTCGGATTCACAAGCACACATCATATATTAATAATGTTGCAGAGAAGTTAGGGCTTGGGCAAGAAGAGAGAGACAATTTGATGTGTGTGTATTTAAATAAGCTCTGTATCTTGATAAATAGAGTGGTACTTCTTTAAATTTCTTTTTTTTTGTCATGTCTGTCACACTGCAAAGCTGGGGCTGTGCTGATGAGCTTTGCATTACTGCTGCTTGCTCACAGAGCTGCTCCATGATGTCTTCAGCCAAGGATACGTCTGATTTCCTGCTCGTAGTTCTGCTTGGAGATCAGACTTTGCACAGGGCAAAGTTGACTTTTAGCCAGCTGCCCAGAGAGGCAGAGGTTGCACTCGAGCCCAGCCTTATGTTCCCGGGTTTCTGTGCCAGTAGAGGAAAAACCGGAATCTGATTAAAACCTGTTGAGGAGCTCTGGTCTCAAGCGCAGGGCTGAGCTCTCTGGAACCGAGAGATAACCACGTTATCTCTCTCTTGTGACAAGATCTTGAGGGTGCCTTTGACTGCATAAGTGCAGCTCAGGCCCCTTTTGCAGGCAAAGTTATAGCTTCCCAAAAAAAAAAAAATACACCCCCCCCCCCCCCCCCCGAAAACTACCTAACCCTTAGAAAGATAAATTGTCTTTTATTCAGTTTGCTACTTCTTGGCTCCTACTAATTTTAGGTATAACTTCAGTATGAGTGTGTGTGTTGTTGAAGACCAAGACTCCGAGGGCTGAGGTTGGGGCAGCACACTTCACTCTAAGGCATGTTATGTCTGAAACACTGCAGTGCAGCTAGGATTAGCCTGGTCTACTTGGGTTAAAGAAATCTCTTGTGCTATACTTTTTTTCTATTAAAGTTCAAAGTAAGTTCTACGTACTGAAGTTTGACTTAACCTCCTCTTGTTTATGAAAAAAATTCTCTGCAACTATTTGGTGACAGCCCCAAGGAAGGATAAAATGAATGCCCTGACACCCACGCCTCCCATTTGACCACTTGTCTATTAAATGTCAAAGATCTGGAGCACTGTGTGAGGGTTGTTGCTGTCTCCAGTAAGAAAAAGGAGATGGAATCTCAGATCCTGTACAACTTGCCTCACCTTCTGCTTCCTCCATGCAGAATTAAGAGCCAGCCAGATGTGTTTCCAAGCCTACACAGAATAAATAGTGGGGAAGGGGAAGTGTTGGAGAGATTTTAAACAAAGCAAAGGCTTTCCAGCCCTGCCAAGTTAAATAATGTTAAATACTTTCTCCTTTCAAGGCACAGAGTTTAAGACCAGCACTGCAAATAAGGAACTATCTCCTGACTATTAGTCCCTGCTCCCATTCAAGATTTGTTCAGTCTGTGGGCTGATATGATCTGAGATTGCTTAAGGGAATCATGACTGGGCAAAAAGCACTGAAGCTAACTGTAAAATCAGAGAGAGGGCTCACAGCCTCCCCTTACATCACCTGGAGATGAGTGACCTGTACAATCCCAACAAGTGGTGTTGCGGGTTTCCCACAGAAAAGAAACATGGAAAATCTTCCGGGGGGGGAAAAAAAATTATTTAAAATCTTAAGGCCCAGGATAAAATAGCATCTAGTGAAAACAAATGTTGACCAAAATGAAGGCTTAGTGCTAATAACAAACATCTGAAACAGGAGGAAATGTAGGCTTCTGGGTGACTCACAATAGGCATCAGAGGAAGCTGATTCCAAACCCATCTTGCTGGTGTCTGGAGATGGCCTGTTTGAAAGATGACGATCTTGGCAACAGCAGCTTTGGAGTCGCACCCTGGGTAAAGCAGGGAGCCACTTTTTGGGGGAGATGCTGTGCCTGGAGCTGGCAGCAGCTGTGATTTGGGTTAAGGTTGCACAGTGATATGCTCTTCTCCCCTGTAAGATGAGTTATTGGGCAACTCTGTGGGCAGGGAAGAAGCAACAGCCCCCTTCATGTGCCAGCCTTGCTTGACCCTTCTCTGCCACTTCCTTCCTTTGCAAGCAGGAAACTGTTCTGCCCTGTAGGTTTTTGGGAAAATGATCAATTATGTATGGAGATTTCTATTATGAAATACCCTTTAAATATGTAAATACACATGTATGTATGTACACACACCCCCCTTTTTTTTTTCCCCTGAAGCATTAGCAATTTTCTCATGACCTGTTTTCTCATGGAGGAAATGACAGTTTTGCCTATACCCCTTGATTTTTCTTTTTGGAATTGAAAATGATGTTTTCTTTAGAGGTAGAAGCTGCTGAACCAGAAAGTTTTAGGTCAGTTTGATGTTAATCCTTATTCACCTGAATTGCTGTCATCCCTTGGGAGTGTTCCTATTGAGAGGAGGCATGTCCCTGTTCTCTTCCTGGCTTAGACCCTTCCTTTGGGCTTTTTCTGTAGTGATACCCCTTGTTTGACCATTGCAGTGTATTATGAGACTCATAAATTCCATGCAAAACAAAATGCTTTTTATTCAAAGTATAGCTTCATGTTTCAATTTGACATTAATAAAAAAAAAAACTATTGCCTTTGAAATTTTCTGGTACTTCATGTTCTACAAAACATGCATGATGTTTTGGCTTTTTCTCTGAGTTTTGGCACACTTCTTGGACAAAAAAGCCAGTGCTGAAATATCAAGTGATGTGCTGAACTTCCCATTTTTGACTAGTTCTCGTCTGTTTACGCTTATACCAGCCTCAGTCTACTCTGCAGATTACAAAACCCCATATTTCACACCAATCAAGGCTTCAGCGTGTCAATAGTCATTTCTATGTGTCCCCACCAGAACAGAAGGAAACCTGACTTGCCCAGCTCGTAGTAAACAGAGAGGAGCACGTGGCAGGTGCTGCTGGTAATGGCATGACAGCACCCTCAGTGCAGCATCAGCAGCGGGGCCAGGGAGTGACTTACACCACCTGTGATCTCTAATCAGAAGAGAACCTTTCAGAAATGTATCTGTTCAGTCAGCTTTATCAGCATCATCTCTCTCAGCTCTCAAACCAAGCTGCTGCTGCTTTACCTTTCCTTTTCTTTTTTTTTTTTCCCCTCCCACCAACCCCATCTCCCCAACAGCCATAGCATCATGTTTTCCCTTTACCACTGTGACTGTCACTGTGTGTGGCTTTCTGTTACTTCTGTGCTGGAGTCATACATTTTCCTGAATATTTGCATGTTGTCAAATATTTCAGCCAAGGTCACACATCTCTACTTTAACTGCCACCCCTTTTTTTTGAGAAACAAGAGTTCTGCCCAGATGGTGCTTTTTTTTCCTGTGTGTGTGACTAGTACATTTCCTACCTTCCTAATGAGACTTTTAGTAGCAAAATAACATTCAGATTCTAGGTCCCATGCAAAATACCCTTGAGACACAGCTGCACAAACAATAAAATGAGAAATTCACATTGCATTCTTGGTTTCCACCGCATCTCTTTATACGCTGTTGGTTTGACTGCAGCAGAGTTGAAAATTGAGACCTTTTCCTGTGGTCTTCATGCCATTTTATGAGCTTTAATTGAAATGTAGCTTCTTCTTGAAAATCTAAACTGTCTGTTGATGCCAGTTCACAACTCAGTTGACCTAAGTCTAATGTAATAAGAGACCAGTTTAAAACAAACAAAATCCCAAGGTAATACCTCTAAAAGGTTTTATTCCTGATATTCTAGAAAATTGGTCTCACATAGAACAGTTGTCCAATAAGAGAAGACATAAAAATTCAACTGTTCCACTGATCCACTTCTGGTTTTTTTTCTGAACCATTCCTGAAATCTTCATCTTTTAGCAGCCTTGTTTAAACAAATAACAGAATTAAGTGTGACTCTACCTCTACTCCAGTGCATCCATTTGTACTTCCTTGGCCAGCTCCTTAAGTGTAGGGCTGAGCAGTCTGTGGCTTAAATAAGATTCATCTACTTCAAGGTAGATGTCTCAAATAATTGGTGGAATCTTAGCTTACAACTACTGCTGAAAGGACAAAGGCTTTCTTCCCCATCCAAGCATTGTTCTCCTTAAGCTGGTCATAGACTCGCAGTTCCTACTGCAGTTTCTTAAAACTGGTTTGGTTTTTTGTTAGCTAATAGTGCTTTTTAGAAATAGTCAAGGGGTATTGTTCAGCTGTATGTGAAGCTATAAAAGTTTGTGTTGGTGATACAACAACAAAAACGAAATTGTGAGTAATGTAGCCACGAGCAGTATTTTGACTGTGTGCCAAGACTAAAATCCAGCCACCACAGCAAAGAATAACAGAACTCTCAAGAAAATAACATCTTTTTCTTACGTGTATTTTGTGCAGCTACTTTTATAGATTTTTCTCTTGGTTCAAGACAGAGGTTGTAGTTCTGACTAACACATTATCTTACCTGTGACACCATTTTTTATCTCTTTATAAGCACCCTATAAGAAAGCAGACAACTTCCCTAAGCGCACAATTGTAACAAAACGAGACCGTATGGACCCAGTCTTGAGTGATAATTGTCTCTTGAAAGAAAATGATGGCTCTCGGGCCTTGAGTGTTAGCAGCCTAATTCCACTTTGACTGAAGCCAGTCGCTGAGTTTTTCCACTGAATTCTGTGCAGGAGCAACCATGCTGCAGGTGAATGACAGCCTGAAGATGAAGATAAGAGGGAGGGGTTTTCTCTAGCGTGACTTCCTGAGGGTTTTCTTTGCTTATTTTACAGCATTGTGGGGGTTCTGGCAGAACTCCACGCTGTCTGCTGCCTAACATAGTTTTGTGCATTTTTTTTCTTTTTTTTTAAAGAAGTGCATCATAGAAATTAATTTTGCTATGTTAATGTGACAGCATTAAGCCTTGAACGTGTTTTGGGTTTGGTGGTGGGTTTCTTTCCAGCTGTAGGTTAGTTTCCTAAAGGGCTTAAGTAGCAGACAAGCTAATAGACATTCTAATAGCATAGCTTGACGTTAATTTTTTTTTTTTTTACTAAAAATGATGGTTATTTCTGGAGATTGGGAAAAATGTAAGGTTTTAATGTAAGAAATTAAATATTTAATCTTCTAATATTAAAAAAATTCAAAGTTAAATTTCTTTTAGTGAGTTACAATTTAAATTTGTTCCTAAGTAGCTTTGTTATCCATATAATTAGCATATACTGTATCATTTATAGGTAATATCTATAATATCACTGTCATGCTAATTACAAGCAGTAAAACTATTAATTCTTTCAGCACTTTCTCTTTGCCTCCTGCAAGTGAGAAATGCAGGCTGGGTATAGCTATAATCTTAAAGTTTGGCCATCAAAAGTTGTTTTGGATTTGTGAGCTGGAACTGTGTTATTTCAGTTTAAAATCAACACTGCTTAGAAGTATTCTTGCCCCTGTTCTTTGAAGTCAGCAAATACTGAAACTTGTAACCCTATCCCCTGTTAGAAATAGGCTGTAAGGAAGATGCTTGTGTGCTATTTCAATGTGTGCAGCTGCCTGGGGTGTCTGAGAGCTCCACAAGAGCCCAAAGCCACGTTAGCAGAGAGTTTGGGCTGGGAAGCGAGGATTTCAAACAATCAGCTGAGCGCGCGTGGTGGCTGCGCTGCTGTGTACAGGGAACACTGCCACATCCCACCCTGCCCCTGCCAGCCGTGGCCCTCAAAGGGCTCCCATTGAGCAGCTGACCTAACACGAGGCCCCAGGGCGTGGCAGTGCCAGGGGGGCAGGCTGGAGGCTCTCGGGGTATGCTGAGATCGTGGAGTCCGTAGCAGGGGTTCTTCTATCTCCGTGTCAGCTTTGCAATGGAAGTCCTGTGCAGGTGGATGGCCCAGGAGAGATGTAAGGTTTGCCAGGGCCCCTGCACGCATCAGAGGGGGCAACAGATAAGGAGCCCTTGGCCAGTAAACATTGTGCATATTCCCACTGAGGCTGTTCTGCTGGTAGCCTTTGTAATTTGGTATTGTTATTTTTGCAATTCATACCCCCACAATCAAAAGTAGTTTCTTTTAATGCTCTAAAACATAATTATAGGCCTGACAGGCTCTGACAAGTTGGTTGAGACATTTATTCTTGCAGCCGGCAGATGCTTAAATGATTTTGTATTGGAAAATGCTGTCTGTGAAATGTTCTGTCTTAGTTGCTGTTACTAAACCCAGATCCATAATGAAGTCTAGCATCAAATATTTATGTGAAATTACTTTAATCCGTAAATAGTTTTAGCTATGAAAGATAAAAACAGCTGAGAAAATTAGTCAGGGGGGGTTTCAGGAGTTTGTGTTGCAAAACAGTGATGTGTTTCTTTTCTGGTCTCCTGAAGCTGTTACCCGGCTGGCACTTGACAGAGAAAGAAGTCCACAATATCCATTGCTACGTGAAAGATGTTCATGTTCTAGGGTATTAATAGCACTGTAACCTATCCCTCTTGGGTCACTGTTATCAAAATCCTCTCACAGGACCCATTTGGAAAAGCAGAAGGCTTTATATAATAACCATGGACCAGTCATAAATAAAACACTTTCCCACAGAGTTGTCTCAACTCAGATTGGTTCTCATCGGGAAAAGCCCAAATGGCTTCCACCTCTTCCTCCTACCTCTGAGTTTAAGCAAGCAAACCCTCATTTGTCATGAACCAACTTCCAGTACTTGTAAAGCCACAAGGAAGGGAGGGATGTCTTCAACTCTTCGAGCTCTTACTCAGAGGTTTTGACAGTGACTGATTTTCTTTTAATGAGTTGAGTCATTATTTGGAAGCTTCAGTAGCTGGCAGTTCATCTGCAGCATGGTTGAGTCTGAAAGTGACTGCAGCCTGATCCTGGGGAATTGCACATTCCCTAAATATTTTAATAACAGCAAATCTCCCTGGGTCCACTCTTTCTAGCTTACACCCTCTGATGAAGGGCACTACAGAGGCTCTGCTGATCCCTACCACGAGGGAGGCATAAATCTCAACCACTGACTCTGCTTACAACTTTGTTTTTTGTAAGGTTCCTGAAAGTAATCCCTTTCTAGCCACTAATCTGACCTAGTTACTATAAACTGATTTCTCTAGGATGAAAGGGTCTGTCTTTCCTCTGGGACTGCTGCAGTGGGACTCTCACATATTACTCAATGGTTTTCGTACTCTCATCTGTGGCTGTGGAATTTGGATACCATCCACTGAAGTGTTTGTATAGTCTATGTAGCTGTTATAGCTGTGTATCTCAGAGATATTTAATAATTAATGATCTTGGTCAATTCCTTTCCGGTTTGGAGAAAGGAATTGCTTGTTTTAGTCATAGGGTTTTGTTATTTGTTCATTATTTTTTATTTTTTTGTGCTTGTCTGTGGGTAAAAATTTGTCAAGGGAAAGCTCAACAGGAATAAAGCACTGAATTTTGTTCTGAAACTATGAACAGCTATTGCTCTTGTAAGTGTAATCTTGACTTAGCTGCTCTGAAAGTTGTGGCATCATTAGCTGTGTCAGTGAAAATTGGGTGTTGTAGGAAGGCTTGGACAAGGGAAAATGGCAGTTCTACTTCTGCCAAAAATAATCCCAGGAAAACTCATTTTTCAGAACAGGAACCTCCAGCTCTGTATCGGGCAGAGGACTGTAATAGGAAGCTGAGCACTGCAGGGAAGGGCCTCTGTGATTTGTGCTTGCAGCTGCCTAAATCTCTAAGATAACCACGGCAGCATCTACAGGTACTTAGGTGATGTTCTCCTCTCCGGCCCTGCTTCTCACTAGACACGCACACGGCTGGGCTTTCTTGCTGCAGTGGCTGTTTGGGTGATGCCTTGAGGAATGCAGCTGGGACGAAATAAACCCCAGTTAGAAAATCTGAGGACAAATGTCTCCGAGAAGAGAGAGGAAAGCTGCTCCTTACCGCTGTTACTCAGTGGTGTGTAGGTTGCCGAGCTGTAGGTAGGTACTGTGCCTCCACATGCTGTTTTCATAGAGGCACTGAGAAAGCTGAGGGATGGTGCTGTTTACATGTGATGGAAAGGAGCCTTGGAGCTGTGGGCTGGCTCACAGACTGCCAGCACCACAGGGTTTGTTATCTCGCTGGCTCGCCCAGCAGCCTGGTGCAGACAGTGGCTAATGGGAAGGGAAGATTGCATTGCATTCTTGAGGACTCTTCCAGTGAGGGCTCTGCAAGTGAAAGAGCAGTTTCCCAGACTACTTCTGCTCAAGTGAAGCAAAACTACTGCTATTGATCATTGCTCGTTTTCCCCAGCAAAGGTCATGGAGTGAGTGTGAGATTTAGTGCTTTGATTTCTTTATTGAAGTCTTGCAAGGATCTCCTCTACTGATGAATGTGTTAGAGGGAAGCCCAAACTTTTGGTCCAGAATAGTAACTGTTTTGATTTTTGGGTCCTTCATGTAGCACTTATTATTCATACAGGTCTCGTAAAGCTTTTGGTAAAAAGTAAATTTTTCCCCAATCTCAGTTGATGGAAATAGTTCCAGCATAGTCTTGCGGATTATACAGGAGAAAGGAGAAAGGCTTTCTTCTTCTCAGGAATAAAAATAATTATCAGAGACTTAAAAGCAGAATTGGAGAATATCACTTCTTGCACACAGGAATCAAGTGTGTAACTGCCAGATTTACCCTAGATTACATGTACACTATAGAAAGGTGTTTCTTTTTATGCTTCATTTCTGTACCTGTTGGATATCTTGGAGTTCTTCTATCTCCATAGGCACCTGTGAATTAGCTCATAAGGAACACCTTTTTTCAGGCATCTGCTTTTAGTGTCTGTGAAACCCACGGACAGGAACAGGACTGGACAACTCAAGAAGGGACTGTACAGTTATTGTCATGTTTGCCTATGGAAAGCACAGCTTGGATTCCCACTGTTGCTTGCACTTTGTGCCTGCTCTCGGTGCCACACGCTGCTCACCAAAGTCCCATGGGAAAGTTTACTTACCATGCAACTCCTTATTTCGTTTCAGAAACTGGAAAATAACAACGTGGTCACTTCTCTGATTGTGTATGCTGTATGGAAGTTATTCCAGTGTCTGAGAGCAGTCATCCCAAAAGCTTGCTCAGGGCTATTGAAATATTTCAATTCCTGATGGGAGCTGCAGCTGAACCTCTTAATGTGATAGGAGACATTAAGAATATAAGAGGGCTCCAGCAGGTATTTAAAGCTTTGGAAGGTCTGATTTTATAGGTCCATGATCACATATCCAAAGTGCTTCATTACTCTAAATTAAAGGTGTGATAAGCAAAACAACAGCAACTTTTCACAGAAGTCAAGAGAAGGCTGCCTACCTCAGCTGAGCAAGTGGCTGTGTGGTTCAGAACAAGTCAGGAAAACACTCTTTGTTCTTTTCTGGGAGAAAAATAAAGGGAAAGAATTGAGGAGAGACAGTTGTCAGGGAGCAAGGACAGGGAAAAGAGGAGAAGAATATCTATAGCTGGCCAAAGCTCCTGTTAAGATTCCATAATGGAATACAGCAGGTGAGGAAATGTAGAAGTTTTCAATTATGATACCAAGCTCCCTGCACTGCTCAGCCCAGGTACTACTTTACTAGCATCTTTCACTAGCTTACCACTTACCCAAAAAAAGGCACGTGGTTTAGCTCAAATTCCCTTGAAATGATTAATGTCTGTATTTCCTAGCAGAAGAATGTTTAATATCGAAAAGTAAGATTGTAGCATCCTAGATTTTTGTGTTTAATTTCCCAAAAGAAAATGTAGAAGCACAAAGTGCAGAAAACACTTTAACACAGCTTGCAGCACTAGTCCTGGGAAGTTACACAATCGTTATTCTGGCAGCTCTGTAGCCTGTATGCGTGTGCCTTCTGTAGATATAAGAATACAAGGCACCCGCAGCTGTGTGATTTACCATTTTATTTGCCTTGCAGCTATAGAAATACATTACAGATTGTCATGGTTTAATCCCAGCCACCAGCTAAGTACCACGCAGCTGTTTGCTCATGTCCCCCCCTCCCCAACCGGTGGGATGGGGAAGAGAATCCAAAAAAAGGTAAAACCCGTGGGTTGAAATAAGAACAGTTTAATAACTGAAAGTTAAATATTATTATAATAATAATAGGAAAGAGAGAGAGGAATAAACCCCAAGACAGGCAAGTGATGCACAATGCAATTGCTCACCACCCACTGACGGATGCCCATCCCGTCCCCCAGCAGAGATCAGCAGCTCCCAGCTGGCTCTCCCCAGTTCCCAGGCTGGGCTCAATGGTGTGGAACATCCCTTTGGCCAGTTCGGGTCAGCTCCGGCCACGCTCCCGCCCAGCTGCTGGGGCCTCTCCTCACCGGCAGAGCTGGGACACTGAAAACCTCTTGACTCAGGGTAAGCACTGCTTAGCAACAACTAAACCATCAGGGTGTTATCAGTGCTGGTCTCATCCTAAATCCAAACCACAGAACTGTACCAGCCTCTAGGGAGAAAATTAGCTGTCCCAGCCAAAACCAGGACAGGAGTTAATGTATCTAGAAACCTCAGTACTCCGCTGCCGTCCAGGCTGTGCGTGCTTGGTGCTTTGGAGGACACGGCTCTGTTGTGGGGTAGGCTGGGAACTGCTCTGGTCCCAGGGTAAGAAGCTCACAGCAGGAGTAAATTATATTCCTGAGGGCTGGGGGCCCAAATGGCTCTTCTGGCATCCAGGAATTGTTGAGGCAAAGGCAAGATGCATCTCTGACAGGAAAGGCAAGGAAGCTGATCTTAGGAAACCAGCACAGAGCCATACAGCCCCTTATGCTATTTTAAGGAGAGTAGATGCAATCTTTGGATGTGCTAGCAGGAAAACAGGATGCAGAAGAAAGGACAGAACCCTTCAATCCCACTGGGCATTGGTAAGGCTTTAGATGAACCACTGAGGCCGTCCTGGGTAGCACACGTTAAGGGAGGTGTGCACCAGCTGCAGAGAATGCAGAGGAAGAAGGATCAAAGCATGACTTGCAGCTTAGGAATGTTTAGTCTAGAGACAGGAAGTACAGACTAGATATTAGGACAGAGATTTGAACAATAAGGATGGTGGAGCTTTGAAATACATTGCCAAAGAAGGCTGTGGAGTCTTATTCATTGGAAGTTTTCCAAAAGGCTGAGCAAACATCTGTTAAAAATGATGTAAGTATATTTGATTCTCCCTTGGAACATGGAGAAGGAGTAAATTATGGTTAAAGAGATGAAATAAACTAGTGATTTTCAAACTCTGGGTCATGCCTCTCTTGAATTCAAAGAACCTTACAGTGTTAGCAGTGGTTATATCTAATAGCATTTGACCTTGATGTTTCTGGCCCCTATTCACATAATTGTTGCATGAAGATATATAACCCAAAAGGGAGTTGTGCTTTTCAGAAGATGAAAATCGTTGTAATAAATGGCTTCTGAAGGTTCTTCCTGGCCTTGTGACTCTGTGATCCCCCACTACTGCTGCTGGAGCAATGTAAAGCAAAGTGGGCAGAGCAGATCGGAAGTTCAGATTTCAATTTAGGTTAATCTCTATCACTCTTAATGGATCAAAAAATATGATGGACTTTGCTGTCAGAAATTAAGCTAAATGGCCATTAAGCTGTAGTAATTTTTTTATAGGTGCTCAAAACCTTTCTGCAGAAAGAAACAGGAAAGTATTCTATTTTTCTCCTCATGTAATTTATAAAAAGGGCAGAAACACTAGCTCAGTCCTGTGGACAAAGAATAATTATAAAATGTTCTGCCCTGCAGACGGTTTGCTAAAAAGGCATTTGTGTAAGCCAGAGCATGGCAAAACACAGGAAGTTTTGAAAGTCGACCATGAACAAATCTCCTTTTTAGCCTCAGAAAGAGAGGAAGGCTGCGAATTCTGAAACTTGGACACAAATGAAAACATCTGTAGAAGTGCAAGAGCGAACCACGAACCAGTCAGTTTATTTAGTGGAACAATGCCCGAGTGAGACCTACTACCCTTGCCTTAGGACGAGACCATGCCTTTGCACCATTTACACTTGGGATTTACGGTGATGGCTCATCTCTGTTACTGGCTTTTAATATGTGTACAACAGAAGAAATGCTATTTTCTGAGTAGAAAAACACCACAACACCCCCCTTCCCCCCCTAGTTAATACTTCTAGCGAATTATGTGTTGTGCTTGGCTGTGTGTCCAGGTGATGTGTTAACAATTCTGCTAAGCTCCCAGAGGAATTGAGGAGTGGTCAGGATTCTCTGTAGAGTTGCCTCTTCTTAGCACCAAACATCGATGTTTAGTTGTTAAATTTTACCACAGCAGAAATAATTGATGCTGAGAATCTACTGACTCTCATCTCATGGTTAACCGGGTACAGCTCATGTTTTACTTGAGGTGTGTGGTTGCAGCTTCTGGTGCTGTCAGAGATTTGGAGTTTAAGAAGATGCAGTGACAAGTGTCTTCATAAAAGAAAAATGACCTCACCACCCCCAAAATCTCAGAAGTTGTTCTTTCCATTTGGTTCATAGAGATATTCCTGAATATAGGGCTCACTATCTCCCACTAACTCTCCCAGTATCTGGCAACTAAGATCCAAAACCTCTACTTTTTATGCCCAAGATCAGATTTTTGAGGTTTTTTTCAGCACTTGAGGTGTTTGGATCCACCATTATTATTTAGGCCTGTATATTGTACTTTCAGATGAGATTTAAAATAATGTTTTATCTTTTTTCCTCCATTCTTTCTTTTCTCTGTTTAAGAGGTCTCTTGATTTCTTTTTTTTTAAACTTTTTTCTTTTCCCAAGCCTATCCTGTGTTTCTACAAAAGTGTGTGCAATCTGTGGTCTCTTATCTTAGAGGCATTGGTTGAACATTGCTGCAGTCAGTATAATGAATTCATGGGGTTTTTATATGTATTGATATACAAAATATCACAGAGAAACCAGGAGAGATTTTGTATAGAGCTACGGATGAAATTTTCCTCTCTAGAGGAAAAAATACTCTCTAAAAAAGCTGACGTGGATAAAACTGATTGAGTTGGTTTTTTTCTCCCCTTTTATGCATACCTATCATAAGGTATTTTTGCTTAGCATCTGTGCAAGATACTTAAATAAACTCAGACCCTAGTAACTCCTGTTTTGGAACTTATCCTAGGCAGAGGAAGGAAAACATTTAGTCCCAGTTGAATCAAAGTTTGAGAACAAGCGCTCTGTTTTATTGCAGGATGCTTTTTGTTGGGGTTTTTTCTCAAATATATGCAGATTTTTAGTAAGTTTTTGTCAATGTTCTATTGCGTTGGTAGCTGGGAAACAGAACAAGCATGGCTGCCTGGCTGGGCTTGCTCTGCGTGTGTTCCTGTGTGTGTCTGTGTGCACGTGGGCACAGGAAAATCCAGTAATTAATTGCAGCTGGGGCTTTGCCCGAGATAATTACGGGTCAAAGTTTCTAATAGATGTGCTGAGAAGGAGTTGGAGCAGGTGTGGAAGCCGCCCAGGGCTCGTCCCCAGTGGAAGGACTCGCTGAAGTGTGACATGTACTGGTGATGGGATCAGTGCTGTCTTCAGCGCAAAATTCATGGGTTTTTTCTCCGAAGCAGAAAAGAGCTAATGATGTGAGATGGCAAAAAAAATGATTATTGCTTCAATGCTATAAAACTGTGGTCCCAGTGAAGATAGGAGGAGATGTTTTAATTGGCTTGGGAGGTAGGAAAGTCTTAATCATTGAATGTGGAAGTTCTGGTGTGTGGCTGTGAACTGACTGTATTTTACACAGCACCAAGTTACAGCTATCCAAGCAGGAGCATCTCGAGCTGCATTTGAATCCTGTCAAGGAGAGGTTCATCATTTCATAGACACATATTTGAATCTTTATTGCTAAGAGTGTGCTTGGCATAATGATGTCTGGTTTGATTCCGTGGCAAAGAGGTTTTCTGGAAAATCTGCTCAACAGTCCGATTGTGTCATTACTTGGAACTGCACTCTAATACAGTGGTAAATACAGCAAAGACTTCATTCTAACGTGACTTTTTAAAAAAATGTTACCTGAAAGATTAAAATACACTTGAATAACATGTTTTGAAGTATGCTTAGTGTACTACTGCTCTGCTTGAGCTTTTCACACTCAACGTATGCTTTTGAGAGGATGAAGTATGCAACGGTAAAAGCTGCCTTGGCATAAATCAGGAAGAAATTATCGTTACTGGCCTAATAATTCTGTCTCTTGGTTAGATTGCCAGGAAGGTCATTTGGCAGCAATGGTGCCTGTTACACGGATAACGGTGTGGTGGGAACTGAAAGGAGGATAAGAATTCAGTTTATTTGTTTATAGTAACGTAAAAAACCCCCAAAATATACTTGTTTAGACAAACCCTTTGTAACAGGTTAGATCTTGACACAGGATCCAGGCATGGATGACAACAGGAAGTAGCTCAAATTTCTTCTTTCAAAACCAGTACAAGTCGTGTCAGAGAATGATGGTGCATCTTGATGCTCCCAGCATTCACTTTTTCTGTGCGTCACCAAGTAAGGATCTTCTGTGGACCTCTGCACCCACTTCTTTCATTTCATCCTATCCCTTCTTTCAACCAGTGTCAAATTGATAAATTTGACAGCACCTAGTAATTTCTGCACGTGTTTTTGTGGTTGTAATTTCAGAGCGTACTCAGAAAACAAAAACTGGGGGGAAAGGAAAGGAAGAGAAGAAAAAAGAGAAATATTTCAAGGTCATTTGATTACCATGGCATGGAGACTTCAAAACCTGTGAGAGCATGCTCTCAAGTGTTAACAAAGACTGTGCCAGAATAAGCAAGCTTTAATTCCTGCATTTAATTCCTTGACTCTCTGAGAACTGTGGGTTAATTCAGAAGGATTGTAGCTTCAACCTAAATTCCATCTAAAGATGATGGAAAGCTGACGTTCTAATCAACTGTGAATGCTCTTAGTGAATGTGACATTCTTGCCTAGGGTAGACCAACAGTTTAAGAACGAGCACCTCATTTTTGTTACTTGTGACACAAATACAATAACTTCTGCTCTTGTCCAAAGATTCCATGTCCACGTAGCTGTCTACTTACATCTCCCAAGAGCAGTTCAGTGGTGCATTGAACAGAAGCCATCTCAGCCTGTTAGTCAATCTTGGATAATTTTTGGCAGCCACGTCGGGTTTTTACGACTCTTTTACAAAGCACTGTTGCCTAGGCTTGACAGGAGTTAAGAAAGAAGTCAAAGACTGGACAACTTGGGTTGCAGAACCGTTTTCTGGCATTGAATCACCTTAATCCTTGCTAATCTTATGTCATTTTTTGGAGTTCTATGGATTTTTTTCCCCCACTTTTTCTTCAGTATCTATTTTGCAGCTTTACTGTCTGTGCGTGACCACATCCTTCTGTTTCACTCTAGCCTAGCCTCCTTTAAAATGCTGCTCCAGGGACCAACACAAATGGGTTGCCAGATAAAGCATTATCTCTAATTACAGTCAAAAAGTACTCCTTGAAACAATGTGGAATAAGTATTTTTAAAAGAAGGTTGCCCACTGGAAGCAGTTGTGAGCACAAGTGCAAGTACTTAGGGTAAGAAAATGTTTTAAAGTGTTTAGAGACCTGTTTTCTTCTCTACTTATTGGGTTGGGGGTTTTTTTGGTGGGTTTTTTTGGCTATATTTGGCTTGTTTTGTTGCATTAGTTCTTTATTTTGTTTGGTTTTTTTTCCCCTAAATCACATCTCAAAATCTAGAACCTGATTAAAGCACTGCTGTCTGCTCAGTTCTGACAGATTTTAAAATCTCTTTTTCAAGCCTAAAATTTTGCTTTCCAAAGCTGGCTGTTTGATAGGATTTTTTGGAAGTTCTTATACTTAATTTTTCTTTGAAGTTAGCAATTCTCTGACTTTCCCAGCCATAAAGTTGAGCAGTCAGATGCTGTTTGGCATTGATAATCCTGGTTTCTAGGTAACCCATGTGGGCCATTTTACCAGGTAAGAGTACTCAGACAGTGTCAAGGATATTGAAGTTGCTATGCAAGCAAATGTGCTGATGCAGGAGATCAAAAGTTTAAGCTTTAGGAGTTCCTGCTGATCACATGCCCCAGTTGTGTATTTGATCAGAATTCTTTCATCATATCCACTCAGAAGACAGTTGGGAGTTTGAATTCTGTGAAATTTTGTCATACAGGTGTAGGCCGATGAATTTTGTTGGTTTGAATGAATGTAATTGAAGCACTAATACAAATTCATCATGCTGACGGACAAGTGAACTTGTCAGTCTCAGCATCAACACCAGATCCAGGATAAAAGGCAATGTGAATAACCTCTGTGCCTTTTGTGACGGGTTTTCCTGGAAATTCTGTGAGACTAAATGCCAGATTACGGTGCTTAGTTTACTTTTATATTTTATATCACAACGATCACACCACTTTAAAGAGTTAGCAGCAACACACGCAGAATTTTACAGACAGATCATCTTTTTCAGTGTATCTTTATGAAATCTGATTAATTCAAGAATGGCTAACTTGCTAGCACAAACCAAAAGCAAGGGAAAAATAAAGTAAGCAAAGATACTTCTAATGTGTTTGGGCATTGGAATGTGTGTTCTGCGACCCCTGAAACATGCTGAGGTTTGGGTGGTGGGGTGGGGTGTGACTCCATCACACTGGTGTTTGGGCATTCCTTCTTAAACGTAATCAGGTCACTTGCAGGTGCACAAGTTGGAAACACACCCGGTCATTCCTGAGATCTCCTCTAGTGATGTTTGGAAACAGTAGCAGAGGCAGTTTCAGACCTGGTTTTCCAACAGAACAGAATGCAACGCAAGCGAGGAGCAGAATGCAAACGCTGTTGTTTGTGTTTCACTCATTGCAGGTATTCAGAGGAAATGTGTTTATTTCTGCCCACGTTCAGTTCCAGGGTCTACGGCTCCTATTTTTAGCAGCCACGCACTATTGTTAATCTGAGATTTTTGACTATCCAGTGAGTCAGAAGGTCTGACTGCCCAGAGATACATGAGTCAGACAGGCAGGAATAGCCTGTTCTTCTTCAAGACACCAGGAGACATAGATTTAAAAAAGAGGTTTCATACTTAGTGAACAATACAAATGGAAACATAATATATAAATAGAAACCCTTTTACCCTTCACATTGGATTCTTTTCCCAGGACACTCTTGCCCCAAAATTGTTACTTACTACACAATCTATTTGTATATGAAAATGGGTAGCTTGCCACCCTTTCTATTCTTTTCATATCCCCTGTCTATTGGTTAGTTAATGTGTTTCTAGGACAGACAATCCTCTTGCTGTGACATAGCTATTCCCACAGTAAAAAATGTAGTATGTAAGAAGCTTACAGAAGGGGGGGTGTGTGGGTCAGGGAGGAGAATTTCATAATAACTTGAATTTATCTTCTGAAATGGTTTCTCTGCAAAGGGCAAATTGCATTAAAACAGCAAAGACAGGGAGTGTACGTGGTCCTGAAGTTTCTTTCTGCAGCGTATTTTGGGTTTTGTTTACAAATGCTGATACCTTTGACTCTCTTCCTGACAGTGGCAAATTTTTAGCAGCTACAGAGCTGCACGTAACAAGTAATCGAGGTATGTAAGAGTAGACCGTAAAAGGATGAATGTTACACGTTGATGTTCAGCCCCAGCCTACGCAGAATTTCCCTGTGGAAGGCAGAAATGTCCAACCAGCTATAAAATTTCATGGGTTCTGAGCTGGGGATCAAGTAAATGCAAGGTACAAATGCAGACTGGAATGCTTAGTAATGGAATAACAGTGCTTTGGCAACTCAGCGGTTCAGGAATGAAACAAGGGTATTTTTACTCAAAGGTCATTGGTGTAAAAGCTAAATTATGGGAGACTAAAATGCAAGGCAGTATTCAGAGGGACAGACATTGGTGATCTTATGCCTAATTAGAACAGATGGGTACCCAAGCAGTTTTGGCTGTCTGCCTTTTGGTCAACTGCAGCAGGGAGACATAGGATAAAGATTCAATTTATCTCTACTCTCAGGGTAAGAAAGCACATGAATCTCTAGGAATCCAGAAGTTAATTTTTAGAGTGAGTTGCTATGCGATGCAAATAAAATGAGTTTTCTAATGTGGATATTTAGGGAGCAGTTCAAAAGACATCCATGGGCTTCCAAGTTGAGTGAGTTGAGTAACTTACTTCTTAGTAAGCTCAGAGTACCCTTCAGGTTTGGTTCAAGACAAAGAAGTCCCACAAAGTGATTTGGACAACTAACTCATGGAGCTTTTTAGATGTAGTGGCCTGTAAATGAAACAGGAGTAAAATGTTCCCAGTTAGATTTTTACAAATGAAAGCAGTTGGTCTTTTATGTTGCCTTTATTTCGATGTCTGAAATATTTGTATTATCTGTTAAGCTCTCCTAGAACTTGAAGAGGTTCGTGGATTCTTTTGAGCCAAATATCTTCCATGAGGCCAGGAGGTTAGAGTAGAATAGAAGGGACCTACAATAATCATCTAATCCAACTGTCTGACCCTTTTAGGGCTGACCAAAAGTTAAAGCCTCTTACTTTTGAAAGCAAGAAAACCTGTCTGAGCCAAGCCACCTGCATTCTTGGAGCTGTTTGTTCTTAACGTGTCTTCAGGAGCCACCTCCTTTTCTGCCACGTGGCCACTCGGCTGCTCTCTCCAGCAGCATTTTCAGCTCTGCAGTTGGCAATGCAGGAATGTCCAAGCTGAAAGGCTGCCCGAAAAAGGACATTGTCTTGTAAACCCTAATGAGTACATCAATTTTTCACTGCTGGAGGTATTAAGATGAACGACAAAATCCACCCAAGTTTAGCATTTTCCCACACAATGACAGGGAACATGCATCCAGGCTTCACTGGATACCCCTCATCTGAATTTCAGTTGTCTTCTCCCTCAGTAAAAGTTCTGGAAAGCACTGGCTTTGTCGAGGTGACTGATCAGAGCCAGCACTTCCCCAAGGACGTTGCTGAGTGTGCCGAGGGTAACGGGAGAATCTGTACAGCAGTTACTGATGGATGTCTGTGCTCGCCCCGAAAATGGAACTTCCGTGCATCGTAATACCATGCGTGTGCTGGCACATACTTGTTTCATGAAAAGGGCCTTTAAAAATGGCAATTGTTTGAGTCTTTGAGCAATGGATGCCAGTTTTTGATGACTGATCAACATGTGACGTGCAGTGACTAATGAAAGGAAATCAAGTTTGCATAATTGAATGCTCATTTCTTCAAGTCAGTGGTCAACCAATCTGTCGTCTTACCACAAATGTCATCTGACTTCACATTCCGATGAAATGGATAAAAGAAATATTAAAAGTTCCCTGCAGCTTTTACACTAAGGCCAGTCCTTGTTTTGTTTAACATTTAATTACTTGGAGAATTTAAAAATTATTGCATTCATGTGACTTCCTGACTGATCTTCTCCTTTTTATCTGTCATTCAGTCTCAAGCCAAAGCTACTTAAATCACAACAATTCCCATATCAAAGCCAGGCTTAAGCAAAAACAGCCATTGAAGCTAGAAATATTACAAGAAATAGCATTTGAAAGTTCTTTTGTGGAATCTATTTGATTTTGATCAGTGCAGTTTCTCTCCTAAGCTGTACCTGTTTGTAAATCCATTAAACAATACTGACACTACTCTTTTAGTAGAGAAATGAGGCATTGCTGTCCTGTACTGCACCTGGGCCCCTTTGTTTTCACAGGGGGAAAGGTCTCCCAGATCTACATGCACATGAGGAAAAAAAACCCAAAACAACCAAACAAACCCAAAGCCAGGGAAGGAGAACACACGTGAGAGGCAAAAAAGAGAATGAACATGTTCAGACCAGGCCCGGAAAAATAATTAAAAAAAAAAAAAAAAAAAAAAGCAGGGACTCAAAGTCAAGGAATGGACTGAGGACTTCTTGTTAGGGCTCACTTCTCATCCCTTGGGACCCCATTAGCTGGATCCTTTGGTCTTGTCAGCTCTAGTGCATGACTACTGCCCGCTCCTTCAGTAGAAAGTAGCCAGAATCCTGAATTTTGTCCTGAATTCCTGGACAGAGCTCTTTTCCATCCCAAAGGAAGACATTTGAATAGTGATAATAGCAGGAACCAATACATCTGCTAAGGAAAAGATGACCTAATAGATTATTTTCAAATATTAGGCAAGCAGAGGATTCCTTGCTATTAAATATTATCGCTTCCATCTCTTCTCTTCTGTCCATCAAGCGTTACTTTGTGACAATCTGTAGCTCAGAGATAATTGTTAAGTTTTATTCAAATTACATTACTAACCCTGTAACTCATACTGTGCATAATCTTAGCTATCTAAAATGATTCTGTGGGAGGCCTGGCTTTCAATTTAAGCCAACGTTTTTAACATTTCTTTCCCCTCCATTGTGCAAAAATTAGCAGCAAGTTCTAACAGAATGATATGAATTGTGATAATGAAAATTATTGCTAAAAAATGTTATACTTTTCCTCTTCAATATGCTGTGCTACGATTCTTTAGAGTTTGTTAACTAAGCTGATTTGGCAAAAGCATCTTCTAGAAGTTTCATTATCCCTTGACTGATGTCAAGTCAGTCTTTAACTCCAAAAGCATCTCCTTTCCATAAGGTTTATCATGACAAAATTAATTTCTTTTCCATGTGATTTCTTTTCCATGCTAAAAGAGATAAAACATTTTAGAATTTACAGTTTTGACCATTAGTACTATTTTCTTTACTGGAGCTGCAGTCTGCTACATGAGCAAAAGAAACTGTTGCTAAATTTCTCTTGCTATCTGCTTGCCAAAAAGTTATAGTCTCCAGCTGGAGTTACTCCAGATTTTCACTAACATACATAGAATTAGAGTGAATTGCAACTTTTTCAAGATGGAAAAAGATCTTCAGACTTTAAACCTGAAATATAAGGTTCTTATTTTTATCTACAAGGATGAGGATTAGGGACACTCCTGATAAAGCCAGCAGAATCAGCACTGGTGAAAAGTCAATGCAAATGAGATTAGGATCAGGTGGAATGGAAATGATCTTTTCCTGTCGGATTCAAAATCTGGTTCGGGCTTAATTTATGAGTGGGCTAAGGGCCAAGATGATCTGTCTCATGAATATACAGGCTTTGCTTATGGGTTAAGGAAAGTAGAGGCTCTGCTGTTGGCTGGCAGCAGCTACCTTGATCCTGAGTAGTTGTTCTCAGTCTATTTCATAAATTTGACCAGACAGGACAGTTCCTATTGTGAAGGACAATGTGTATCAATCAGTACAATTACTATTCAGTCGCTAATCTGGAGAGAATAAGTTGGAAGCTGCAGGCAATAAGGAGATATGAAGGAAGCACTTTCCACGTTCACATGCAACCCTCACAGAGAGGGAGTAAATAGAACCAACAAATATATAAGTATGTGATGAAAGGAGCAGGATGAAAGTTTTCAGCCCTCAAAACTTTGAGGGAGATTTGTAACGAGAGATTGACTCATGTTACTGAGGTTGGCTCTGCCACTGGTGATGAGAAAATCAGAGTGGGACAAACCTCTGTTTTCTTCCATTTCCACTGTGCAAAGGTAAATCGCAGCATTGTTTAAAAAGTGAAATTTTGTTGTAAGCCTTCATAAATCCCAGCATGAAACAATGTCTAGAGCACTAAAATAATTGTATAGCAAAACCACTTAGGGTAATTTGATAAGGTGCTCTGATTCCAGGAGAGTAAAATTGCTCCGCATTGATTCCTGGCTGCTCTTGAATAAAAATCTCAGAAGAAGAGAAAGTCTGGGAAAGAATTCATATGGGATGTACCTACCATGCTTTATTTTAGAATCCACTTCAGTGGTCTGACTTGCACACATTGTTCACAAATCCTGATAAGCCACATGGTCTACGTTTATAGAAGGATTGGTACCATATGGAGAAGATGTAAAAGTGTGTGTTAAACCCACAGTCTCATACGATATTTCATAATTAAAAACGTAAAGCTTTTCCAGGTAGAGTTTCATAATTAAAAATGTAAAGCTTTTCCAGGTAGAGCAGAAACAGCTCTACCCAAGGGTCTCTTAGAATATCATTGCTTCTATTCCAGTCAGCAGCTGGGTACCACTTTGATTGAAGTCCTTTATTTGGGTGTTTTTAGGCTCATTTGAAGGCAAAAATTGGTAATAACTCTAAGATCCCGCTTAGTTTTTCCTTCTTTTGTTTTTCCTTACTAATGAGAATAATTGTATCAAATGTCTGATTTTAATTCATCTATTTTGGCTTATCTTCTGTATCTAAAATTTGTGAGATATTTATTGTAGGCTTTTGAAATTAATTTGGTGTCTCAAAAATTTCTGATTGTAGTGAGGATAAGCATGATTAAAAATGCTCCTAAAGACGTAAATGATAATTTTTTTCAACAAGTAAGCTACATACAGATCTCTTAGAGTCAACACTGTCAGTTGTCTAAAATGTGATTTAAAGATGTAAAATTAAAATTGTATTACAACCAGGAAAGCCTAGTTTCCAGTTATATAATTAATCCACTAGATCATGCTGCCACTTAGCTCTGCTCTTAAGAAACGTGTGTCTATGTAGCCTCTCTGAAATGGGGCCTCCTGATGAGATAATGTATTAGGGAACAATGATGGGTTGTTATGTAATGAAACCAAACTCCTTATAATCTACGGCTGTGCTGGTTAAACAGGAAGAAGAAAAAAAAAAAAGCTGTTCAGACTATTCTTTCGAGAGGTATTACTCTGTGCTTAGTCCCTCCTTTAAAAAACACCCCATAAAAAACCTTTCCAGAATCCCTTTTCCAAGGTCAAAAGCCTGCTGCATCTTGTGAGAACCTAGATGTAAGGAAGAATGGACAAAAAGCAGATTAAAAAGGTTGAATTGTAGAGGAAAGAAGCCAGAGTATGAAGGCAGACAGGTATCTGAAGATGCAGATCTGTGCCTAATGAGATTTTCTGAAGTGCATAAGCAGGTTAGGGCTGGGGAGATGGATGCCTGACTTGGTTAGTTGTGTCTGAAAATCTCACTTGGCTCTATTAGCCCTTTTAGTCTTCTCAATAGCTTTGAAAATTTGGCCAAGGGAAATGAAAATCTGTTTTCTCTGTTCTAGAAACCTGGCAAGTCCTGTGTGCCCTGGGTGTTGGGGAAGTTCCAGTGATTTCCAAAGGACAGATTTTGTTATCTGTCCTCCTGGTTTATAGGCAGCGTGTTCCAGACAGTGCAGGCTGTTACGACAGCCAAGAATTCCTCTTTCTTTTGTGGGGCTTTATAGCACCTGCTCAATGTGGTAAACTGATTTGTGAGGCACATGAGCTGCCACATGAACTGATCTGCCAGCACAAGAAAAGAAGGTGTGTTCTTTGTTCAGGAATGCTCAGCAAGGGTGATACACACGAGCTTTGCTTTCACTTGATCTGCACCTCATCGATTCACAGGGAGTCTAAAACCCGGACCTTCCCAAGCTGTTCTTGCCTTGGCTGCCACTCACTCTAGGCAGCAAAGGCAATTCCTTTGTTTGCCTTCTCCAGTTCTGAGGTTGCTACCTGGTATAAATTAGCTCTTTTTCTTGTTTTTGCATGTTACGGATTAAATTGTCTTTTGTTCTTAGCACAGCTTTGTGGTTGTCTCTATGTCCTTATTAACTGAAGGAGACCATCTTTTTTATATATATTTTTTAATTTTTTTTCTCTCTTTTTTCTACCTGTTAATAAGGCTAGGCACTGCAGGCTCCTGGCCTGGGAGAGCCGGCCAGGGACACCCCTTTATAAAAGGGAGTTACATGGATGACACGAGCGCCTAATCATTCAAAACAAAAGCTGCTAAATAGCGAATGAGAACTGGGAGATGACACAAAA